>JAUTXW010000821.1:2500-261618 GCA_030620095.1 Kuschelorhynchus macadamiae
CTTAACAACTTTTAATATACTTCTTAAAATTATTCGTGGAGGAACTTAGGTAAGAGTCATTTTTTCAGGGACAATACCATAATATAATAAATATAATAAAGTTATGGACGATTTATTTAATTTTTTGAAGGTTTGTCACCTTCAAAATAAAAATTCTACTACATCTAAAAAACATTTGAAAAAAATTTGACTTACAAAATAAGAGGGTTTTAGTTATTTAAAGAACCAAGCGCCAAAATGAAATTCTCAAATGAAGCTTCATCCACTGATTTTTTTTAGATTGGAAACCTTCAACTTGACAGTTACCAAATAATAGGTATAGGTATAGAAATACATATGAGTAACAACAAATTAATTCATTTTAACTGGCTGTAAAGTGGTTGGTATGCTTATCCCGAAATTTATCATTAAGCGCTTGGATTGGTTTGGATAATTAGCTTAACATGTTACAAATATTGTTACTTGAATTGTCTACAATACTCAAACGCGAATCAAAATTCCCTTGTGGTTATTGTAAAAATAGGATAGTTGATTGAAGGGCTTTGGACCTCCTTACAATACTTGTAAAAAACTTTGGCAACTCCCCCTATCCTACCACGAGTGTTTTTTGGCAAACTTATGTTGATTATCCTAGAGTGCTTTTACGTACAATGATTGTTTTAGCTATGTATCAACATTGGATTAGCTGATAGTATTTATCTTTCTTTGGTAACTATATGAGCTTTATAAAGGGTACCCACACCAAGGCTAATAATTGGAGGGTAACATTTTCTTACTTACTAAGTCTTCTGTATTTTTCTTATTTCCATGAAAGTACTACAGGTTTCTCGAAGGAAATATCCAAGTTGTCAATGACTAAACACTGAAAAATATGAGTTATAGGCATTATATAATAAAAATAAACAATGTTATGTTAATGTTATTAAACATTAGTTGAACCCCTGACAAGAAGCCATGATTTTTTCTTTTGTAGAAAATGGCGTTTTTGACAATTGCACTATTTTTTTTTAAACAAAGACATAAGTATTCTATTGGTTCGATCAGAAAAAAAACAATTTTTTCATTTTCACATTTCTAACAAAACTTAGCTAATTTCAAATGTCTATGTTCAACAAATAACCTACAAAATTACACGACAAGAGATTTCAAAATTTTTTCGTAATTTTACTTGTGTTAATGATAAAAACTTGTGACAACATACATCTAGTGGTCACTAATAAGCATACCATCTTTCCACATGGAATTTTACCAAATATTTAAACATTTCATTAGGCCGCTATTTTGTTTTGCCATATAGAATTCGCACTAAAAATTAACCCGTTATACCCTGTTTAACACTTGATTTTTGTGCAAAATTTCAACTGAGTTGGATAAGTAATTTTTTGATACTGAATTTTGTTACACCATAATGGATTTACCTGTTTTCACACCTTAGTTTTGTGCAAAGTCTATTCGATAAGTAGATTCTTAGATTTTTTTTACGTTTTGTGAGGCTGCCATTATGAACTTAATTTTTGACCAAAATTTGAAGTCAATCGGATAGTTGATGATTTTTTCACGATTACAATACTTTAATGTTACGAGGGAAGTAAAAATTCTAATAAAAAAAAGTAAAATGTTATATATTTATTACAAAAGAAACTAAGAAACAACTCCTCGATTCCAACACCCTGGCGCCATAACATAGAAGAGTGTGTAAACAATTCTTCCCAGAACCATATATTTTGGGTCAAGCAGCACTAGTTTAATTATTATATATAATTTTTGAGAACTTTTAAAACCAAAAATAGGAGTTTTATTAAAAAAAGTTATTTGTAGCATTTTTTCAAAATTATCATTGAAAATGTTTCTCAACATCTCAAATAAATATACAAAAATATAATCTGTGTTTCATAAACACTAAATACCATAACTTTGTTTACATAAAATACCTTAATTTGAATTTGGCATATATGTTTTGGACCAAGAACATACAGAACACGGTTAATAAAAACAATTTAGAAATACAAATTTGGCCAACTTCTGGTTTACTAAATGAGGAAGTAAACATATATTATTTAAAATAGGTCTAATTTTTAAAAAATGTTATACGGAGGACTACACGTTTATATTTTATTAACATTCTTACCAGATAGGACTTTTCTTACCTTATGGACAGTATCAAACTTAAATGCCAAAGACAAGTTGTTTACTATCACCTGAGTAACAGGTTTCTGTATACCCATGACAGTGACAGATCCTAAGTTTGGAGGATATTCTTCGGCCCAAATCATATTATCGCTGCGAAGGGTTGCATTCTGTAGGTTAAAATTGATAAGAGAGTAGCGCTTTTCTTCAATGGTGTCTAAAATAAAATGTACAAAATTATACTACGAAGCTCAAGCAACAACAATTAAATCAGACAGAATTACGTGTAATCTTTCTAAATTATAGCTACAGATCTTCCGAGCCCAATAAACAGCATAGAAAAAGTATAACGCCCATTTGATTTTTTTTCGTATATTTTTCAATATATATAAAAAGAATATCTGAAGAACATAAAGCTAATATAATGTAAAATTTATTTTAAAGTCCAATAGCCGTAGTTACTGTTAGCGGCATACTGGTGATATACAAAAATGTTGTAAAACATCGGGCATTTGGCAACTGTCCCAGTTCTGGGATAAAATTCTATAAAATATCATTTAATAACCGTACCGTTTTTGTATAAATCTAGAAGAACGTCTATGATTATTAAGTTGTTGAAACTTATAATCACGATAAATTTAATTTTATTGCGCTTTGTTTATAGTTTGATGTGTAAAATATCGCGGAACACAAAGCTATTCGTAAATTCAGTAATCAAATTCAGATATTGGCGGGCAGTTCAACACTGTAGTATTTCATCAAGCACATCTAGAATATATTAAATTAAAAGCATCTATAAAAATAGGTAAACTAAAAAACTTACTCAACGAATCGCCATCATCCCAAAACAACTCCCCATAAGCTTCACCATTTTCATCTGGGGCAACCAATAATTCAATTTTAGTCTTTCTGCTCTCAGTAGTAGTTTGCTTAGCCTCCTGTTGGGGTAAGATATATCCACCTCGTACGAAAATGGGTATTGTGTCCAAGGGGGCAGTTAAGTTTATGTATTCACCTCTGCTTTGAATATAATACTTAGTGTAGTAATCATACCAGATTGACTCAGGTAGGTAGGCCTTAACAGAAGTAGCTCCCTCCTTTAAGGAAAAAGAAATTTCATAACAGTTCGAGATACTGATTTGGAATCTGGAGCATTAACACATAGTTTCGTAGTAAACCGAAAATAAAAGCTTTTAGGATTTAAAATGGAACACCCTGTATATGTGTCAAGATCAAACGGCATTCGTAATATTTATCCCTTGAATCACAAAAGGTAAAAAAATCTGTAACACTAAGCTCACCCGACAAATTTATTTCTTTAAGTCCCATTTTGATTGCTGCAAAAAATAACGGTTTTATACTATGTATGCCCAAGTCAGTACACACACCCGCGCAGTACATAGCTTATTGGATCATGGTAAAAAGAAGAATACCTTTCAGTACATCCTATCAAGGCATGTCCTATCTTTCGTAGCTATATTAGGAACGCCTTATCAAGTAGGGGCTGGTCACTAACAGTTATTCCTTAAAGAGGTTTAAATTTATGACAAGTCTATAACTGGACACTATGATAGGTTTATTAAGATAACTTTTATGAGGCAATGAAACAAATACTTAAACGTCTCAATATTAATAATTACAAAATATGATATTTACATAAACAAATTCTTCTGAAGTAAAAGTTTTAATTTTCACGATAATTAGGCCTAATCAAAAACTTTCTTTTTTAGTGCAATTGGGGGTTATCGTCTCAAAAAGGTTTTTTTTTAACGAAAACAAATACATAACAGTTAAATTAATCCATACCATTTATATTATTTTTGTGTTACAATACATAACATCAGTATTTTTTCCTTTAATAACCGATGTTACACACGTTTTTATGTAAGCAGTTTTTCTATTTAAAGAAATACTTACTTCAAGAATTGGAATGATCAAAAAGCCTCCACCCCATAGAAATTCTGTATCTATGCCGAATGTTTCACTATCTATATAAAACCTAAAAAAGAAAAAAGAGCCAATTAAAATGCTCGACGGATCATACGTTACTATTTCCCTCGAAAAAGCAAAGAATAATAATAAGCATAATCACGAAAAAATAATACATTATTCGCATTATATTTGCTAGATTAATGGCGGGTTGCACAAAGCATTAACTAATTAGACGGCTCAGAGTGTGACAGACCACATAAGAGTGTCAATGTCAAAAATGATTCTAAACGTCAGTTAAATTTATTACGTGATTAAAAGTTTTGTGCAACCGGCTAACAATGTGTATTGTGTTAACTTCCCAAGTTGATTATTATCGAAATTAAACCAAAAGAGAAAAACTTACTCAAAAAATAATGGTCTTGCAACGGTGTCTCCGAAAACATGAGCTCTGAAAAACAAGGTGTATAAATATGGAAGAAGGGCATATCTCACTTCGTACGCCTTCTTGGTTGAGGTTACTACTAGTTCACCCATTGAGGCAGGATCTTGAGGCTAAAAAACAGATACGAATGTTGTGAACACTGTAAAAAAATCAGATTTAACAGTAATGTCAGGGGGGTTAAAAATATTCATCTAGATTACTTATGCATAAATATGCATTTAAAAAAAAACTCACGAGTATAGTTTCTTCTAGACTATTTACACTTGCTGTGCGGAGATATTGTTGTCCACGTAAGATGACATATTAGCACTACCTTATCTCAGAACTTGAGGTAAGGTTGTACATTAAGTGTCTTGGTTTAATTCCATCTTAATTAATTAATCTTGCCCTGACCAGGTATGAATTTTCTAATTTTAAATAGGACACCTCGTATATTGATATAAACTGCTAGACACTTGACAGGAATACGAGAAATTTGTGACTTAATTTCTGATTTGTATATCTCGACAAGCAAATGCGTATTAGACTTGGGATTTGGCGTTTTGTTTGCAAAATTAAAATAAAAATAAACCGGACAACATACAACTTTAAGCTACTTGAATATATATTCTGTACAGGGTGATAAATAAAAATCTTACATTTTTGAAAAACTTCAAAGATTCCAAGAACTCAGGACTTTAAGTTATAGAAATAATATACATAATTACTCCACTAGATGTAATGATGACATTAATTACATACGAACTAGCATCGGTAACAGCTCCATTTCTTACCACGGAATGAATTTTTATAATAAGGAACCACACAATATGTGATATGCTTTAACCGTTTTAATTTTAATGTTTTCTTTTAATTATTATTGATTTTATTTAGATACTTTATTTAGATACCTAAAATCGTCTAAACAATAAAACGTTAGGTTAAGTTATAAATTCGTCATCTTAAAATCGTCAAATTTTAGTATTTAGCCGTAAAAAATACAAATAATTTAAACTTAAAGTCAAGCACTAAAACTAAAGTTAAATTTTCATCATGGACGCTCGTATTTAGATCTTACGGTTTAATTTGTACTAAAGTTAAGAAAAAAGAGAAATCTAAAGCAAAAGTCATGTTACATGAGCCCAGCTTCAGCGTTAAACTAAAGTGTCAAAATGGCTTTTGTTTCTGTGATAGTCAACACAAGAGAGTTCTTGTTCTTGCGTTAAACACCGACTGCGATAATGTAAGTGGATTTCCTAAAAAATAAAATTTTGAAAGTTAAATATTTCTAATCACACTACTGTTTAAATGGAATTTTAAATAAAATATTTTGTATATTTTTTTATTATTTTCACGAATTACTGTTTTTGGTTTTAGAACTAGCTAGTGTTATGTTTCCTAGCGAAAAGACTTCAAAATAAAAATTTTACTTTTTATTAATTTATGGCTGAAAAACATCTAAAACATAATAAATATAATCGTCAATAAGCCAGAAACTTTGATTACAAACCCGTGTTATTCTATATCATGTGTAGTGTACATTAGTAAGAAGCATTGTTTTCGCAGTCGGCCCTCAAGTCTACGAACAGAGCCGTTATTTTCCCAACTACTAAAGGCACCTCGGAAAGTACCGGACCATGCATATATTGAGCACTTTTTTTAAAGAAAAGTGCCCACACTAAGTCAAGTCTCGAACCCACGCCATCTTGTTGCATGCTGCCATGCTGAATGCAAGATCTCTTACCACTGAGTTACCCATTCAAAAATTAAAAATTGTCCTTTGTAATAGCGATTTTTTTCTTTTGTTTTGTAGTTTTAAAAAGTAATGAAGTATTTTGTTTAAAATGCACATACAAGGTGAAAGGGAAATAACTAAATATATTTTAATATTTATTATATAACTGAGGGTTCATTTAACCATTTCTTTGTAATAGCGATTTTTTTCTTCTGTTTTGTAGTTTTTAAAACTAATGAAGTATTTTGTTTAAAATGCATATACAGGATGAAAGGGAAATACATATATATATATATATATATATATATATATATATATATATATATATATATATATTTTAACATTTATTATATAACTGGGGGTTAATTTAACCATTTTTGAGAAAGAAAAAAAAGTAAACACTGAACTTATTTTTGTGGTAATTTAAGCAAATTACAAAATGTTTCTTCATCTTATTATCCAAGACTATTAGTTATATCATTAAAGTATTAAATCACACTTATTCCAGAACACACAATCTGGAAACAATTATTTTATTTGTATCTAGTTATGTTAATGTAAATTCGAATATGGAAATGTGCTACAGTAATATTCACGTGTTTGAAAATGTATATCAGTGTCAACGCGCAGGATAAACAGGACACATAAATCTAGCGAACTAATTTCAATAAATTTTCGTTTTTAAAGTCATAGTGTACAGTGGCCGTAAAACTGATGATCAAAACAAACATTTCAATATTTGACTCAACGGAGAAGATAAAAAGTACTATAAATTACCTTAAAGCAGTTTTGAAAACCTAATTAGCCATTGCCGCTCGTGTAAATACAAAATAGTAATGGTTCTCATTTCAACACTAACTTCAAAAATATTTTCGGGTGTTGTGTGTAGTGCAAAATTACAAAAATTGTGCTTCTTATCAATGCTTTTTATTTATTTATTTTCATAGGTTTGATTAAAATAATTACAGGTAATAATGTTTAAACCTAATTTTTAAATGGAATACAAAGACACATAGCAGAATAACGATAACAGGAGTTAGCTTTGTCGACTTCTTTGATGTGCGCATTGATACATTTTGTCGATAGTGTCTTAGTTTGTACACTAAAAAAACAGCGTCTTATCGACAACAAAATAATTTTTATTTTACATACATTGTAAAAACTAATGCTAACTTCCAATTCAAAAAGTCGGTTAATAAAAATATTGTTTTTTTGTTCAACCTATGCTAAATGGTTTGATTTGTTATTACAAAGTAGTTGATTCCACTGAGCTTCTGCTGTGTGGCTAACTATATTTTCTGAAACTCAACACCAACCAACCAACCAATTCTGCTCAAAACTGTGGCAATATTGTTATTTTAAATGTAACATCCGTGTATTATTGCATTTTTGGATTTTCCTTAACGTTTAGATATTTTTTTGTGTCGCCAAAATAATGTTTTCAAGAAAATGGCATATGAAAACTGATAATTTACTCTTTCACATTTTAGTTTTTTCAAGACCTATTCCATTTATGAGAGCAACTTAAGCGATATATTTAGATAAACTGTAAGACAATAAAATGCATTATGTTTTGATCCAAGTTTAGGTTAGTGTAGGTAATAGAAAAAAATGTCCAGGATGTCGAGGAAAATGCCATAACATTCAGGGTATTTACATATTTTGCCTATGTTAAGTTAATAGTAAATGTGTTTAGCACATTTAAATGTTTAAAGTTTTTCTTAATAAAAATGGCAACACACTTTTAAACTTTATTTTTGATATAGAAATATAATATTATAATTGAATCAGATATATATCTAATTTAAATTAGATATTTAAATAGTGTATGAAAGTATCATATTAGTTAAACAATTTGTGCAAATAAAAAGAAATATATAAATATTGTAGATTATATATATGTGCCTCAATGGAAATTTGACCAACCAAATTAGGAATATACTGCATGTAGCAGTTATATTTATTATTACTTACCCCTTATTAAATTGTTGGTATTAGTTTCCCCTAAATACCAATTTCGAAATAAAAATTATTCTAGGTTAAAATATTTCTTTCCTGGCAAATAATTTTGTCAAATACTACATTTCTTTTTAAAAATAACTCTTCAGCTTAGCTGTGGGGAACCAAAAAAATAGAAATGCCTTCCCCTGTTTTCGAAGGGCACTCAGGAAAAACATAAGGAATACATCCTGATGGCTTACGCTTTGTAGCCATAATTAGATAATGATTGTCCATTGAAATAAACAAAAGGCACTACGTTTAATCATAAAACAGATCACAAAATACGCAACAACAAATTTATAGATTATCTTCGAACCAAACAACGATCAACTAACTGACAGTTTTGACCTAAACGCGGCGAATCGATCGATAAGCTCTTATTTGAAAATGACCGTGTTTCTGGAGACAGAATTTGTACCAGCTGTCCCCTCTTATCGATATTCTGCTCTGTGATCTAATCTATCTAGCGCTCAAATCGTGCAGCACTGAGAGTAAAATGGCAATGTTTCCGCCTTGTCTAAAAATTTTAAAATGGTCAGAACTCCAAAGTTCTTGGTTGTTGACCCCTGTTATAGAGCCTTACGTTATCTTCTTTTTCTTTAATGTTTTTGCCACTCGGCTCCTATAGAGCCATTTCGTCAGGTTTTTGTCTGGATTGATTCAAACCCTAGACACCTAAGTATTAAATGCTATTTGTTTTCTAAAGTGCCATGTATATAGTTATCGATACGTGGTTTATTTGTGATGATATGGGTTACTGTTCGTCGATATATGGTGAGAGTAAGTTAGTAAAGACAACACAAATACAGCAGTTGCCAAGTTCAGGGTTAGGTGTGATGTGGATTGGTAAGTGGTATCAGAAATATTTAAACAAATGTAAGCTCTGTAACAGTAAGGAAAAAAATAGTTGGGATGTATTTTAAGTTATTTGCTAATTTAATATATTTTAAAATATTGAAATAAGTTTTAAAATTTTATTTTAGTGTTTCGGTTGTCAGTTTGATTTTTTAGAGTTAGAATCCCTCCTTTAAAAAGTTTTGATAAAGGTTTAGTTGTGGAAGTTTGTTGATGGGACATTCGAGGAAGATGTGATTTATGTTTTCTATTTGCCCAAATTCGCAGTACGTGCTGTCTTTTATTTTTACTTTGTGGAGGTGTGCATTTGTTAAGCAGTTTCCAGTGCGAAGCCTAATTATTAAAGTCAAATGTCTTCTGTCTATATATGGGAATTTTTTGTACCATTTTATTTCAAGGAATTCTCCTTGTATTTAGAAGTACCAACTTTCTTTCTTCTTTGCAGTTAATTTAGATTGCACAGAATGCTCTATTTTATGTTGTTTTTTATAATGGGTAATTTATGAGATGAGTCTTCCAAAGTTGACCAGTTTATCTGCTTTTTCATTACCTAGGATATTTGGGTGTCCTGGTATCCATGCCAATTTAATGTTATTGTTTTGATTTGATTCTATAAGAAGTATTTTTGTTGTTAATTATTTGTTATGACAGTGTTTCTACTGAGTTTTTCAATAATACTTTTAGAGTCAGTGAAAATGATTGCATTTTTTATATTAATTTTAAGTAAATAGCATGTACTTTCTTGTTGCCCGACGATTTATGTGGAGCAGATATCTAATTCATTGGGTAGCCTAAAAAATAAATTGTAGTTTGCTTTAGGGCAGAGTACACCTTAACCAGCTCTATTTTATATTAATAATTTTGGCAATACATTTAGTAGCGCTACTTCTCAAAGAATGATTCTGTATGGTATTAAGCGCTGTTATATTTTTTTGTTGGTAAGTTTAAAAACGAAAGTCTAGTTCGTTATAGGCCATTAATTCCTTTTTGAGCTTTCGCCAGGCTGACTTCATGGCATGTTTACTGCAGTTGATATTGTTATCTACATACATTCCTAGAGATTTAACGTGTTTTTTATATAGGATTATTGTGTTTTATTAATAGTTCTATTAGTATTGGAAGGATTTACCTCTTGAGAATATTATTGATTCGCATTTATTCTGAGATAGGTGGAGATCGTTTTCTTTAAGCCAGTTTTTAATTAGTGATAGGGCCTGATTGATTTTAATTGTTTTTTGTTTACCGATTTTCCTTTTGTGAAAATGACAAGGTCATCTGCGTATTATTTCAATGTCTTTGTGTGGTATTTGAAATAGGTCTCTTATATAAACATTGAAAATAATGGTACTAAGTGGGGATCCCTGGCGGGAGTCCAGTTGTGGCTGTTTCAGGTTCCATTAGAGTTCCATTGGTGTTTTTAATGTACATTTTGCGATTTTCGAAAATTTTGAAAATTAGATTACATAGTTTAGTAGAAATATTAATTTCAATAAATTTTGAATATAGTTTGTATATCTCAACTCCGTCAAATGCAGGCCTAATATCTAGAAATATTGCTGTTAGATGCATTTTTTGAGAAGGCTAGGTTATTATATACTTTTGAGAAGGCTAGGTTTCGGCGAGCACAAGTGGGGTATAAAAGACCGCCGGAATCTCTCCAGCGCATTCAGTGTTCATATCTCGTGGAGTAAAGATCCCTGACGATTCCTCGTGCAATCGAAGGCGAAACGTCGGATAGTTATTCCAATTTGACACGGTCTAATCTCAAGAACCGTGATTTCTTAAGGCTAGGTTATTATATACACTCATTTTTTTCTAAAGGCAGTTTGTAATATGAGGAAGTAATTTTATTTTCAAGTATCCAATCCAATCTGTTTTTGATCATGATTTCCAACGTTTTTAGATA
Organism: Kuschelorhynchus macadamiae; assembly: GCA_030620095.1. Taxonomy (NCBI): domain Eukaryota; kingdom Metazoa; phylum Arthropoda; class Insecta; order Coleoptera; family Curculionidae; genus Kuschelorhynchus; species Kuschelorhynchus macadamiae. The sequence continues at coordinate 13,478 of JAUTXW010000821.1, forward strand.
GCAGGATGCCAGTGTTATAGGTCTGTAATTTTCTTTGGGGGTCTTTGTTGGGTTTGCATATAAGTAAGATCAAGTATTTTTCCACAATACAGGTAGTGTACTCTCTTTTTAGAAAATTGTTATAAAATTTGAGGAGTAGTTTAATTTCAGTGGAAGGTTTTCAATCATCGAGTAAGATGTTTCATGAAGCCCAAGGGCTGAGTCTTTTTCGACCTTTAATGCCGCATTTAGTTCGTACATTTATAATTCATGAGTCACTTATGGGGGTTAATGAAAAATCTGGTGTCACAAATCGTCATTTTGGTAAGAATTTCGAGTCTTGTTTTATTGGGGGTTATTTTTTGATTTTTTTTACTATTTTCCAGAGAACTTTTTAACTTTATTCCGAAATTCCTTAATATTCGAGTCTCGATTTAAAGTTGAACAAAAAGTTATAATTTTGTTTTTTTTTAGTTCTGAAAAAGCGTTTTGACTTTGCAATCGTGTATTTTAGGTTTAGGAAATTTTCAAAGGTGGTTGTTATATCTATCCATGACTAGTTTTCTCTCTTTTAATTTTAGGGAACATTCATTATCCCACCAAGGGTTTCTTGTTTGTGTATATCTTTTGTTTTGGGAATGGATGTATCAGCAGCTTCTTGGATGATGTTATTTAGTTGTTCAAATTTACTATAATTCTCTAGGTTTTTAGTGTTGTGTAAATGGTTATAATATGCGCCCCGATTTGTTTTTGAGAAAATTTCTCTTGCTAAATAATGGTATATGAAATTAGTATTGTTAATTTTGTTTTTAAGATTGATTTTTTTTTAAAGTTGGTAAATGGCCATTCAGAGCGGTAAATTAAAATCTATCGGGCTTGGATTTACGCTAATATATTGTAGTCTGGTAGGAGAACCATCATTAAAAAATATTAAGTTATTTATGATTTATGAAGTCAAATAATTGTTTGCCATTTGTATTATTGTTTTGATTTCCCCAGCTAAGATGGTGAGCATTATGTCACCCATAAAAATGATGTTTTCAGAGAGGTTTTCTTCTAACTGAATTCCTAGATTATTAAATTGGTAAGGAACATATGCAGTTATTATATTTGGGTTTTAAATTTTTATAGTTAAGTATTGAAACCAGTCGTTATTTGTTATGCGATTTGAATTATTTACAGAAAATATTATATTTTTTTAAATACATATTACAACCCCTCCATATGCAGTTATCATTAAAAAGTTTTTTCGAAATTCTTCGGTTTGGAACCGGGAAATATCTTCATTACTGTGTTTGTTTGCTGAGAGGTTGAAGAGGATGTTTGTGTAGAGAATAAAGTGTTATTTTTTTCTGAGATGGAGTTAAATTATTACGGTCGTAACCAACAATTTGTTGTGTGTTTCTTTTTCAGCTGGATTTGTTAGCGCTTGTTGAAAGGATCTCTTGTGTTTATTTGCTTCTTGTTGTGTAATGTTTCTTCTTTGTGAGATAGGTATTTTCAGTATAATTTTGTTGTGAATTACTTCTGAGGGCTGGAAAATCTTTGGGGTGAGGGGAAAAGTTGGTAGAGATACAGTCCTTTTTTTGTCAGAGCTTGTTTGTTTCATATTATGAAATATTCTCTAAGACCATTAATTTTTTTCAAGTTTTTCTGACGTGAAAATTCAGGGCAATTTCTATATATCAATATATGTTGACCACTTTTACAGTGGTCATTACAAATTATTTTATTTATTCCATTTGCATTGGTGACAGTTTTATGAAATATTTTTTTTACTTATGATCGCATTTACCTTACGATATAGTCCCCGTATAGGAATTACAATCAAAGTTGATAGAAATTTTAAAACCTTTGTTAATTGTATTATAGTTAGAAAATTCAATAGCAATTCTATTGGTACCTTTAATAAGAGTTCTATTAGTATGATTTAATTTTTAAGTTGGTGGAAATATTTACGGTTAACACGGCACCAATAATACATTATCTGTACTTTTACCTGTTAAAATATTTGTAGTAATTTGCCTTTTACCCTGTATATTTAAAATATTTCCCCGCTTTACTTACGATTCCGTCATCTGTATTGTGATTTCTAGAAAATGGGTAGAAAGCACCTAATTGCTGCCATCTGTTACATAATGATACAGTTGTATTGCCATTGAAACCACAAATATCTGCTCCCGTCAATGGTATACCATACATATTAAAACTTAACATACCTAAAAATGTATATCAATATCGATTCAGGGTAAAAATAATTAAAAAAAAAAACTTTTTTTAATGTCATGTTATTTAGAAATAATAGTTATTTGATCTTGTGCAATAAACAATACGGTACTTGCATTATTCTTTTCATAATGAAAACTTATATAACATGAAAACGCGTCTAAATTAGAATAACTTTGGGTATTTGGAAAAACAATTCGTTTTGCTACAATTTAATTTTTAAAACAGGTTTCTGATGATTAATAACACTATTGACGTCATAATTTAGATTTTTAATCAAGAATTAATTTCCTTAAAAATTACATATTTAAAAACTTTATTATTACCTAAGAAAATTGTATAAAGTTTACATTAAACAAATTTTACATAATTTTTAATAATAATAATCGATAGCGTAATTGTTTGTACTTATTTTGTATATATAGTTGTTCAGAATAAGAAATAAACGAGTATCGAACCGTATAGCATTTTATATTCATTTAAATGTACTACTTGTACATAAACCTACAAAAGCCTTCTTGGCTCATCACGACCTTAGGGATAAATAATACCCTATATCACGAAAGAGAGGGTCTTTCTCTCTGTTTTGTCCATGATCCTTCGAAGTATACAAACAGCAAAGAACATTCACTCATGGGAAAGATAGCAACAAATTGTGAACACAACTTAGCCAGTTGTTAACGAACTGTAAAAAAAACAAAGCAACATTCCAGACCGCAACCAAGCAGCCAACAAGGCCATGGGGAAATGTTAGGAAAAGTCATGCCGACATTATAAAATTAGAAATACAAATTCCTACTTCACCACGAAATATTATGATACAACACGCTTCTTCATGTTGACCGCCAAAGAAACAGCCACGAGACACAAAACAACAATCCCAGAAGAACTTATCACTCAATGGAAGAGGAGAAACAAAAAGAAATATTGCTTGCAACTGCCTTGGTAATAAGTAACTCCAATTCGGGAATTCATCAAATCCTTAGGGTGCTAATTGATCAAGGATCACAATCATTCTTCAATCCACGTCAAAAAATTACAGCAGAAATTACAGGCGTCGGCAAAAGTGAAACAAAGATCGCAAAATGGAAGGTGGAAATCCAACTAAAACCACAATTTTCCAACCAATACAGCCTAAACACAGAGCTGATAGTTCTGCCTCAAATCGCAAAGGCACTTTCCAATCAGCCATTGCCAAATATAAACATGAAACACTGGTAAAACACCATTTTGGCATATCCAACCTTCAATAAAACAGGCCCAATAGACATCCTATTAGGAGTGGAAGAATATGGAAAAATAATATTGAATGGTCTCATGAAAGACGAAGCTGGTCTAATAGGACAAAAGTGCCAAGTAATGAAATAAACCAAAAATAGAACAGAAAAATACTATATTCCGCATCACGCAGCTAAACGAGAAGCTAGTACAACAACAAAGCTGCGAGTAGTTTCGATGCGTCATGCAAAACAAACAATTTAAGCTTGAACAAACAAACAACACAGTGGGCCAAGAATGCAAAACGACCTATCAGAAATACTACTGAAATGTATAGACAAATAAAAATTCATGCAGCAGATAATCCATATCAGCATATCTTATGGAGACTTAACCAATCACAGCCACTACAAGAATATGAACTAAGAACCGTAACTTACGGAACTGCATCAGCCCCATTCCTATACGAACACTACAACAGCTCGCGAAAGACGAGAAAGATAATTTCCTAGAAGCAACGTAAATATTACAACAAGATTTTTATGTGTATGATGTGCTATCAGGTACAAGCTACTCAGAAAGGGCGAAACAACCACAGAAAGACCTACTCAAGCTGCTCAAAACAGACGGATTCTCACTAAGAAAGTGGCAGCAATTCACAACAACTACTGGGACAAATTCCAGAGGGAATGAAAGAAAAAATGAATATTGAAATTGGACAAGATACAAAAAAGCCATTAGAAATTATCTGGTCTCCAGGAGACAACATCTTCAATTTCAAAATAAAATCACCAGCAAGTGAATGTAGAAGCAAAAGGCAAATGCTGTCCGAAATCGCTAAAATTTTTGATCTACTTGGATGGTTCGTTCCATTTGTAATTAGAGCCAAATTACTAATCTAACATGAGATCAACCAGTTAATGAAGAAATCCTCAAGAAATGGCACAATATCAAGAAGAAAGCAAACAATTAGCAAACATAAAATCCCGAGTGGATACATCAAGGAGACTACATTGAACTAATTACACTTGGATGGCTCGTTCCATTTGTAATTAGAGCCAAATTACTAATCTAACATGAGATCAACCAGTTAATGAAGAAATCCTCAAGAAATGGCACAATTTCAAGAAGAAAGCAAACAATTAGCAAACATAAAATCCCGAGTGGATACATCAAGGAGACTGCATTGAACTTCATTGCTTCGCTAATGAAAAGGCATACGGAGCAGTAATCGACAGTAGCTCTATCAAGGCAAAAACACACTACCAAAATTAGAACTCTGCGCAGCCGTACTACCAGCAAAACTAATGAAGAAAACAGTTAATGCTGTACATATCCACAACACAACAGTGCATGCGTGGACAAACTCTCTGGATCACATTAGGGTGGATAACCGCATTGTAAAACCTTCGTCGCAAACCGACCATCTGAAATAACCAGATCAATCCGTCCAGATAATTTAAAACATGTAAAAACAAGTGACAATCCTGCAGACCAATCTCCCGACGAACTAACATCCGCAACCTAAAAGTCCCATTTGTTTGGTGGAAAGATCTAATCTTGGCTATCAATAAAAGAATAATGGCCAAAAAATACAGAAATTCCCAAAATTGAAGAAGTTAAACGATGTCATCAGGTATGTGTAGAAGTTCACGAAGACTGAAGTTGGTTTTCTCAACTTTTATCAGAATGATATACTCGTATCATATTGCAAAAGGTTCCTGAAAAACTCTTCCAAAACTAACAACTTAACGATTGAAGAAATGAACATATGACGACAGTAATAAGGAACTTGCAAGTGTATGAATTCAGTCAAGGAAAAACTGGGTTAGCTAAAAAAGAAAATATAAAGAAGAAATGTTATCTACTAAACCTAAATTCATTCCTAGATCATAATGGTATAATGTGAGCTGGAGGAAGTTAGAAAACACATCAATCCTTTACAACAAAAAACATCCCATCATCCTAAACATAACAGAATTAATCATCAGCGCTCACAAAAAGACGCTCCACAGAGGAAACCAACTAACACTAGCACTAGCATAAGAAACAAATTCTGAATTATCAATGGCAAAAAAGCCGTAAAAGATAGAATTGGAAATCAAACAAATGGGCAATCTACCTGCACAAAGAGTAACACACTCACCCTAATTGATCCACACAGGCATTGCTATGCCGGGCCATCTACAAGAGCAACAAAAGGAAGAGGGCACAAATCTTACAAAGGGTATATAGCTGTTTTTGTATGCCTAGCAACCAAAGCAATACATTTGGAAATAGTCAGTGACATGACAACCGAGACATTTTTGCCGCATTTCGACGGTTTACATCCCGTAGAGAACAGCCATCCGACGTATACAGTGACAATTGAACCACCTTTGTAGGCGCCGCTAATCAAATAGAAAATGAAGTCAGAAAAATCATCAAATAGGCAGAAATCCAAAACACACTCGGCTCAGCTCATCACACACAAATGACACTTCATTCCGCCACACCCACCATATTTTAGGGAAATATGGGAAGCCGGAGTAAAATCTACCAAACACCACCTTAAAAGAGTAATTGGAAGCAATACATTGACATATGAAAAGTTAACGACACTTATAACAAATCTACGCATGCCTAAATTCCAGGACACTTTGTCCACTAATCGAAAACATAGACAAGACGACATTGCATTAACACCAGGACACTTTTTAATTGGGCGTCCGCTTCTAGCCATACCAGAACCAATCTCCAATGAAATACATAAAAATCTCTCACAGATATGCAACTACTCCAAAAAATGAAAAGAAAATCTAAAAATAAGCACAATGGTTCTCATAAACGATGACTTCATCTACACTTCTAGATGGTCCTTAGGGTGAATAATCCAACTCCATTCCAGCAAAGACGGCAACATTCACGTGGTATCACTCCGAACAAAGAGATTGACGCAAACAAGAGCAATTACCAGCATCACAACCATTACCATTACGATAAACATGACGAAATAAAAAGTCCGCCTATAGTCACCCAAACAAACTCAGTAGCTGCGAGGGAGAGTCCGCAAGAAGCTCCTAGAAAACACCGAGGCAGTCGACAGAAGATGCTCATTGCGTGGTTACCTAGCAGTATTGCCAACTACGTTATCCAAGAGGATTATACGTGGAACACTTAGACATAGCAAAAATAGACAGGGGGAACCAGGAGGAGTGGATAAAAGAATTAAACCACTTCAGAGAGAAACTTAATTATGGGTTAAAAGAAATTTTAGCGAAATGAAACAAATAGTAGAGAACAATCGAACTTTACTCAATAAATATACACCTATTAAGTTTATACCACTCAGCACTCAACTTTGTCAGTGAAGTCAACGACTATTACCGTAAACTGTTCCAAGTCCTATATACCAGAGGAACCATATATGACCTCCTGGCTCCATCACATATTAACAAAATAATCGACGAAGCAAACAACAAACTTCCATCTAACTCCATCTCCATCTAATCTCCAAACATTTAACAAAATGTGAAGAACGAAAACAGTCCATATACATATCCAGCTTCTTTATATTTGAAGATATTTCAGAATACGCTCTTATAAAAGCAGTTTCGACACTATTTAAAATTGACCGTACGTCTTACTGGGTACTAGATTCTCCAGTGACATGTTCACAATATGCTACAACAGCCAACTTTATTTTCAACAGACCCATGAAGAAATCAAATCATGCATTCAAAGGCCAAAATGTGAACATATATATATATATATATATATATATATATATATATATATATATATATATATATATATATATATATATATATATATATATATATATATATATATATATATATATATATATATATATATATATATATATATATATATACATATATATATATATATATATATATATATATATATATATATATATATATATATATATATATATATATATATATATATATATATATATATATATATATATATATATATATATATATATATATATATATATATATATATATATATATATATATATATATATATATATATATATATATATATATATATATATATATATATATATATATATATATATATATATATATATATATATATATATATATATATATATATATATATATATATATATATATATATATATATATAGTTGTTCAGAATAGGAATAGTGTACTATAGTCAAAAGCAGTGTTATCGTGCGGGTCATACGATTTATCAACGACAAACTTTTTAAGTTTGTTTTTCCTTGATTACGTGTAATCATATCCTCCGCATAAAATCCGGAAGATGAATTAGATAGATCTATGATATTTTCATATGAAAAAAGAGGATTCAAAGTCAGATTGACAAGTCAGTGACAAAATGAGTAATAGAAAACAATTTTCGGGTTTTTTGCATCCACAAGCGAAAAAAATGGTATTAAATCTAATAAAATATTACGAAAATGAAAATTCACCGGCCAATATCCAGGAGACAGTAGCAAAAGCTCTGGGAATCGGTATAAGGACTGTGCAGAAAATTGTGCATGCAAAAAAGCATAATTTACTACCGAAGAAGATTAAGAAATGTACACGAAAAAAGCCAAAGACAGAAGACTTAACAGACAATATAAAAATGGATGTTCGTAATGCAATTTACGATTTATTATTAAAATTAATTTATTATAATTAATTTTTAATTACTAAACATGTTGGGTTTTCGATATAAAAAGGACTGTAATCGAAGATTTTTATGCGAGTTGCCACATCTAGTAAGTCAGCGTATCCAGTTTTTAAAGAAATACACGGAAAATGTTAATTAAAAATTTAGAAAAGTGGTATTTTTAGACGAGACTTGGATATTTTCTAATGGACGTGGTTCGAAATCTTGGCAGGACGAGTCTGTAAAAAGTGTCAAGAGAAAAAAGGGATGTGGGACGGGAAAACGGTTCATCATTTTGCATGCAGGTTCTTCAACAGCATTTCTCCCAGGTGCAAGTTTACTGTTTTCTTCAACATCCAAAAGTACATTTGTAGTTTTGTAGGCAATAAATAAATAATTATAGAATACTTGTTCCAATTTTAAAGCGTGTTTAAAATAAGTAACTTTTTTTATTAATAAGACAAAATTTGATATATAAAAATCGGTAAAATCGCTTTACCAGAAACTCGGGACTAACGAAAATTTTCCAAATTTAGATGTTCCATCTTTAATCATTCTGGACAATACATTTTATCATTCATCGAATCTTAAATAAACAACCTACTTCATCCTGGAAGAAAAGTGATATTTATGACTGGCTAATAAAACAAAAACAAAATCCTTTACCCTATATGCTGAAACTAGAACTTCTTTTAATGGCAAAATCTATTAAAAAAACCAACAATATATGCCGTAGATGAAATATTACGGGAAAATTGACATGAGGTTTTACGACTGCCGCCATACCATTGCCAGTTTAACGCAATAGACTTAATATGGTCTGGGGCAAAACCATATTACGAAAAAGACGTAAACGATGGTCTTACATCAGATGAAGCTGGCAAGATTAATTAAATTATATGAAGCCGGAGTACTGGAAGAAATCTGTTGAACATGCGGAGAAATTAATATGGGATTGGTGGAATCGAGAACGAGTTCTAGATGTCGGAATAGCACCAATGATCATTGCGCCATTTGAGGACGACTCAGAAGACGAGAACTTTTTAAGTGATGATGATATTTTTTAGTCTATAATATTAAAAAGTTTCTGAAGGATTATATTAATCTAAATAATAATAAATCTAATAAATCATAAATTGCATTATGAATATCCATTCATTGTAACTTGTCTTTTGCCTTTGGATTTTTTCGTGTACTTTTCTTAATCCTCTTCGGAAGTAAACTGTGTTTTTCTTCACGCACACGTTTCTGTAAATTCCTTATACCGATTCTCAGAGCTTTTATCTCTGGCTCCTGGATATTAGCAAGTGAATTTTAATTTAAAAATTTTTTAATTAGATTTGACACCATTTTTTTGCTTACTTTTTTAGTACATTTGTAATTTTGTAGGCAATAAATAAATAATTATAGAATACTTGTTCCAATTTTAAAGCGTGCTTAAAATAAGTAGATTTTTTTATTAATAAGACAACATTTGATATATAAAAATCGGTAAAATCGCTTTACCAGAAACTCGGGGGTAACTAAAAATACAGTATATATATATATATATATATATATATATATATATATATATATATATATATATATATATATATATATATATATATATATATATATATATATATATATATATATATATATATATATATATATATATATATATATATATATATATATATATATATATATATATATATATATATATATATATATATATATATATATATATATATATATATATATATATATATATATATATATATATATATATATATATATATATATATATATATATATATATATATATATATATATATATATATATATATATATATATATATATATATATATATATATATATATATATATATATGTATATATAAATATATATATATATATATATATATATATATATATATATATATATATATATATATATATGTATATATATATATATATATATATATATATATATATATATATATATATATATATATATATATATATATATATATATATATATATATATATATATATATATATATATATATATATATATATATATATATATATATATATATATATATATATATATATATATATATATATATATATATATATATATATATATATATATATATATATATATATATATATATATATATATATATATATATAGCCTGACGGACAGATATATATCTACAGACCTTAAACGTAAAGATCTGAAAAAATCTCACGAGGGAAGTAATAACTAATTATCTTGTGTTTTTAGCAAAAGTGTATAATATTTTTGCAAAATAAAATTTTTTTGTTATCACAATACAAAAAAAACAAGTTTTCTTTGCAGAGGAGTGGCCCGCATTTAAATAAATGACACTGTATAAGTGGTTAGATTTTTAGGTCAAGCGGGGCTCATAATTTTTGGTGATTGATAAAAAAATCTCACCTTCATTAAGTGGCTGTATAAACAGAACATCTCCTGATTCGAACCGCCTTCCGGCTTTATTAAGGCGCTTGCCATTTTGTGTATTTTTGTTTTTGCCAACCAAAAAACTTTAAGCAAATACATATTTAGCGAATTTTCTTATTTAATCCCTCGGCATTTAATATATAAAATAATATTAAGTGGCTCTTAATAATATTGCGTAATATAATAAAAAAAAACTATTTTCTTTCTGCCTGTATATTTGTAAATAGCTTATCGAGATTTAATAGCTCGACAAAAGAATCACAACATTTTGGTATTCATTGTGTTTTCTGCTTTGATTCATAATGTTGGTGACCTTTGGACCGGCACGATAAGACCGCATTCGACTATACTAGTACACAAATCTATAAAAGCCTTCTTGGCTCATCAAGACAGTAGGGATAAATAAATATCCTATATCACGAAAGGCAGGGTCCTTCCCTCTCTTTTTTTTTCCAGTCACCGATTTGTAAAAAATGATCTCTGAAATGTGGCAAAAAAGCTGAAATCGATACATTTGAAAATAGTCATTGGACTTATTTGTTTCGTGCAATAGAATGAAAAATGAACAAAAAAAAACGTTAACAATATGAAGAAAACATAAGAAAAAAAAAAGGTACACTAAAAAAATATAAGTTTCTGAAATATCGCCCTACTAGAAGGCAACAAATAACACATACGAGGAATACTCTGTTTAAGGGCATCCCATGTAGAAAAAACATCACCACTCCAGTGTCCTGAGTAGCGTCCATGTCCACTAAATGTGGATCTTGAAATTACCAATGGTCTCTTCCCCCTTATTTCTGCTAAGGCACTACAAGAAAATTTACATATTAATAAATGGTTCAAGTATGCCAAATATGTATAAATTTTCCACATTATAGAAACAAATTTTAGAGGTCGTCGGTAGTTGGTGAAGCAGAGAGGATGAACTAGTTTATTACATTTAACATTTAGTTGCATAAGAATATTTTACAAAACTATGGGTTTTTGATATCAGCCAGACATTGTAAAGAAAACACATATTAATTTCAAAAAATTGAGCTGTTTTCGGAAGAGTCGAGCTTTTTATGAAACACTGCAATCATACAGAACATTAAATTTCTACAATTGAATTACCACATAAATAAGTTTCTTTTTTGTAAGATCTTTTTTGGGGATATTTCAAAAATGTTCCATCGAAAAAAAATCGGCAGGATAGGTAAAAAAAATGTTTTCCCGAATAAAAAATTTCCTAAACATTGTACAATTTTTTTTTCTCAGTTATCTGTGCCAAATTTGCTCAATATTCGATCGAACCTTTTTGGAAGATCTCGACGAATTGTGTACAAAACAAAAAGGACTTAATTCTCAGGGAATACAAATGAACTAAAAGGTTATGATTGCAGTGATTTATAAAATGTTGTTTTTATCGAAAACGCTTTAAAGTTTCGAAACTAATGAGTACCTTTTACCTTTCAATAATATCTGGGGGACTCGAAACAAGATGAAATATTTGTGTGCAACTAAAAGTTGTGCAGTAAAAACGTTTAAAAATAGTTTAACTCATGTTATTCTCATAATCTCCAGTTACACTGTTATTAAGTTAATCCAATAGCATCACTATTATGCACTACACTACTATTATATATTTAAAAGTTTTACCACAAAATGTTACTGATATATTGTTAAATACTTACAAACTGGTTATGATGGCTTCGGTAATGCCATACAAATTATGCACATCGTAATGTATACCAGCATAATGTTTTGCGGTCATACACATCGTTTTGTAGTTTAAAGTTCCTCCATCTACTCCCGGTACATATGGAGGACTTTCTAAAGTCGACTTGGGACACCCACTGAAGGAACCTGACAAAAAATTTGACGGATCGTTCATGTCTATCCAAGCGCCATCAAATGGCACAACTTTATGAAAAGTTTTTAGCATTAGAGTCCAGAAATCTACAGTGTTTGGGTGGGTGAAATCTGGCCATACTGTAGAATGAGTATTCCAAACCTAAAAAAATATTAAATTAAAAAACCCTTTGATCAGATCAGAAGATATGCTTCTTTCTGATTTGGTAAAAAAAAACTTTTATTTTTCTGCAGTTTTTCTAATAATACTATATTCGAACAGGATTTTCTAAAACTCAGAAACGCTCTATTTTCATATAGTCCAATACCCCACATGAACAATCAACAAGCTTGAAAGAACTAAACGAATGCAACTAATGCGTAAAATGTCAATTATATACATTATTTACTTAATCATTTTATCTAAATTAAAACGGTAAAGTGTTTTTTTTAACTGATTAAAGTACAACAACAACAAAGATTTACGAGTTTTTTTCGAACGATCCGCAAACTTAACCTAATTGTTCCTAGAAAATTATTACTGTCTATTACAAACCTATTATATAACATTATATGATGGGAATAACCAATAACTCAATAAAATAATCAATACAATCATTGTTAGAGGAGTACACTCATTGGTCAAAAGTGTAGTTTTTGGCTAATTTTCAAGATGCAGCCCAATGAAAGCTGCAAAGAGGTTTTCAGAAGCACTGGCATACTGACAGTACAAACTATATTTATTTTGAGGTGTACTCAATACGTTTTTGACCACAAATAGGATTTTTCAAAAAATGGCAGCCTATGCAACACGGTCGGCTCGGCCAGTATACAAAGTTACAAAACCTCTATGTATAAGAAATCGCCGCACTTAAGCTGTATTAGAATATTCAATGCCTTACCAGCTAAAATCAATTTAAACAGAAGTTGAAGAAATACATACCCAGCTGGCAAAGTCATTAAATCCTAGTATGTAGATAAAAAGCCTTCCACTTACGGTGTGTAACGCCTTTATTATTTGTTGTTTCAGTTTATAGTACATCATAGTCATTTTATCTTTGTAATAACTTTAATAAGCATATAAAATTAGAAGTTTTATATGTATTATGTTTATCGAACAGGTAATTCTGATAAACATGATATTATAGGTTTAAATTAGACTAGTCTTAAGTCAAATTATAATACGTCGACCACGAGATGCATAAAAAACTATACTAAAACAACAAATAGCAAAAAACAAGTTACAAACTATATGTTAAGAAATTATTAACCAAAAGTAATATTAGGAACACAAAAGAAAGTGTCAAAAACAATTTTCTTTAAAAACAATACAAAACTCTAGGAAAATGTCCATACTTCATCATAAGTCTTACATTCCGAGGCAGTTTGTTCGAGAAATTTTTGGTTTTTCATATATTTGGAAATTACTTTATTAGATAGATATACGTTGTGATACACTACTGGGTCATAATTTTTGCGACTGAAGCAAATATAAAACATATTTCAAAAGAGTAGGTATAGAACAAAACACCGAAAAACACAAAAGAAAAAACGTTTCAAATAAAAGTAATTTGCGTTGTTTTTTATGCTTTATCCAGCAATCGATTTTAATATCAGTTGTTTATATAAGTTCGAAACTACATAACCTCGAAATGACCAAACACGACTATTAATTAAGGGTTTTGACGTAACATACTTGATGAAGTGAAATATTTGAAAATAAGACGCAAAATTTAAATTTAATTTGTGATGATAACACAACATTATCTGATTTGCTTTTTGGCTAGATATGAATATTATGCGGAAAATTCGACAATAAAAGAATTAAAACATTTTTATTGAGCTAATGTGTACAACCCTATTGTTACCAAAGTTTACTAAAACTTATTGACCAAACCGTACGCAAAGGATAAAGATCGTATTATTATTATGTCAATATGAATTTAAAAAATTGTATGAGCATATTATGTACTAATTAGGCAAAAAATCAAATTTTCTAATATATACAATAAGTTGGTGGATAGAGGTGGTAAGAGGATAAAATGACTAAAAATGTCATTTTCCAAAGAAAAGAACTCCAAACAGAAGCTTGTGCTATTTAAAAAAATCAATTACATGGCAAATTGTCGATTTTGTCATATGAGATGGGTGTACAGAATATAAGAAAATATAAACTATTATAGATGAAAAACTATTTTTCATGTAAATTGAACAGATAGATTAAATTGAGAATACCAGTAGTATTTAGAATGATTAAGAAATTCTGTAATTCAATTTTGCATTGACATTGGGAAAAATGCTTGGAATATGGAGCAGGTACTGATGGTTCCTGATGTAATCATAAAAATGTAATGTAAAAAATAAGTACTACTAATAATAAATTAACCAATCAATTCAAAAAGGTAAAAGTTAAAACACAAAATTATGAAATTTACGAAATTTGAATTTTTTTCGGAATATTTAACGGAAATTTTGGAATCAATATATCTGTGGAATTTTAAATATATTTATCATGTACCATTATGCTTTAGAATTAAGAATGATACTAATGTACTCTTTAAAATATTTCATATTTTCGTATTTTCAAAGAACTCTATATGATAATTGAACATTTTCAACGTAAATCGTATTTGTTTAACAAACAGAAATTTTTATTAAGAAGGGCTTCTTTTCGAGAATTCCCGAATTGAACTGGTTTTTTTTAACTTGTGTGTTAAATTTGTCTTGAGTTAATCAATTATTCTAATATGTTGTTCAAACGATTTATATATTAAAACACCACTTACTTTTCCTATAAAAGGCAGCCCTGATGAATTCTTTACAAAAATATCCATTTTCATACCAATATCGTAAGGCGGATAACTGCCTATTTTTTCACCAGCACTTATTCCAGGATCCACCAATGGTATATAATGCATTCCTCGCTTGTGCAACTCATCAACAAAAGCAGGTAAACCCTGATAATTATCTTTGTCATACGTGAAATCATTACTGTTGTTCATGTAATCCAAATCATTCCATTGGGTGTCCTAGTACGAATCAAAACAAACACAATTATATATATTTTATTAAAAATTTAACAAAGTTAGGAATTTTTTATAAAAAAGCGCCTAAATACAAGTTTTGAATAAATTGGTGAAATTATATTAGGACTATGCTTATCTAGCGGCGCATTTGATCAGTTTTCCTCTTCTAGGGAAGTAAAAATGTCATTTCACATGTATTTAAATTTCCTTATTATTATTACAAAGAAGTAGATATATACACCAATTCTAACTATAAAATGGTTTGCTACGTCCTGTTTTTAAATGAGACATCATACATTTAAATTTGTTCTTTAACATCGGTACATAAAGGAATGCAGTATTTGGAAGGCCAAACCTCAGGAAAATTATGAAGCACCATTTTTTTAAATTGTACCTTCTTCAGAATTCTTTTGAACTTGCCAAAGGTTGCATTAAAAAAAATAGTTAAAAAAATGGAAAAAGGTTGTAAAAATTAATTTTTTTGCCAATATGTGCCAGAGTAGATGGTGTATCCTAACTCAAAATGGTCCTCATGATTTTTTTTCCTAAATATGATACGTTTCCTAGATAAATCGATCAAAATCTATGGTTAATTTTTCGGCACTGACATGTCAAGAGAAAAATCTGAAAATTGTAAACGCGTTGAGGGATTAAATTTACAAAAACTCCACCAAAAATTATTATATTTTGATGTTTATAAAATGAATTTAAAGGGAAAATTCGTGGCTACAATATGAGATAATTAGTTTTCACCTATACATTTCCAAAATATGCTGAAATTTTTACCTAATATTTTTAAGGTTTTACGATTAAAGGTAAAAAGCTGTGTATTCGCTTTGTCAGTATGATAGTATCTTCCTTTGAAGAGCTGGAACAACGGTTTTGCACTGAAAACCTCGCTTTGTTTTTGTGGTAAATAATCTTTATCTTTGTGATCATCTTGTTTCTAGTACTTTCTCGGATTTTCCGAAAATCTCATGCATGATCATCCACCCCAAATAAAAATCTCATCAGATATTATAACATCGCTTTACATTCAGTATCATTGGAAAGCTTCAAAAAATTATAATTTCTATATGAATTATTACAAATTAGGTCCCTGAATGCATTAACAATTTTGAGATTTTTATTTTGACAGATGTCAATGGGAGAAAATTAACTATATATAACGAGTCATCTCAGAATGTGGACCATATTTGTTCAGGATATCCTCATCTTCATTTTTTATGTTTACATAATTGCTCTATTTACAGTATTTTGGCAAATATTGGCAAAAAAACGGATTTTTGCTTTTTTTTGCAAAACTTGCAGAGGGTTTAACCAATGTTTATTTTGACTAGTTGAAAAGTAAAGAGGTCGGGCCTAAAAAATAGCTCCGCTTCCTGAACTATTATAACTGTAATATATATTATTTTTACAGGCTTCAGTTAGTTTTTAAAACGCCCAGATCTGTAGATTTTGATATCTTTTTAATAAAATAAAAAAAGAGATACTTCGACGATGATTTTTTTACACGGAACACCCTATATATTTTTTGATATTCGACTTCTGCGTTAAATTCAATACATATTTAGAACATAATATTAACCTATCATTAAATGTGTTCAAAATATTGAGGTTAAAAATTTGACATTTTGTCCATTTTAAAAGTCTTCTAAATGGTTTAAGTTGAATTCAAAGAAGTGAATGCTGGTTATTTTCGGTTATACCTAACGTCAAGCGGTAGGTTATCGAAGACGAACTTTAGCGCCGTTTGCCCCGTTTAGAATGTACAGAATTACAAGTGAAACGAAAATCCAAATATCCAAATATATAAGGGGTCGCAATTAAAAATATTCATCGTAAATTTTGGTAGGAAAATGTCCAATAAAAATTCACGCTTATGTGCGTTTTTTTTTTCAAGAAAATTGTTTATGAACTTTTATGGAATTTATACGGATTTCTAGACGGTTGTTGTATGTAATTATGTTAAGATTAAAAATGAGAAAGTTTCTGCATAACATTTTTATGACAGGCAAATTTAAAAACTGAAAAATGCAAACAAAAAGGTAAAGTTTTTTACAATTTAGAGTTTGTGTCTAAATCAATAGTGAAAATTTAAAAAATTCTTAGCTCTAAAGTTCTCAGTAAATGCCTTTAGAATAAAAACAATTAAAGAGCTTTTTCCTTGTGTTTTTTAACTCTTAAATTAGCTGTCTCAGAATTTTTAAAGATGTATTCATTGTGAAGACCTTTTATAAAGAATGGAATAATTTTTCTTGTCTCACACTTTTTATCTATCACTATATATCAACATAATATCAATCATACATTTGTATAAAACTCATATGGATGTGTGGGAAATATTGTATGTTAGGAAGTGTTGTCTGCAGTCCATATTACTAATTGAGAAAACTTAAGAAGAGTTGTAAGATACATACATGTACTATAAAGATGCTCAGATTTATGAACCTAGAATTTCTGCAACATTGCTTGGGGAATTTATTAATATTAATAATTAGGTAAATTGCATTGTAAAGGAGCATTTTGGCATTATATTTTAAGTATCCAATCATTAAAACCCTGAACGAAAGGAATAATCTAATAAAAAAAAGTAAATACTCTATTATTTAAGTGGAATAGCTTTTCAAATCCAACTCAGAAAATTGAACAACTGAATAGGTTTTTTACTTGACAACAACAGCGCTAACTGCGCACACACATTTTAACTATCTCTTTTATAATATACCACAGTTTAAATAGAGACTTTATAGAACATTGATATACGTTACCGAACATCATGTGCAATAAAACTTTGCTAGAATTATACTTTGATATTTTATGTTAAAAGTGGAAAACTTACTACACCAAGGTATAGTAGGTAAATTGGTATATATTCTGTAAATAATCTCTTAAGTGCTTAAGTAAATCAATACGTACTTTAATCAGGTAGTAATAATATTACTTACGATCAGTATTCCAGCTTTTATATTGTTGTTTAAGACTTGCCGCGTCTGATTTAAACTTTTATACCCGAATCTGCAAAGATGAAATCCGAGTCCCCAATACGGTGGCATATAGGGACGTCCAACCAAATCAGTATACTGAGCAATGACATCACTAGGAGTTGGTCCCATGAAAAAATAAAAATCCAAGACTCCCCCAATCGTACGGAAAGTTATAGCGGGTGTGGGTTGCAATAAAACATCTGAAAAACACATTTTTTATACATATATTTTTAAAGAAGGATAACTGAAAAATATTGGTTGCCAAACGGAGCCAATATCGAGTCTATGATATGAGGCACATACTGATGTTCATACATCTAGGTGACTATAAACCACTTCTTTGCAACTGATGTAAAATAAAGAATTATTTAACACTGCAGTGAAATATTGTAACTGAATGAAGAAAATTGTAATAATAATTTAATTCAAATTTACTTCCAAAGGCAACAACGACTGATCCGCTCAGGTGAGATAATTTATTTAATTTAAAACCACATTTCTCGACCAAAGGAAGCCCGATGCAAATCCTGCTACTGTTGTTCGAAAGAGTTATTCTTCTTGTATATACAATCTGGATTTGAAAGCTAATCGAATGTTTGATAACTGTCAATTACACAGGGTGTTAAAAAAGAGAGCCTTGAACAACAGCCTAATTAATTTACATTTTTTTGAGCACTATGATCATACCCCTAGACGTTTGAGTTTTTCTCATTTGTTTTAGGAGATGTATGTTGTATGTATTTGTATCTTTTAAATCTGTATTATTTTGAGCTGCACCTTTACGGCAATTTGATTTAAAAAAAGTTATTGATAATAATTGTTATTCAATATTATCCATTATTTATCAGGGGCGTAGTCAAAGAGAATCGAAATTAAGAAAATAACAATTTGCCTAATCGACAAGGTTTGGCTAAAATCAGTTAAAATGCTTAAAGACTTTTTACTTGGCACGCCTTTTTAATCAATAAGATCATTTTCCTAAACGTTTTTGACACTTTGAATTTTTTGCAATTTTTCTAGCAGATAATCTGTAGAAAAAATATGATTTTGGTTAGTGGTCTCAGTTTGGCTAATAACTACAGTTCAACAATCTTTTTTTCTTTGTCTGCCTTTTTTTTCTTCAAGATAATAACATAATCTTATCGCAATGGTGCATTTTAACACTGCGTCATTGTATCTTTTAGCTTTATCTTACTTTGTGCTACGGAAGGAATCTGATTCAATATTATTTATTCATATTCAGGGGTGTACTTGAGGATTGTTCAGTAGGAAGAAAATTATATTTTGCTTAACACTGTATTTCTTATAAGTTAGAAAAAAACGAAGGAATTACTTGCTTTTAACTTGTTGGCATTTTTAGTGTTGAGTTATCAACATGTTTTTTAATTTATGATATCACAAACTAGTGAAGATTTCTGGCAACGGCTAATAGGTGAATAGCTTCGAGTATACAGCGTGTTTATATATATATATATATATATATATATATATATATATATATATACACATATATATATATATATATATATATATATATATATATACACATATATATATATATATATATATATATATATATATATATATATATATATATATGTATGTTCAAATATACCCAGCGCTAAAATTTTAAATACCTTAAATGTATATCGTACATTTCTAAAGAAAACTGATTCAAATTTGGCATCCGATAAATCGTAACTAATATCTATAAACGGACCATAAAATATTTTGGAAATTATGCAAGATGAAACTTGTCTGGGTCACAACCCCTTTAAGCACCCCATAAAAATTGCTATGGCGAAACTGGCCTATTTTACAACTTTTATGTTCCTTGGATATTTTTATACCTTGCACCGTGTTGAAGTAATTTAGGAAAAGTGGTTCAAAATAAGGACGATTTTCATCGTTTTAGCATCAGCTTATTACCTAAGCAAAAACCATCAAAATTTTCCATGTTTATAAACACGTTTTCCTCAATTACTTCAAAACGCCCAGGTATCAAAAAAGGCCAACAAACATAAAAATTGTTAAATAAAGCAGGAAATCCGCTTGAAGTACCAAACTAGATCAGCTTCACTAGAGTATTTTTTTTGGGGCGAACAAATAAGTCGTCAACCCGAAAACAGTTGTACCCTGTATAATTTTATAAAATATTATAGTCATTTTATAGACATTCATTACAGTTTATCGTATGCCAAATTTGAATAAAATATCTTCAGAAATGTACAGAGCATATTAAGAAAACTAAAAGATATTTAGAATGCTAACACCCTGTATCTGGAAAATGAAGCGTTTCCGGATTCTTGTTCATATAAACTTTTCAACTTATGTTGTATGTTTCTTGAAACATCCTGAATAAATCTCCCTGGTCTGGCAATTACATCAAATTTACCGTAAGTGATACCGCGAAAATGCACCTTAAAGATGCGAATAGTGCTTTAAGAAATAAAACAAAAATGTTATGTCAGGGAGAGGACCCGAATGCTTCGTTTCTAAAGTATAGGTTTTTATATATTTTTTAGCATCTCAAAAATGCTTTAAAACATTGCCGTGTATCTAAGACATCAATAAAGGTACTTTTTTTATTTAAAAAAGACTTTGTATACTTCAAAAATTTTTTGAAGTTAATTTACACTTTAGATTTTTTTTGTTTTTCTTATATACTATACGCAATCCTGATTTTTTTATTTTGGGCAAGTTTGACTTATAACATAAAAATGACAAAAGGGTGCATTAAGACGGTTCATTGTAACAAAAAACCCCAAGACAAAAATTTCGTGAAGCTTTTATAACATTATTTTCCACTATTTATGGCAGATTTTCTGGCGAAGTGAATACAAAAAATTGTAATACCAGATTAAAATTCTAACTATTGGTTCTGTTACGTCAATTCAAGAGTTCGAACCATCCAACTTCGAAAAGTCAGTTCGTATTACGCACAGTTACACAACTTCGTCCACTTCATCGGGAAGTACAACAAATAGTCTGGACATCTTATTGAAGCAATCGCATGCATCAGAAATTAACTTACAAAATGCCAGTAATTGTTCATTTATAATTAATATTACTCATAAATGAAGTTCTATTTAGTTTACATAAGAATGTAGTTACATTTTATTTTAGAGGCGGTCGTAGAAAAAACTTTGTTTCTAACTCGTGTAAAAACTGACTTTTTCGCACGGGACTTTCTTTCAGACGAACGACGCGGAGTGTAGTTGGACCCATGTAGGGCATTTGAGACAGTAAATTATAAAATTCTCATTAAAAAATTAAAATTAATTGGAATTCAGGGTAAGGAAGCTGCATGGTTTAGAGATTATTCTTAAATGTAGAAAGCAATGTGTATCTATTAATTTCTTTTATAGTTCAAAAAAAGTGTTAAAACTGAATGGATGTTAAATTATATGCTGACGACACCACTTTAGTTTATTTTCAATATCACACGAAGCTATAGTCAGGAATATTCAGATTGACTAAAACTTAATGTCAACTTGGCTTTGCTCGCATCAATTTATACATAGAATATATTTTAATACCGGTTCTATACAATATACACCAAAAATAAAATCCTGTGAGAATGGTGTATTTCTCTCTGATCCACTATCACTTGTAATATTCTTGCAGTTATATAATGTGGATCATTTGAGAAATATATATGTAACATTTGCAAATATTTCAAAACAAGGCATCTTTATTCACTGCTATTTGTAAGTATAGGTATTTGTGTTTAGTTTTCAGAAGGTTAAATATGTCAGCCTTAATTTCATTAGAGAGAGGTATCTAGATGATATACAATGGTATTATTAATTGTCCTGACATACAAATATCTTATCTATATTTATGTACATTTGATATTATTAATTTCCCTATTAATTAAATCTAACACTGTTTCCAAATTTACGTAGATTGTATATTTAATTTGAGTATCTTAATATAGTCGAATAATACTTGTTATATTTTACTAAGTTAAGATTAATTCTAAAGTTTCTAAATTCCGTTGGCATTTATTTATCTGTTATGATGAATTTGTTACCAAATATTTTAATATTTTTTTTATTAACTAAAAACTTCGTGAATTTAATCTCGCCCCAGATATCTTTTATGTATTACTCCGATTAAAATGCTCTTATTTATTTTCTATTTGGGTACTTTATATTACTAAATTCTCTTATTCAATTTCGATGTGGGTACTTAATATTACTAAAAGAATTTTAAATATTTTCTTAAAATTATTAAAATTTCTTACAGTTAATAATCATTTAAACTTTTTAGTGTTAAAAGAATTTTCTTATATTTAAAATTATTTGCCGAGTTTAAAACGACTTCAACCTTCAAATTTTGTAAAAGATCAATAACCATAAATTGAGTTACATTGTTTGTTACTGTAAGAACTTCCTTTTACTTTAAATTGCACAAAACTTATAGATCAGCTGCATAAACATAAACTACCTTAACCATCTATCAAGAATTGAGGGATATCATCTGTACATCCCGAAAGGAATTCATTAAACATTTAATTACCAATAAACCAGTAATAAATCACCTACTTAAAAAAAAATTATCTACCACCTAAACTATATATTAATGATTACTGAAGAACTACTTAGTTTTTTAAATTTTAGTGGCTTTAATTGATTTTATTTGTAAGAATAATTTTTTGGATCAAGAAACTTTTTAACGTACCTTTATTTCTAGCCGATAATTTTGCATTTGGTAATTTTTTTTATTATACATATATTATTTATTATCATTAGTGATTTAGAAGTACGTATCCAAATATTTTTGACAATTAATGACATTTAAAGCAATCTAAAGAAAATGACCACGAACGAATCTTATGAAAAAGTGGCTTCGGTCAAATCCCTTAAAAATTACTATGATGTAGTTCGCAGCCGTCTGAGCAAAAAATTGCTACATTTTCGCCACAAAATTGCTCGAGCCATTGTCGGGATACAGGTGTTAAACTTTGCTCGAAACACATATCCATGATGGAGAAAAGAGGGTGTCACAAAAGAAGCCTTTTTAATATATGGCGGTATAGTGTTTGGACCTATTGCTCTGTTTACTTTAAGTTTGCCAACAGCCTAGTACACATCATCATAAGTCACAAACCCAATACTGATCACTTTAAATGTACATTGACAACTGTCAAAACTTAAAGGTAATTGATAATTTGCTGTATATGAGAATCAACGGAGCCAAAATATAAGGCAAATGCATTAGCGATATCACTACCACTATTGTATTAAACGTTATCTAAATACATTGTTGCGAGGAATCACATCTGAATTCACTTATGATGTTTTGTGTTTTATTTTGATATAAGTTATAAGCAGCACGAATACCTTTTTTCAGTTTATTATTTTTTTATTATGTCTTTAGTAAACCATTACTGTACTGTTTTCATTTAGGGATTCAGGTACACATAGACTAAAAAATTTAAAACAATAAAGAAAATAAACTCACGCAGTTTTGGGGCAGAATTTTTTTTTTCAGAATATTACGTATTTTTTTCTGAATGTATGGTATTATAACTAAAATACGAAAATTCTTTATGACATACGGTTTTGGTTGTTTTGTAGGTGATGTATTAGACATTGACGTCGGAAACCAACGTAGTTTTATCAGATAAATTTGAAAAGGAAAATTTTTCGATCGGACCAATTTATGCTTTTGTTAAAAATAAAGGTTAAACACGCCATTTTTGTAAAAAAATAAAAAATATATGGCTTCCGGTCGTAGTATAATGCAAAAACTCAGGATTCCCTTCATATGTGATGCCACCAATGAGGTCTAAAAAATACATCCAGCTTTCATTCATGAAAAGAAACTAAATATAATCAAACATTAATTTGTAGTTTTATGTGAGTGGGAAAAAGACGAACTGATGGCACTCACACCAAATGGGGTGAAAATGGCAACGCTGTCAGTTATCTTCGCGAAATCCACCAATAGGGCAACTATTTTTAAAATAATATATTATGTGCAATGATATGGAAATAAAAATAGACTCACATGTTTACATTTTCCAAAAATCCATTATTGCTCCTAGAGATAGCGTATTACCTAAATCAACAAGCAATCCAGAAATTCGAGGTATACATTACCATGTACAATATTTTAAAACTGATAGATAAGTAGCTTAATATAATTAACTCAAACCTAGTGTCTCATTAATAATTTTACGTTCCTTAGGACCGAACATATTTACAGTCCCCAAGCTTGTGGGAAAAAATGACGACAAAAAAAGTCCTCTTTCATATACCAGAAGCTTTTACCCTTCTTTAATATAATAAGATATAAAAATGACCTACTTTACTGATAAAATGAAACAAGAAAAATTATATAAACAATTTTTGATGTAGGATGCGGCGGGCCCTAGACCCGGCCCTGCTCGAACGGAATCAGTGTTAGCCGTTAGACACAACACATTTTTTTGCTTTTTTTATGTATGTACACCGATTACTCCGGGATGGTTATACCAATTTGGATAAAACATTCGGGATAGTACCGGAGTGGTCTCATAACAAACATATTGAAAAAAGGTTCTGCAATAAATTTTGGTATATGAAGTGTAATTAACCAAAAAGGTCATTTACAGGTACATATCTACTGGGAACTATTTTTTTCTTCAGGTTATTTTAATTTTAATGAATGTTGAAAATATCGGATCTCTTTATTCTTGACACAAAACATTTCTTATTAAAATAAGTGTATAGCGGGGGACATGGGATTAAGGTGAAAAGGGGGTTATTATAAAAACATCGTGATTTTTATCGTTTTCGGGGTTTTTAATGGCACGAAATTCAATATTACTTATCACTTTAATTTTTGAGAATGTCTATTGCTAATTTTTTATAAATATGTAGAGAGAACGCTTTTTATATAATATTAGTACGGCGATTCTGGTAAAATTTTGATATCTTAGCAACGTTTGAAACAAGCAGGAGTACCAAAATCAAAGGGTTCGTGCAGAGTTATTGAAATAGAAAACTCCACAGCACAAAAACATTTTCGAGAACTACCAGAATATAAGAAATTCCAGACCATTTAAGTGGAAACAAAAAACCCTTCAAACTCACGGAAATTACGAAGTAAACTTATTACTGTTTTTTTTAGGGCAAAGTTTTCTAGAAATATATGCTACTGTAGTTTGGACTCAAAATATTTGAAAACCCAAAACCCTTTGAAAAAAAGTTTAAACTACATACATATACATTTACCAAAGTTCAGTATGTTAAGTGATGCAAACAAGCCAGACAATTTGGAATTTTGTCAGTTCATGTTACAGCAGCTTTGAGTTAATGACAACTTCTTCAAATTATATTATTTATATTAACGGACGAGGCTAATTTTCTTACAAGTGCTGTATATAACAGGACAAGCACACTTTATTGGGCAAAAAAATCAACATTTTATAAAAATAATTAAATGGAGAGGTCTCCGTTTAGGTAAAGTGTGGTGAGGTATTAATAACAATTGTGTATTAGGAGTCAATAATTTATAAATAAACCTTAACTTGGGAACGGTATTATAAGCTTTAAGACTAACGAAATTGGATACTGTTTGGACAATCTCCCTCTCAATCAAGCAGAGCGATTTAGCAAGTTTTTCAATATCTCACATGCTGTGCCTAAGTATACAACTTTGCTACTTCTATTACTTAGTACTGTCAAGCGTTCTAAATATATAATTTTGATTAGGAAAATTATGTTGTTCTATATCCTAAAAAAATTCACAATCGAAGAATTAATAGAAATAATACTAGTAATATTTTGTTCTATATCCACTTTCATTCGCGAAAGTTACAAAATTATTTTGAACCTGCGAGATAGACTAAACAATGCCTAAATTTGCATAAAATAATCGTGGTCTATATTCTAACAAAGTGAGATTGGCGGAAACCAAAAATTACTTTGGACTTTCTATTTTATGATGCCTACGTTATTACAATAAAATTCGTAGTTTTTGATTGAGACTGTAGGTGAAGCAACATATAGATGATATACAGGGTGTGTCATTAGAAAAAATCCAAGAAGGGATCTCCTAGTTGAGACAACCTGTACACAGAGTGTTAGGGAAAGTCACGTAGGTACGGAAGGGAATAATTCTTTGGCTTATTTTATTAAAGAAAGTTCAGATAAATATGTATCCGCAAATGTTTCGTTTCGGAGATACAGGGTGTTTTTTAAATAACTTTTGCAAATAATAAACTTTTTGCGCAAGATTGGCTAACCGGGTTCTTTTGAGATGTGAAATCATAATTTGGTATTAAGTTTTATATAGCACTTAGAGGGCGCTACGTACGCTATTATATTTTTACTTCCCTCGTAAAATGGAAGTGTTGTAATTTTGAAAAAATCACCCTCCGAGATTTTTCAGATCTTTACATTTTAGGGTCCCTAAATGCCGAAAAAACCATTTTCTCAATTCCATTGGTCTGTCTGTCAGTCTATGTCTTGTCTGTTCGCGGCATACCTAAAAAACTAATTCGATTGACTTCAATTTTTGCTAAAAAAATTAGAGTCATATGGCGATGACCTGATAACTTTTTGGTGAAAATCCAAAATAACTGTACAAAATAGTGGCCTAGTGAAATGTCAAAAAAAATATTACTAAAATACTACTTATCCAATTTACCTCAAATTTTGCAAGAGAATCAAGTTTTACGTAGTAATCGTAAAATTTTGGTATGAACCCAAGATGGCAAAACAAAATACCGCCCTAATATATTATTTAAAAAATCAGCCTGAAAAACTACCTATTAGAATGATTTCAAATTTTGTCCAAGAATTGATTGTTTGATTTGTTTTGTTTGTTTGTTTGTTTGTGGTGTAAAGATCAAGTGATAAAATTGTGGTCCAAATCCAAGACGGGCGGCGGCACAAAATGTTCAAAATTGGCTATAAATGTATAAAAACATAATTTCGCCAAAAAAAATGTCTCTCTGTTTGTCGCTCTATTAGTTTCCACGACAATTTCCAAAAGAATTAGACTCTTTAGTTGAAATTTGGTACATAGGTGGTAATCCGTATGAGAATGGTTAGGATTGTTATTGAGTAAAATCAATTGAGTGGAAGGGGTTGAAATAGAGGATAATTGGTAAAAATAACAACTTTTCGTTAATAATTGGGTAATATGTCTTTTCATAAGTTTTTGGGTAGTGAGATTTAAGTTATAACATCTGCTTATATTTTGGTAGAAAATACGGAGTAAGGATTAAAAAGGGAAAGAGGTGAAAATTAAAATTTATTTAAAAAATCGAGTTATATTTCATTTTAAGGGTTTTTGGGCATGCAGATTTCAATTATAATACCTAATTAATATTTTGGTGGAAAATAAGGGGCAAAGAAAGGCGGAGAGGGCAAAAACTAAAATTTATAGAAAAATCGAGTAACATGTCGTTCTGTGGGTTTTTAGGCACGTATATTTTAATTATAATACCTGTTTGATGTTTTAGTAGAAAATATGTTGTAGAGTTTAAAAGAAGAGCAGGTGCAAATGAGTTTACTTTTATCATTATTTACGGATCATTCATTTCCGTGAGAGTATTTCAAATCTTTTGTTTTACTTTACTTACTGTTAATGTATTTATGTCACCTCAAAAAACTGAGGTGACAACGTTTTGCGTTAAATTTACTTGGGGGCGGTTCTAAATGCTATTTAATGTCAAAATACCAAAAATCTTGATGAGGTGACATCAACTCATAAGTGCCTAGAAATTACGTTTTTAGTTCGGATATATATCAATAGCGCTAGTGTCGACCTTTGTGAGGGGGGCATATTTAGGTGCTGGCCGTTCGTTGTCACCTCAGATAACTGGCAACATTGCCTTTAAGCTTAATGTTATTCTGTTCCCAGATCTAAATAAGTCGTGCGTGTCTAGTCTGTGTTTTTTTTCTGTTTTACATATCATTTTATTTTATTTACAAAATATGCATGCGCATTGCGTCTTGGAACATATGATATTGACAATTTCACTGAATATTTTTGAATTTGGAAGATTTGAGTGTATTTTTAAATAAAAATTGTGTTAAAAAAATAATCCAATAAGATAGCAGTATTGAAAGCTTAGAAAAAAACTGTTCTGTTACAGGGTTTGACAGCAATTGTTCTTATTTCTTATTTAATTTTATTTTTTGTATAAACCAACTCCGAATCCTTATTTCTTACTTTATTTTATTTTATAGTATTTTATTTCCTGTATAAACCTATCTGAACGAATATTACGGATTTGATGTGCTGCCCTAAAACTTTTACAACAATATATCGTGATATAAATAGTGCATCAATTAGGAAATTGTTTTCTTTCAATAATTCTTAAACTACAAACCAGACCCCTGTAAACTTAAAATGGAGAATGAATATTTTTAGGGCAAATTGAAATGAAATATTTTTAAAGCGGAAATAAATATCAAATAACACTCTTTGTGAATTTCTTTTAAAATAAATTGCTTGCTAATTTAAAATAGGCGAGACGCCAAGAACCTAAGTAATTGCAAGAGCATTACAAGTCTTTAGGTTTTACCAATCCGTCTATTTCTAAGACATTTTTGATATTTGCATTAAGTTCATTAATATACTGATTATTGAGATATACAAGGTGCTGCTTAAACTAAAGGGCATATCAAAATTTGGTAAATGTTAGTTATTTGAGTATAATGTAACTACTTACAGCTAAAAGAAAAAACAAAACATTTCCAGAAATTTTAAGTTTTAAAATATTTTCAATTATTAAGACTTTTTTGTTATTTGGACCATAACATTTCCGCAACTATTTAATTTTTTTAGCATGGATTATCTAAATAACTAATGTTTAAAGTTTCTATACTTTTGACTTTTCTTGCCGTCGCGCGACGTCTATACTGATGACGGTGTCGGTTTTATTTTAGCTCTAAGTAATTATATTTTACTTAATTAAATAACTACCTTTTGAAGCTGAAGTGAAACACTCTGTATATCTCAGTAACAGTAATCAAGTGGATGGAAATAACCAAAATGTCTGGACGAATTTTTGAAATATTATTTCAATTTATCTCTTTTGGTTTTAGATATATATGTGATTTTTATAGAAAATAATTTAACATTTTTATAACATGACCTTATAAGTTCGTTGGCATTTTACCTGACTGCGCAGAGGAGGGTAATACGTTTAACAGTAACGTAAAAATTAATATTTTTATAACCCACCGTAATAGGTATCAAATAGATATCAAATTAAAGAGCGAATGTATATGCATATGCATGCTATTATAATATACAGAGTGTTCCAAATATAAGCAATTATAAAAATAACTTTGGTAAAACCCAAACGGCTAAACGGATTTTGCGAAGTGAGTTAAAAGAATCATACTATTTTCGGGAGTATATAGATATAGATTTAATAATAATTTAATATAGACATGCATAGCATGAAACAAAAATTCAACTCCATCATGATGGGTGTCAAATTAAAAAGCTTCCTGAAACGATTTCAATTAATATTTATGCTATACAACGTATGCAGAATATATTTAGTGGGAAGCAAAGAGCGAAATTGTCTTGAATAAATCTAAGTTTGAATTTATTAGGTGTATTAAAATAAGGTAGCGTTAAGGGTGGTAAAAGCTATATTTCTTATAAAAATAAAAAAGTTTTAAATATGTTTTATACAGAAGTTATGAGTAACAACAATACACTGCATATTTATGATATAATTTAAGATATAGAGGGTGGCTCAGAATCATACAAATCCAGATAGTAGATACTGTTTTCTGTGATATTAATAGATGGAGGCTAAATTTTTAATTCCAAAATTTGTGAAAAATTAAAATTTTTAAATAATGACTAAAAAAATTAAATACACTGATTATTAAAAACACAAAAAACTGGACTGCTTAGAACATAATAAGAGGGAATATAATTAGTAGTTGACTAATAACTATACAAGATAGCATATTTAAGAGTCTATGTAAGTAAAACTTTATAGATACTAAGATCGTGCTATAAAAATATTTTTAATTCTTTCGTAAGATTGAAATGTTATGAAAATAAAAAAACTCCCTCCGAGTTTTTTTTAGTTCTTTACGATTCAGGGTTCTCGGATGCCGAAAATCATGTTTTCCCGGTCTGTCTATACGCGGCATAACTAAGAAACTGCTTATCTAATTGACATCAAATTTTGCAGTGTGACTAGGGATGGACCTAATTGTTGTGTGTTCAACTTGACGAAACAAAATGGCTACCCAATAAATTGTTTAAAAAATAGGTATAAACTATATGTAATTAACTTCAAATTTTACATATAAGTCGAGTGCGGTATAGCGATAAACTGGTGAAAATTTGGTGGGAATCCAGTTAGGCGGAACCAAATGACGACGATATGTTTAAAAAATCAGAAAAAAAAACTACTTATTCGGTCGACTTTAAATGTGGCACGAAAATCAAGCATAACATAGCAAATTCAAAATGGAAGCTTATAAAATATTTTGTATACTTTATATATATATATATATATATATATATATATATATATATATATATATATATATATATATATATATATATATATATACAATATATATATATATATATATATATATATATATATATATATATATATATATATATATATATATATATATATATATATATATATATATGTTGATTTTTAGTCCTTCACGGATGGAAAAATACAATGTGTTTTCATTCCGGGTGTACATCCGTTCACTACTGTCGTTCTGAAAAGAACAGATTTGCTGACGTTTCGCCAAAATCACATTTGGCATTTTCGAAGCTTTCTTTCTCGCGTCCGAATAGAGTCTCTATATATATATATATATATATATATATATATATATATATATATATATATATATATATAAACGTCTAATTTAAAATCAGCAACCCGAAGCGAACCTGCAAATTTATAATAATTATTTTGCTAAGCATAAAAGAGTTGCAGAATAACAACAAATCAGGCATATCTTTTACCAAGCATTCACGTAAGGAAACAGAAATAATAGCATTTCGGCAATATCAAAGATGGCTCCATCTAGAGAAAGCAATTTAAAACTTTAAAATTGTATGTTGTACATTTCTATATACAATATAATTTTTAGACAGTGGTATATAAGGTACCACTTTTCGCTCCTGAAATGCTTTATTTACAAAAATTAAACTTAATTAGTTATATACTATAAAATAAGGATAAACAGTTTAACGTAATTTATAGTTTGTTTGTTAGTAATTTTAGAGGAAGTTAAAACAATTAAAATTTTTTAAAAACAAAAAAAATCATTTATGTTTTATGAACCCGAATTCCTAGCTTTGCAATTACTACCAGGAAATAAATAAAATGATATTTCCTAAGATACAAAACATATACCAATGACCAGTGGCTGCCATAAGCTTGTCCACTGTGTTATGGCGACATATTGACATTTTACTAATTGGAGTTACAAAGGTTTGCGAAAAATGTTTTATTTTTGTCCCATTCCCAGTATCGTGTTATCCTGCACGACCGCGCTCTGGACATAACGAATACAGCTTTGGCGCTTGTAATTTTTTATACACACTATGTTCTATGGGTTAGGTTATCGACCTTCTCAAGCATATCCAATCTCCTATGAGTAATATCATCGCATGGGAGTTTCTTTCTGGTTCATTTTTAGTCACACTTTTTAATAGAAAATAAGAATATAAAGATAAATTACTTACCCATAGCGTTACTATTAAGTAGAAAAACACCATGACTGTGGCTAGAATCTTCAATCCCCAAATAGAATGGATGGGAACTGTACAAGTTTTTCTACAATGATACATAATTATTAGGAAACAACCTAATACATCTACAAATACTTACATTTGGTTCTGGAGCCATGTCATGGTTCCACAAAGTATACTTAGTCCACTGAGTATTTAACAGTAAATTTGAAACGTGGTCGCCAATTCCATAAATATATTTTGATGGGAGCTTACTGCTCATTTGCAAAAACTGATTTGCAAACGTAAAGCCCAAGAAATTGTTAGAATCAAATCTACAAATACGTTGATTGTTTAATTACAATGAAAAAGAAAAATGGGAAGAAGTCAAAAATGTTCTTTCATACTAACTAAGTGAATAATCTGATTCATTTTCGAATGTAGGAACATTTAAATTAAGTTATTTCGATTGTAGAGAAAATAAACAAAATTTCACGACAAAATTCCAAATTTCACTACAAAATTTTTAAAAACTGTGAAGTCAGTGAGTGTTATATTTAACATTACTAATTAATTGTCTATAATACTTGTATAGAAAGTAACACACATGCCGCTTTTCTAAATTAAATTACATACAAATGGAATAGTATATTAAAGTAAGAAATCATGGTTCTTGAATTTAGACCGTGTCAAATTGGAATTACTTTCCGACGTTTCGCCTGCGATTTCACGAGACATCTTCAAGGATCTTGACTGCACAATATAAAAATACTGAATGAACCTGTGTAGTGAAGATCCCTGACGATGCCTCGTGCAATCGCAGGCAAAATATAGCAACGTAATTCCAATTTGACACGGGCCAAACCAAAGAACCATGATTTAGTTAGTATCTTAAAATAGTAGATCCAAAACCCGCCAGGTATTGTCTAGTCATATGTTTGACGATCTTGTTCACTTCCGATTTAACCAGAAATTTTACCTACAAAATTTTAATATAACTATATACATTTACAACTTTTGAGAAACTACCAGGAATAACCAAACTGCCTGTAGAAATTATTTGGATACAATATCAAGGTAAAACTGGAAGTGGAAATACCCGAATTTTTATTTACATTTTGATAAAGCTTAAAATTTTTTTAAAATATTGAATTGGGGTTGAAAATAGCGGAGCTTTGGTGCCAGTTGTAATTCTTCCTTTAGAATTTCAACATTTCTCATATTATTTAGTTTTTATCAAAATATCCTTTATAAATGACTTTGAGCGTCGCAGTAAAATAAGTTAATTCACCTCTGGAAACATATTTTTTTATTATTGTCTTTTTATGATATATAATCATAGGCGTAGCTAGCGGGAGTAAAGCGCCAGCCGTTCTACAGATCCGAACGCAATTGGAATTTGTATTTAAAATAATTTTAATGGTATAATTTTGTATTAAAAATATATTGATACAATACAAACACGCCGTAACAAAATAATACAACAAAATGTTAGGAAAATAACGCTAAAACCGTTTTTTTTTTAGTATTTGTTTTTATTATGGTGCCGTATCTTGGAAAATTTAAAACCTTAGCACCCCCAAACAATTTTACTGGCTACGCTAGCTGATATATTTGTTTTTTTAGTTCGCAGTGTCCCTGCGTTTCCAGGAAGGGTCGAAATTTGTAACTTAAATCCAATTTGCCCGACCCACGTTGAATTTGTGATTTCTCTGTGAGCAAAGAAATAGATTGAATGTATAAAATGGAACGGATATTACCAAAATGACCACCGGTATATATATATATATATATATATATATATATATATATATATATATATACGTATTTCTGACTTAAAGCCTTGTTTATGTATAGAGAGTTGGTCAACCGTGGCTATCGAGAGCTCCTAACACCTGGAGTCTATTATGGGAACCTTAGTTTATGAATGAACCTAGAAATTAGGTGGGACCAAGCAGGAGCAACGAGATTGAAGTACATTAGTTTGAATAATTGATAACCAGTAACTATGTTTACATATTAGATCAGGAATATTTACGCGTGTTATAAGTGTTACATTTTATAAATCCTGAAAACTATATATAGATAAAAAAGAAATTATAACGTGTTTTCTTATAACTTGTTCTATTATAACGATACAAGTGAAATTTGGTTTACTTGGAATGTCTATCCAGAAAAAATTAAAAAAGTATATAGAGGGTAAACTCAGAAGACATGTAACATA
Organism: Kuschelorhynchus macadamiae; assembly: GCA_030620095.1. Classification (NCBI taxonomy): domain Eukaryota; kingdom Metazoa; phylum Arthropoda; class Insecta; order Coleoptera; family Curculionidae; genus Kuschelorhynchus; species Kuschelorhynchus macadamiae. The sequence goes on from JAUTXW010000821.1 coordinate 47,780, forward strand.
GACCTATTTTTTTTAGTTTTAAATATATCAGTTCGAAATTTCACACACTTATATTATTCGATACGTGACCGATTTATGATAAAAACATTTTTTTACTTCTGGCTTTACCGGAAATAACATCTAGCTTTTTGTTTTAAATAAGATTTTATATATTTTTACAGGATACCGTGTTCAGAATGAAAATAGTTTTACCAAGATACATTATAAGTTAACTTTGGTTTACAAAATGGCGGGTGAACACTCATTTTTTTTGAAAATTAAACTTTACCGGTTAATTAAGAAAAAAATAGTTATATATAAAATAATGGTTTTAAATACTAAAATAACCTTATTTGTTAATTTTTTCGAACAATGATCTAAAAATCGTTTTGTGTAATAATATCTCGTTCCTGCTTACTTCCCTGGCAAAAATGAACTATCGTAATCGTGAAAAAATCACCCTCCGAGATTTTTTCAGATCTTCACGTTTCAGGATCCGTATGTTTTCTCAATTCCATCGGTGTGTCTGTTCGCGCAATAGCTAAAAAATTACTTAGCCGATTTACTTCAAATTTTGGTCAAAACTGAATGGTCATATGGCGATGACCTGATAACATTTGGTTAAAATCCAATGTGGCGAAACAAAATGGCGGCCCAGTGAAATGTTACAGAAATTATTATTAAAAAACCATTTCTCCAATTTTTCTCAAATTTTGCATAAACATCAAATATTATGTTGGAATCAATTGGGAACATTTTGATACAAATCAAGATGGCGGAACAAAATGGCGCCTTAATAAAATATTTAAAAATTCAGCCTGAAAAAACTGCTTAATGATTTGATTTCAAATTGTGTGCCATAACCAATTGTGGTATAGGGATCAACTAGTAAAACTGTGTTACTAATTCAAGATGGCGTAACAAAATGGCGGCCAAATAAACTGTCATCATGAAAAAATCACCCTCTCAGGTTTTACGTATCTTCACGTTTTAGCGTCTCTAGATGCCAAAAAGCATGTTTTATCAATTCCGTCGATCCGTCTGTAAGTCTGTCTGTCTGGAGTTCGCAGCTTAGCTTAAAAACTACTTACCCGATTGACTTCAAATTTTAACCAGCTAAGGTATTAAGTTTTCTAAGTGATCCTCTTGTTGTTATGTTAGAGTGGTGTATTTTTTGAGATTAGGAAATATCTGCGGGCCAACGGAGTAGTTAAAGACTGATAATTTGGTTTTCATGCAGGATATATAATCTATACCAATGTCCCGAGGATCCAACAATAAAGTTGCGAAACGTCGACAATTTAAAAAATGACTTTTTTGTTACTGGATCCTAACCCCAAATAATACACCACTCTAATTACTTAATTACAAATTTTGCACAAAAATCAATTGTTACATAGGAATGAACTGGTAACATTTTGATATGGATCGAAAATAATAAAATAAAAGAGCGGCCTAATAAAATATTCAATAAAATCAGCGTGAAAAAATATTTATTAAATTAATTTCGATTTTTGTGCAAGAATTAAGTGTGATTAGAGTAAATTGATAAAGTTGTGGTACGAATTTAAGATGGCGAAACAAAATGGAGACCAAATAATTTTTTTTAAATCAACATAAAAAATCTTGTTCAACTGACTTTAAATTTTGCAGAAAAATTAAATGTGATAGAGGGATAAACTGATATCAATTCACTACGATCGAACAAAATGGCGGTGTGTGTCAATGTACAAAACTACTAGGCAGAAACTGGTGAAATATTAGTAGGATTCCGATATGGTGGAATAAAATGGTGCCCAATATAAATGTTTGAAAATTTAACGATTTTTAAAGATGTATCGCATATTGACTTTTATTTTCAAGATGGCCACTTGGTGCCACTAGAAATATTAAACTAAATTGCTCTATTGACGAAACAAGTAAAAAAAAATAATGAAATCTATCGTTACCGTTATCCAAAAGGTTTTTGGATCGAAGTGTTTCAAAAAATTAACGAATAAGTTTATTTCGAGCTGCTTAAAACAGGTATTTTATTGACTGATTTTTTTTTCATAAAGCTGCAATGGCTAATTTTCAAAAATGGCTGTTCAGCCCTCCAACCCAATAAAAAATGTATACGTTTAAAAATAAAAGAAAAAAAAAATGCGGATTATTAGATGTCTCCACGTCACCTGGTATGTCAAAAATATGTATTTTCAACACCCGATATTATCTCATATCTCCAAAACAAACTATTTGTGAACCCCTGTCAATAAATTATATGGCCACTTCCGATGAATCATTTAGAATTAAGCATCGTATTTCTAATTACTCATTCATTCTTGCTATTTCAGCATTATTTTTATATAAATACAGGAGAATGAGTAACCATCTTTAGTCATTAAGTAGCTCTAGATCGGTCAACATTCATTGTAATTTCGTGTTTTAAATAAAAATAAAGTTTTTAAAAATACTAGTTACAAGTTTGAATGTAAAATTGGCGCAGTCGGTAACAACGTTTCATCTCCATAAGGATTATCAGTGTTGCATCTTTCTGTTTCAACAGTTAAGAAAAGGATCAGGAACATCTACAACTGAACTAGGCACTTGTGACTCCTGGTACATCGATTATTGGTACGCCATTCGAGAAGCCAGTAAGGACGATTTGGCCTGTGCTAGCGTCCAAGACAAGCGGTAGCCAACCTGAGCAGTTCATCTCTTCAGCAAAGCATCGTTTGATACAGGACCAAGACTTGGGACACATTGTAAGATATTTACTTACTTCCCTTATAGTTGAGATCCCTGTTAATTAAGTTTTGAAATTTTTGAAGAAAGAATTTTTTTTTTTTGAACAAAGACAATTTTTATTTTTGAAGAAAGAAAAAGTGAATAATTGAATTAAAGCAATTGTATTGAACAATTATTTGAATAACTTTCACTAACTATTTTAGTTGTAAAGAAAACAAATGTTAACGCAGTTAACAGTAGTTAAGTACATATTTAATGAGGAAATTTAAGAATTGTAGTAAAGACATTACTTATCCTAAAACAATTCGAAGAAATAGTTTAGAAAATCCTTCTACAAGTAGATTATTACAAAGCAGTTTTGAAAATCAATCTGCAAGTGTATTAACAGAACTTTATTCAGACATCAATTTAGAAAATATTTTTAATCCTAGTATAAGCGTAGATACTAACATTAATAAGATGGCAGACGCTTTGAGAAGTACTGTTTCACTCTTAAAAACTTTCGATGGTACCCCATCACGTCTTGAATCTTTTATTAATCAAATAGATACTTTTTATACAAGATATTTTAATACTGATACTTCCCAACAAGAATTTGTAATTTTGGCAATTAAATCAAAAATTATAGGATCAGCCGAAGATTTTCTTTTAACTAGACCAGATCTTAATACTTGGCCAGAAATAAAAATCTCATTAAAACAAAAATTTAGTGATCCAATAACAAGAGCTAATTTACAACAACAATTAATATTCTTTTCAAGAAAAGGCGAATCAACCTTAGATTACATACAAAAACTCAAAGCCTTAGTCACCAAAATAAATACGAAAACTTGTACAGAAATAAGTAATATTGAAGCTAGAAACATAATTATAGCACAAAACGAATTAACAGCAACTCAAAATCTTCTTGCAAACATTTCAAGCGAATTAAGAACTTTACTAATCGTTCAAAATCCCCAAAATCTAGACCATGCAATCGATATTGTAACCAATTATGAAATCTTAACTAGTCAAAATAATTTTAAAAATAATTATTTGCAAAATAGTAGATCAAATAATTTACTTAACAATCAGAAAACGCCACCAATAAATAATATTAATAAATTTTTGGTAAATAGATCGAATAATTTTCCAAACTCATCTTTTAAACCAAAACCACCAAATCAATTTTTTAATCGAGTACAAAATCAAACATTTAATCAAAAAGGCAATCAATATCCTAAACAACAATACCCACAACCAATGTCAGGTGTGAGTGTACAAAAAACAATGCCACCATTAAGACAACAACAACAAACTTTTGCCAGACAGCAACCACAACAACAACAAACTTTCTATAGACAGCAACCCCAACAACAACATCACCCGAAATTTACATTCCAAGAATTAACACATTTAGAAAATAATGAACCCAATAATGACGAGTTATATAATGAAGAAAACCCCGAATTTGACAATTATGATCAAGATTATCAAAATTTTGATGAAACATGTGAATTAGATAATGAGAATTTAGTCGAGCAAATAGAAAATTTTCATCTATCAGCCTCGGACGAAAACCTTGCTTAACTTTAAACAGTTTTCAAGTAAATCAATTACCCTATGTAGAAATACCGAATTATAATATTCGACTACTAATTGATACAGGTTCTCATGCATCCCTACTTAGACCCTCTTTAGCGGAAACACATTTTCCCGAATGTATTAAACCTTACGTAAGCACACTTCAAACTTGTGCAGGTTCAAAGAAAGCGAAAAGTAAAGCTACTATTCCTTTATTTTTAAGCTTTGGTATATCCGAACCAATAGAATTTATTTTATATTCATTCCATGAATATTTTGATGGAATAATCGGAATTAAAGACTTATGTAAATTAAATTTAAATATTGATTTAAAAAATAAAAAATTGAAAAACCAATATTTAGAAATACCCTTTCAATATAGGCAAAATTTTGATGAATACACAATTGAAATACCACCTAAAACGATTCAAAAAGTAATATTGAAAACTTCGCGACCAAATGACACTACTTGGTTAATGCCCTATTATTTAAACGAAAATATAGAAATTCAACCTACCCTAATAGAAGTAAAAAATAACACGTACGCTATTGATATTTTTAATCATACAGAAAAATATTTTACTCTAATAGAAACCACTAATGATAATTTACCCTTAAGACCAATCGAGCTTAACAATTTTGAAATAATAAATTTCGAACCAAATCAGAATCAAATTAATGAAAAAAACATAATCGAAGATATCGATTTAAAATCACTAATTAGGCACGAACACTTAAACTTTGAAGAACGTAAAGAACTTTTTAAACTTATTAAAAGCTTTCAAAATATTTTACATAAACCCGGAGATAAATTAACATTTTTCAATCAAGTCAAACATACTATTAAGACTACGGATGAAATACCCATTTATACATAAACAAGAAGTAGACAGACAAATAGACCAAATGCTACAAGATGGTATCATTCAACCTTCAAATTCTCCCTGGAGTTCCCCTGTGTGGATCGTCCCGAAGAAAGCTGACGCATCAGGACAAAGAAAATGGCGTCTAGTGATAGATTACAGAAAAATCAACGAAAAGACTATAGAAGATAGATATCCTATTCCAAATATCGCAGATATAACTTGATAAACTTGGTAGAAGTCAATATTTTACAACACTTGACTTAGCCAGCGGTTTTCATCAAATAGAAATGGACCCAAAAAGTATACCAAAAACAGCATTCAATGTAGAACATGGACATTACGAATATACCAGAATGCCCTTCGGACTAAAAAATGCACCTTCCACTTTTCAGCGTGCAATGGATAACGTTTTACGCGGATTACAAGAAAAAATATGTCTTGTATATATGGACGATATAATTATCTTTTCAACCAGTCTTCAAGAACATTTAGACTCTTTAAAACAAGTATTTAACAGATTAAGTTCTTTTAACATGAAAATCCAATTAGATAAATCCGAATTTTTGCATAAGACAATTGAATTTTTAGGTCATGTTATTACCCCTGACGGTATCAAACCAAATCCAAAAAAAATAGAAGCAATAAAAAATTTTAAAATCCCTAAAACACCAAAAGAAATAAAATCATTTCTCGGTTTAGTCGGTTACTACCGAAAATTTATAAAGAATTTTGCAAAAATAACGAAACCTTTGACTCATTGTTTAAACAAAAACGTTAAAATAAATCATGATAAAGCATTTATTACTGCATTTAATCTATGTAAAAATATTCTAACTAATGACCCTATATTACAACACCCAGATTTTAGTAAACCTTTTATTTTGACCACTGACGCTTCAAATTACGCTATTGGAGCAATACTTTCACAAGGAAAAATAGGAAACGACCTACCTATAGCATTTGCTAGCAGAACTCTGAATCAATCAGAATGCAACTACTCAACAATAGAAAAAGAACTTCTTGCTATTGTTTGGGCAACAAAATATTTCAGACCTTATTTATTTGGCAGAAAATTCACAATTGTAACAGACCATAAACCATTACAATGGCTGTTCTCAATAAAAGAACCGAATTCAAAACTAGTAAGATGGCGACTAAAACTGCAAGAATATGAATATGATATTCAATATAAAAAAGGAACCCTAAATTCCAACGCCGATGCACTTTCAAGACCACCTCAAGAATTGTACCCAACCGAAATAATAAAATCACCATTAACGGATATGTCAGCAGTATGTGAAAAAGAAGAAAATTCTGACGACCAATATATTTGGCATGAAAAAATAAAACATTTCTTTGACACCCAAGAAAACCTATTCGAAAAACCAAAAAAGATAAATAAAGAAAAGAAAAAACCAAAAATTAATATAATTTCCGATATTCAAATTAAACCCCCAAATAAACCAATTAAAACACCATCGCCATTGCCATCAACAAGTAAAATCAATGACGAAGAAAAAATCAATCAAAACAACTCAGAAACGGAATCAGCCAGTACAAATGACATGACAAAGGAGCCAAAAGCTGATTTACTTTCAAAATCAGACACAGAAACTATACATACGTCAAGAGAAGACCCCATATTAGGAGCCCCGTATGTTAGTAAAGCCCTGAACACTTTTAAAAATCAAATCATATTTAAATGGACTGAAAAGGAACAACCTTATGTTGTCACTAAAAAATTATTTGAAACCAAAAAGCGATTAATAATTTTTCTAAATCAAAACCCAATAACTGAAATAATCCAAAGACTCTTAAGAGATTATTTACCCCCAGATACTTATTGTTTACACTTTCCCAATAAAGAATTAGAACCAATAATAATTCGAATTTTCCAAGAAACCTTTCAAAATAACGCCTACAACCTTGTTATTTCTAATACACTATTAGAGGACGTCGTAGACGTAAATGAACAAAAAGAAATAATTGAAAGATATCATACCACTAAAACATCCCATAGAGGAATGACTGAAAATATAAAAAATATAAAGCAAAGATATTATTGGCAAAGCCTTGAAAAAGACGTAATTAATTTTGTTAATACATGTGAAATATGTCAAAAAACCAAATATGATAGACATCCCTATAAAGTAATTTTTAAACCAACACCAACAGGCTGTAAACCCATGGAACATATTTATAGGGATATATATTCCATTTCAGGTAAAAATATTTGACAATAATAGATAACTTCTCTAAATTTGCTACAGCATACCCTGTAAATGAAACATCAATCGAGATTTGTCAAAATCTAATTAAATTCTTTTCACATCATGGTACACCCTGTAAAATTACAACTGATAATGCACAAAGCTTTAAAAGTAATTTAGTACAAGACCTTTGCAAGACTTATCAGATCGAATTACATTTTACTACACCTTATAACCCAAATTCGAACTCACCAATCGAAAGATGGCATTCAACTTTGAAAGAAAGTCTTATTGTCCTTAGAAACGAACATCGAACTAAAACAATACAAGAATTAATGGATATCGCAATCCTTAATTATAATAACAGTATACATTCAACACATGAATATACACCATTTCAAATATTAAAAGGAAATTTAAATTATCAACTGAATTTTGAGAAAAATATAAATCAAATACAAACTGATTACATTCACGAACTCGCCCAAATATTTAGTGAACTTAATGAAAAAATAAATCTAAAATTAAGTGCGAAAAAGGCTAATGTCCTAGCTAAATTAAATGAAAAACGCGAGATTGACCCAGAAATAGCTGAAGCTACAAAACAACTATTACATACACCTCGAAAACTACCATTAAAGTTAGAACCAAAATACAAACTAACTACTTTTAAAAACCAAAGACACCCAAAAGATATTAAAAGACGTTCGTAATTTTCAGGAACTTACTGACAAAATGAAGAAGATCCTGATACTACTTCCACTACTTGTCAACGCACAATATAAAATAGAAGAATTAAATAACCCTTTGTTACCAGTTTACCAATCAACAGGTTACATAATAACAGGTTATCATCATGTCTATTATCATGTAAATCTAACTAATATAAAAGATTGTGTAGAAAACTCGAAATTGACACTTACACAAATTAATAATACCCTAAGTAATCTATACGCACCTATATATCAACTTTTATCTATAAGAACACGTAACCTTTTCGATCAAATAGAATCAATCGAATTATTTGTTAAACATTATACTACCCCACAAAAGCGAACTAAACGCGGACTTTTCAATTTCCTAGGAAAAGCACAAAAATATCTCTATGGTACATTAGATGCCGATGATGGAGAAAGATACGACAATTATATTAAAATATTACGAGAAAATCAAGAAATCTTACATAAAGATTTGTCTGCAACCCAGACTATTGTAAAACAATTAACAAAAGATCTTGACGAACAGCTGACTAATATTAAAACTAATCAGCAAAAGTTATTAACCCGGATGGAAGACCTCACTAATATGACTCATACTACAACCACTTCGTCTTACTATATTGTTACGCTAGACAATATTGAGACTAATCTACGTGTCATTCATGACATAAAAAGTAATTTGCAAACTGCAATAAACTTTGCGGAAATAAACATTATGCATCACAGTATTATTAAGTATAAAGAACTTCGCAGAATAATTGCAAAGATAAGGCCCGAGAGTCGTATTCATTTCGATAATATAATTAAATATTACGAAGTAGCACACGCAGATGTGACAATTAAGAATGATCTAATTATATTTTATATTGCAATACCTTTAATTTTAGAGAAACCTTATATACTTTATCGAATATATCCAATACCAATAAATAATCAAATAACGATTTTAAATAATCTGTATTTATTGAGATCTACAGATGACTTTTACAACTCAAAAGAAAATTGTTATAAAATAGAAAATATATCTTTATGTTCTAGAGACACACTGAATAAAAACGAACCCTGTATACCTCAAACAATTAATTTGACAAACCATTGTCCACTAATACCAATTAAATATAATAAAACTTCTATAACACAACTTGAGGACAATTCCCTTATAATTATACCTGCTTCTAAAGAAAGCATATACTTTCAATGTCCAAATCAACATAGCGTTGAAACCATTGACAAAGTATCCTTAATATTGCCTTCAGATTGCAAAGTAAAAATCCAAAATAATATTTACGATTCTCAAAAACTAGAAACAATTAGTTTAAGACTAAAACTCCCATCAATAAATATTGATGAAAAATTAATCCAAGATACTGAACCCTTGGAACTAAAAGAAATAAATCTTGATAAAATCAATGAAGATTTAGAGAATGCTAAAAGATTAATAATTCATCCCCTAAAACAAATGGACTTTGTAAGCTCTGGAGTTTCAATTACTCTAATAATAATTATTATTGTAATATTTACAATCATCATAGGTTTCTTGTATTATTATTGTAGAAAGGAAAAATCTAAAGAAAATGTAAAAGTGGACATAAAATTAGAATCTCTCGAAAATCAACCCCGATTTTCTCAAACTTAAGGAGGGAGGAATTATATGGCCACTTCCGATGAATCATTTAGAATTAAGCATCGTATTTCTAATTACTCATTCATTCTTGCTATTTCAGCATTATTTTTATATAAATACAGGAGAATGAGTAACCATCTTTAGTCATTAAGTAGCTCTAGATCGGTCAACATTCATTGTAATTTCGTGTTTTAAATAAAAATAAAGTTTTTAAAAATACAAGTTACAAGTTTGAATGTAAAATTAATACATATTTTTTTGTTATTTTTATGATAATAACGTTTACCAGCAGAGTGAAACATCACTTAATTACCACTTTGTATTAAACTCTGTTCTTGTTTGAGCTAATTACCTACAAATAGTTTTAATTTAATCTAGTGGCCACTAAATATAAAATACTCTATACAATTTTAGCTCAAAATGGGGTAAAAGCAAATCTACAAATCAACAATAATTTGTGATACACTATGTATAATAATTTTACAGACCGAACTTTTGTGTTTAAAAACTTATATTTACTTATATTTTATACCTATAGCGAGTTTACATAAATCAACTCATTTATATTTATATTATTTCTCAGTACCCCAAAATTTTCCCTTTGTTCGATCATAGCTTGAAATCTGCCCAATCGAACATTTTTTTTTTCAGTGCAATTAGTGCCTTGTTCGTTTATAATTCGTCGCGGTAGAAATTAACTTTTATAAAAATTGAAATTTCATACTGAGTATTAAAATTATACATATAATATCTTTAATGTCCGCTTAGATTTTCTGAACCAATAAAGATGACAATTTTAAATTTTGTAGACTTTAATAATACTAAATGATCTTCTTTGGTGCACGCTTCTTCTGAATAATCTTTTTAATCCAAATCACTAAAATTATAAGCACATTAAAATACCTGTTTTATATAGTGCGATTTTGTATTAAAAATATACTTTATTTAGTACAAACACGACAACAAAATATACAATACAACCGAAAGTTAAAGAAAAGACGTCAAAAGGTTTTTTTAGTCGCCTGTTTTTACGGGGGCGTCGTTCGTTAACACCTTACCAACTCGAAACAGTGATATATTCTAGACATGGCCCTAAACTTCTACGTAAAATTTTAGACTTCTGCCACCCCAGGAATTTTTTCCTGGCTACACTAGTATTTTTTCTACTAATTTAATTTTAAAGAGGGTTTCCTGCCTTCTTAAATTTTAAAGAGGGTTTCCTGTCCTCTTTAAAATTAAATTAGACATTTTCAATTATTTTTTAAAAACACATGGATCGTTGGTATTTTTAGAAAGTTATAATTTTGTTTTACAGCTCTACATTAGACATTAATAAGTATGTAACAGCAATTTTCAAATTTTGAATTTCTACAATCAAATGTATCGAGTATTGGTTAATTAAATAGGTGTCTCCTAAAATAAAATTTAGAATTATCTTGTAATCTTGATATTGTTTAAATCTATTTCACTAAAAACAACAAAATCAACCAAGAGAACATCCGAAATATTCATCGGCCTTGATACTCTATTACCCCGGAGTAGCATATAGCCACCTATGGCGAAACTCATGACCCAAGAGCACTAAATCAAAAGTAGGAAAATATTAACGCGTCAAGAACTGTTGGTGACTTTGGTGTAGTTTTGTGCATTAATTTTGGCGCTAGTTGTACTAGTCTTTCAACTAGTTGACTGTACTGATAAAGACCTTAAGTTCGAAACTCGTATCTATAGTTAGTCGAATTTCATTGCTTTAGCGGTCATCCCAAAAATTTCATTTTCTAATGTATACTAGTTCTTGTCGCGTTAATATTTTCCTACTTTCGCCATCATCATCATAATCAGACAAAACAATGAACATTTAAAATTTGTTAACGTCACATTGTAATATCTTAATATCTTTTTGTTCAGGTTCGAGCTACATGCATAAGAAAATTAATAAAGGTAGGGGGTGAAGGGACTCATTACTGTATAACACTTTATTCTCTCCTCGTTACAATTGTGTAAAAGTACTTAACCTAACCTGATTAATAATATAAAATAATAATTTGATGATTCTATAAACTATTACTCCATATTTACAACAATCGAAAAGCTGTGTTGGACATTGTTGCAATAAGTTATTGCCTTAATTATTGTTCAATGATATTGCCTACTTTTGCAACTTGGATTCCATCTCACCTTCCCCGAAAAGCAAAAAAATGTTTATATATATATATATATATATATATATATATATATATATATATATTTTTTTTCTCTAACTATAACCTAACCAAAATAATGTTTTATTCTATTTTTATGTATGTTTACATTCTTATTTTTAATTTTTACCACTACATTTAGATCCTTATCCTCTGTAACGCAAAAGTTTGACCATCGTATATGTGTGGTATTTTTTCGGTCTGAGGAATTTGTTAAAAAAAACGCAACAATAGCGATCGATCTCGGCCCGAGCAATAACGAAGGGAAGGCTATCGTCTTTCTTTCTACGACGCCTGATTGAGATAGGTACACGCTTAAATATTCTGGTAACCTATTGGCGTGATTCAGGCAATCATTGCTTTTCAATAATTTTCCTGTTGTTGCCTGGTACTAGGTAAGTTGTTTTTTCAGAATATCTAAATAGGTAAATTCTAATTAAAAATAGCTGTATAATTTAAGACGTTGTGAAATCTTGGCTAATTTTTTGTACTGTTATTTCTAGAATTTTCTGAGCGTGAAACTACACGAAATAAATACTCACTTCCAGACAGAGTCTTTTGTTTTTCTTCTGATTGAACTCCTACATCTTGGCACCCGTTAGGCAGAAGAAATGATGGGTTTGCAACACTCTCCTAAAGAAACCCAGCAACCTGAAGAGGTGAGATATCAGCTAAGAGGCAGAATAGTTTCCAGTAATTCAGGGGCAAACGCAGTAGCGACAGGAGCAGTTCCAAAACGTCCGGCAACACCAGAAAGTGAGACAAGGTACAGGACACCAAGGAGCATTCAAGGTAGGAGTGAATTTTACTCACCAATGTCGTTGCCGAACCCGATCCAAAATAATAAAAAAATAGGGGAGAACCCTAATGTATCTTGGAGCGGTTTGAAACCAACAGAATTGTTTAAAACTAATGTAAAAAATGTGCACGCAGTGCAAAATCAAAAGAGGCAGTTTGAACTATATAATGCCCGTTTTAATTTTGGTAATTCACAAAATGAAGTTCAAGTTAGTAATAAGGACCCATTGGTTAATTTTTTAAAGCAAAACAACGGCATATAAATAACAAATGTTATTAAATTTTAGTATTTTAAAAACTGACTATGTGCACGAGTTTTTACTAATCCCAGGTCTAGCTTATCCGGTAATAATAGGGATGGATTGGTTGCGAATGGTCAACGCTCAAATAAACTTAAACGTGAATTTAATTTTAATTAAAAATAATAATAAATGGGACGAAGTCCAAGAACTTGATCTTAAGCATTCGTGCAAATGCGAGGAAGCGTTAAAAATAGCAGCGGTGTCAACAATTTAGTTTGGCCGTAGATCATGTCAAATTGCAACTTCAAAATAATGATAGCTTACTAACCGAATTCAAAAAACTCATAATAAACTGTGATTTAAACCAAAAGCAACAAAATACATTTTATGAACTCTTAGTAAAACATCGCGAGATCTTCGCGGATAAAACCGGTAAAACTGAAATATACTTCCATGAAATCCGCTTGCGCGAAGACAAGGAATTTTGCCGAAAGCAGTACCCGATCGCCTTAGCACATCGTTCCGCAATTCAGCGTCAACTTGATACAATGGAAGAATGGGGGGTTATCGCAAAGATGCCGACTCCTTACGTGTCACCGTTAATGGCAACCTTAAAAAGGGATAATTCGGTTCGTCTTTGTTTAGATGCAAGGTATTTAAATAGCATAAGGATAAAAGAATATGACACCCCGCAACCGATCGAAGAGATCATGCACTCAACTCGAAATGTTGTGGTTATGTCTTCGCTAGATTTCACGAGCGGCTATTACCAGATTCCTCTAACACGGGATTCATGTAAATATACCGGTTTTAAGTTTGATGGCAAAACGTATTGTTTTAAAACATTACCGTTTGGGCTGTCTTCAAGTGTAAGTGCGTTTACTAGATGTCTGTCCAGTTTTCGGCACTGAGTTTGACCACTTTTTAATAAAATACATTGATGATTTATTAATAATTTCCCAGAGCGTGAAGGAGCATATTGAGCATTTAAATAAAGTATTAAACAAATTAAAACAAAATGGCTTTACTATAAAGTGACAAAAATGTAATTTTTTTCGAAAAGAAATGCCATTCTTGGGCTACATCCTAAACGAAAAGGGCTACCGTCCGGATCCGAAAAGAATACAAACACTAAACGATTTTCGCGCACCGGTTAACCGAAAAGAAGTGCAGAGTTTTTTAGGCCTTGCAAATTTTGATAGAACGTTTGGTGAACATTTCGCTGAAACGGCTGCTCCTTTAACAAACTTGTTACGTTCGAAAACGAAATGGCGTTGGACTGATTTACAACAAAAGGCTTTTCAGTCGATAAAAGAAAAATTAGCAAGGGCAACTTTATTGTATCATCCGAGAGATGACTTACCGTATTGTTTAGCGACCGACGCGTGCGATAACGGGCTAGGAGCACAGTTGTTTCAAATTGTTGATGGTCGACATCAAGTCGTCGCATGGGCATCGCGGCTGTTACTCGACCGGGAGACCCGCTATCACATCAATGGAAGGAAGCGTTGTGTTTAGTTTGGGCGGTGTCGCGTTTTAAAATTTATCTTGTGGGGCGAAAATTTAAGGTATTTACCGACAACTCGACTATCACTTATTTACGAACATGCCAGTTGCTTCCACCTAGAATTGCTAGATATGCGCTTGTTTTATAGGAGTTTGATTTCGAGTTGGTGCATATAGAGGGCCGTCAAAATATAATAGCTGATGCATTATCGCGGCAGGCAGCTACGCGACCCTCGACTCCCCACGATAAATTATTTAAAATTTTGTCAATGTTTAAATTTTCTCCTCAGTTTAATGATACATTAAAACGTATCGGGGAAATACAAAGAGAAGATGAAAAATATTATTAGTGGTATGAAAACAAAAACATTTTTAAAAAAACGATTTGCGATAAAAAATGGCGTGTTATATATTTGGCGATAATGAGTATTATTTGCTATGTATTCCAAAAATGTTAATCGACCGTGTTGTTTGTGAATATCATGAACTTTTAGGGCATTTCGGGGCCTATAAAACTTGGTGTGCGTTGAGAAACGACGTCTGGTGGACGAATATGCACAAATGCGTTAAGCGAGTTATTAAATCTTGTCATATCTGCCAAAAATCGAAAGCGAGTCCGGTTCCTACTTATGAGTTTAAATCAACAATTCCCGAGGCAAAAAATGAATTGATGTCGGTCAATTTTTACGGACCACTGCCCCCTAGTCGCGGTGGGGTGACCTATATTTTTGTGATTCTAGACAGGTTCTCTAAATTAATTACTTGTTATCCCCTTAAAAAAGCAACCACGCGGGCGGTGTTAAATCGTCTTATTCGAGATTATTTTCCGAAAATGGGATTAGTACGAACAATCCTAAGTGATCGGGGCACACAGTTTACTTCGGGCCGGTGGAAGGAAGAATTATCGGATTTGAGTGTTCGCGTTGTTTTGACCTCGGTAAGACATCCTCAGGGAAATCCCGTTGAACGCGTAATGAGGGAATTAGGCCGTTTATGTCGGACTTTTTGCAGTGAACAACATACACGTTGGGCGTACGAACTACCTCGATTTGGTGCTTTCATGAATACGCTCGTACATGAATCCACGGGATATTCTCCCAATGAGCTACATTTGGGGGTTGAACGGGAGAAAATGTTATCGGAAGAATACTGGGGGCCTCCGTCCGGATATGAACGGTTAGCCCACGAAAAGAAAATAATTTTAGCACGAGAAACGTTAATGGGTCGGGCGGCGAGGCGTAATGCGAAGACCTATGGATCCCGAGCGTTACCGTTTAAATGTGGTGATTTGGTATTGCTTCGTGCTTGTAATGTATCATCGGTTTTGAAATCGGAACAAAAAAATTTTTACTTTTGTACGAGGGTCCATTTCGAATAACAAAAAAAGTTGATGTTAACACTTTCATTTTAGAATGGTTAGATTCGAAAAAGGAGCGAGGGTGTTTTCATGCTTCGCATTTAAAACCGTTTTTTGGGGCTAGTACATAGTCTATTTTTTGCGTTTGTTTTTTTAAGGGGATGCAGATGTAACGCAAAAGTTTGAACATCGTATATGTGTGGTATTTTTTCGGTCTGAGGAATTTGTTAAAAAAACGCAACAATAGCGATCGATCTCGGCCCGAATAATAACGGGGGGAAGGCTATCGTCTTTCTTTCTACGACGCCTGATTGAGATAGGTACACGCTTAAATATTCTGGTAACCTATTGGCGTGATTCAGGCAATTATTGCTTTTCAATAATTTTCCTGTTGTTGCCTGGTACCATGATACAAAGAAAAAGAAGATATGACATTGCGCAGGTTCAAGGCCAATGAAGTCGAATCGTATACGTCATGTGGTTCGTAAATAGAATCTAACCGCCATTTGATTTGCATTGTGTCGTGTGTTCGTGGTCGGGTTTTTATTTTATTTTGGACGAATATTTGTTTAAAATGCGTTGTTCGGTGGCTAATTGCCATACAGACTATGAGTCTAAAGACTTTAATAGAGAGATAATGTTTTTTCGGTTTCCCAACGATGAAAATCTTTGCCGGGAATGGGTAAATGCCTGCAAACGGGAGGACAAGGTGAATACGAAAAACGCGCGAATTTGCTCAAGACATTTTCACTCTGATTCTTATGGGGATATTCAGCGAGAAATCGTCGCCTTCTGAAACCGGACGCAATACCCACATTGAATTTACCAAAGAAACCTATGAAGACCTCAACTAAAAAAAATAGAGAGGATCGTGCGAATAAAAGAAACCGTACCAAATTAGTGAATAGTATTCTGGAAGCTAGGTGAGTGAAATACCAAAATGTATGAATACCAAATGTATGATATGTATGTAGATTAGTCAGGGCTAAACTAACTTAAACCTATTATTGGTGTTTTGTGGTTTGGGATACTTTTTAGTAGTTATTTTATTTTATTATTTTATATTAATAGGTGAAGGTGTTAATACATAGAGAATGTTTTGTTGTAGTGAATGTAGTAATCAAGAAGATAGTTTTGCGGGTAGCACGACTAACAATAACAGTAACGATGGTGTTGGAAACATAGTTATTGTCGATGAAACCGATATCCAGCCCAAAAAAGATATTGGGTATGTGTTTATTTTTGCAATAGTTAGACTGTATTACACATTATAATATGATGTTTTGTTTTGCCTCGTGTTTGCTATTTAAGATGTTATTTTATGTATACTATTGACTCTTATCTGCCTGTGCTATATACTCATAATTTATAATTATTTTAGTACTAACACTGACATTGATGAAAGGGATGACATCATTAGAAAATTAAGAAAAGAAAATTCAGAACTAAAAAATGAAAATGGTATATTTAAAAACTTTTTCTCACACTCCCAAGTAAATAAACTAAAATATCCCAAAAAACGAGTAACCTGGACTGTAGAGGATATTTCTAAGGTCAGTATAAAAATAAATTATGAATAATTTATTAATACCAAAGAAGAGGTTTGCGGTATGCACACAAAAAAGAAAGATAATGTATTTTGTGCTGAATTTTTATGTATTTTTTTTATTTCAAAGGTGAACATGTTGACAAATAATTTCAAGAAATAATTATTTTACACAAACTATACTGTCTTCTTTCCATTTTTTTTTTCATTATTACAATAACTTTTATTTTTATTTATAGGCTATTGTTATTCACTCTGCAGGTGCCCGAGCCTATAGGCTTTTATTAAAAAAAGGCTATCCATTACCCTGTGTTTCAACACTTAGAGGATGGGCCAAAAAAATAAAGGTGGAACCTGGCATTTTAAAACAGGTAAGATAATGAAATCAGGGTGTACTAGGGGTTTTAATATACTTTGTTATAAAGTTGTTTTTTTTTACAAAATCAATTTAATTTTAAAAAAATGTGTCTGATCACAGCTTTATGGACTCTAAAAAACTTGTGTAAATTAAAATGACTTTAAAGGGCTAGTTTTTGATATCCATAAAGCTACAACATATAAAAAAACTAGAAAATTGACGGAGATATATTTTACCATTGTCCAGTGCGTTGGTCCAAATGGTATTGATTAGTTTGTCATTAATTAGCTTTTAAAAAGGTAAGATAGAAAAGTTAAATGTATTTTCCCCAAACTTATCGTCTTGCCACCAGTAAATTCTTGTTATTTTTTTCTCTAAGGTTTATTAAGGACATTGAGATGGATTTCTTTGCAGGTTTTCATGATTGTCAAACAGACCGATTTAACTGACCTACAAAGAGTGTGTGTTTTATCCTTTGATGAAATTAAAACTAGAAGTGCTTACTTATATGACAAGGTAAACGACCAGACATTGAAGCCCTATAATTATATTCAAGTAGCTACTATAAGAGGTTTATTTGGTAATTGGAAGCAACCCATTTTCTACGATTATGACTGCCAAATGACGAAAGACAAACTTTTTGAAATCCTTAAGTTCATAGAAAAGGCAGGATTCCCTGTCGTTGCAGTAGTAAGTGACTTAGGTGGAGGTAATCGTGGTTTGCACAAAGAATTGGGAATTACTACAACACAAACTTGGTTTATAAATCCACTATCCAACCAAAAGGTGTTTGTATTTGCAGACGTTCCACATTTGATCAAATTATTAAGGAATCACTTTGTTGATCAGGGTTTTATTTTAAATGGCAAAGAAATCAATAAAACCATTATAGAGAAACTAATAGGCATCACTAATTCCAGTGACCTAAATATAGCTCACAAAATTTCGATGGATTCTATAAATGTTAAAGGCGCCCAAAGGCAAAAAGTGAAACTGGCAACAAAACTATTTTCCCATACCGTTTCAAGAGCTCTTACAAGATGTGGAATGCTTGGAGAATTTGGGGATGAAAATTGGATGGAGTGTGCAGAATTTTTTAAGGATGTAAGTTGGATGCTAGTTTTTGTATAATACTGGTATGATCTAACGTCAACTTTGTGATTAATGGTATTTTGTTTTTAGGTAAATGACTGGTTTGACGTTCTCAATGTAAGAGTGCCTGAAGAAGATAGCAGAGAAAGAAAAAAAGCTTACGGCCTATCACTTGAACTTCAAACCAACATTTTAGATAAAATGAGCAATATCATTTCTTCTATCAGGGTTAAAGGTAAAAATACATTATTACCTTTTCAAAAGGGAATTCTGATTACCAATTCATCCTTAAAAATGTTGTATGAAGATCTTAAAGAAAGAAACGGTATTAAGTACCTCCTCACCTACCGTTTGAATCAGGATGTGCTGGAAAATTTTTTTGGTGTCATAAGATCAAAGGGAGGTTTACATGACCATCCAAACCCCCTTGAATTTAAATATCGCCTTAGAGCGTATATTTTAGGAAGAAATGAAGGAGCCTTATTCAGTGAAGGTAATACTCAAAAATTAAAATAAGTAAAACTCAAAGTCTCAAACACATTAAAGATTAATACATTAAAATAAAACAAGAATATAAGACAAATTAAAATTTAAAGATTAAAAAAATGTGAAACATGTTAAAATGACATAAACAACCTATTTCTATACGTAACAATAATAAATAAATATAATAATAAGCATACCGGAGTAACGTTTTATTGTTTAACACATCACTGACTTAGGTCTAAACTTTCAGTTTTATTTATTTTAATTTATATTAAAATCTGTTTCTTTGAGAAAATTCACAAATTCTTTGATTTAAGGTAATACTCAGACAGACGACACCCCCGATTTGGAAACAGAAAATGTTTTAAGTAAAGATCATTTTCGACATCTAGTTACAGAAGACCCTCCAATTTCTGATGCTTTAAACCAAGAACTGGACTCCATACCTTATGATGGTTTACAAAATTTAGCGGGGTTTATCTGCCACAAGCTAAAGAAGTCAGAACCAACAGCGTCTACCTCCACAAATACTCTAGACAATTCTTTAACATGGGTTGATCATTTGTCTGAAGGTGGTTTGGACAAACCATCTGAGGAAATGATGCAGCACATAGAAAAATTGAAGACAATTTTTAACAATGTTAATGCTGATAACCTGCATATTTGTAAGGGATATATCAGTTATTTAATTGACCGCAGTTCTAATGTGGATTGTAGCCTAAATGTAAAAAAAATATTTTTTAGATCTCGAATGTTTTTCCGCATGAGGAATTTAAATAAAGAATTGTTAGACAGAGATTTTTCAAAAAAAAGAAAAATGTTAAAAACTGTTAAATAATGTTTTTTTTTATTATTGTATTATTTATTATTTTGTTAGTATTGTTAGCTAGTTAGTATGCAGACTCAGACTAAGAGCCCTGAACTAAGGCTTATTTTAATATTCCATGTATTTTTGTAAAAAATCAAAATGGCCCCTTTTGTTTGCATAATTAAACTTGTAATTATTTTAGTGATCCTTATATTTTCATTACATTAGGTTTTTGGAAAACTATTTTTTGTAAAAACCCAGTTTTTACAAATGGATATCAAAATATATTTTTAAAAAGTTTTTTTTCTATTTGCATCGCATTTAATACAATAGAGTCATCAATAATCATCATTATTAATAAAATAAAACAAAACATCATATTATATTTTGATTATCGTTTTATCTATTTTTTTCAGTACCCATAAATAAATATTTTTATACCTGTGTTTTTTTTATCCCAATCAAAATAGTTATTTTATGCGATAAGTGTGTGAAGTTATGATTTTTTGACGAATGTGAAAATCACATGAGTCAAAAAAGGTAGTATTTTACACACTAGTAGCATACAAATTTTTTTCTAAAACCAAAAAAATCGTAGCAAAATTTCCAAATTTTTCAATTCCTTTACACACTAGTGTAAAGTAAATTTGACATATTTTTAAAACTGACATTTGTCAAAATATTAAAATTTTTCAATTACTTTATGCACTGTTTTAAAATGTTACACGTCTTGAACAGTGCGTAAGGTGAGTACTTTACGCACCGTTGTAGAAAAAATAATTTATGTAAAAGCAATACCTAAAAATAATAATATTATTATTATCTTTGGTAAAAGTAATTAGTGATTCTGATTCCATTCTAAAAGAAGGGTATGTTTATCTATTAATGTTCTTGAGAAATAAAAAAACACCCTTTTCAATCACATAAGGACTTAATTTGTATTTTTTTTCTATACATTTTATTTTTGAATTCATCATAAATACTTACCTACCCGGTTGTGAAGAACGGTATTTTAGCCTATTACCGTTCACGAGATACAAAAAACCACCCCAATTAACCCCCTAGGGGTTAAATTTGTAGTTTTTTTCTATAGTCTTTTTTATCTTATCATAACTACCCGATTCTAAATGAATGGTCTCTTTACCTATCACCTTCTCCAAATTCAAAAACTGCCCCTTTCAACCCCTTATGGGGTGAAATTATCATAATGTATTGATTATGTATTGTCACAAAAGCTTAATGTGTGTACAAAATTTAAAAATAATGGAAATAATAAAAATGGTTGAAAAAGCTGTTACAAGATTGAAACAAACAAACAAATATACTGGTCAAGTTAAATAAAACCCTTTTAAAAGCGAAAAATAGTACCCTCTTTTTCTTAAAACCTACTGTATTTAACTATTTTTATTTATTTCTACTCATATGTTTAAATGTAACTGTTTATTTTGATATAATCATGTTATTTAATATTTAATCCGCAAATCTAGTTCACTATAGCTACTTTTTGATTACCTCAGGAAGCTGTAAAATATTCTCTCGTATAAAATTATTGTATAAAACGTACCAGTATAGATAAATCGTCAACATTTGTTCATGTTTAAAGTTCATATCTAACTTAATATGCAGAAAACCACGAAAAATCCCATATCCCAATATGTTAAATTTAAATTTTACGAACCGCGTGACGTCATGCGCGAACTGGACAAATTTGTGACCGCGATTTAGCATATCTCGTTTTCTTTGTATCATGGCCTGGTACTAGGTAAGTTGTTTTTTCAGAATATCTAAATAGGTAAATTCTAATTAAAAATAGCTGTATAAATTTAAGACGTTGTGAAATCTTGGCTAATTTTTGTACTGTTATTTCTAGAATTTTCTGAGCGTGAAACCACACGAAATAAATACTCACTTCCAGCCAGAGTTTTTTGTTTTTTTTCTGATTGAACCCCTACACCTCCAAAATTGGATATGGACCATTAAATAAAACTTCTAATTTATTATTTCTACCGTTATTTTGCACTAAAACCATATCTCCTACATTATAAGTTTGACTTTTACAATTATTTTTGTCATACTCAATTTTGCGTATATTTTTTGATGTCATTAAATTATTCCTCGCGTCATTCCACGCTGTTTGCAACTGAAATTTGAGTTCTTTAGGATAGTCATCCAAATTATATACTGGATCGACTTGATTAACGATATTAGATGGAACATTACTGGATTTTCCAAATATGAGTTCATAAGGTGTGTACTGCGTTGACGTGTGTACACTGTTATTGTATGAAAAACACCAATAAGGAACCCAAGAGCTCCAATTATTAGTTCCTTTCGATAGTTGCATACGTAGATATGCACCCAAGTGCTTATCTGTATTTTCAAGGGATCCTAAAGTCTGATGGTAGAAAGCTGTGGAATTTAATTGTTTAATTTTAAGCAGATTACAAGATTCTTTAAATATACTAGATAAAAATTCAGTTCCCTTGTCTGTTACGCAAGAAACAGGAATACCGTAACGCAAAATAAAATTTTCTATAAATGCGGATATACTTCCACGAATTTCGTTAGCTCACATTGAAGTGTGAGTATATATTGATTATTTTCAATATCAACTGGTAATGGCCCGACTAAGTCTAGATATACTTTTCGAAATGCTGAAGTAGCCGTTGTGGTTATTGTCATTGTTTGTTTATTTGCTATTGAATGCTTGTACCTTTGACATTCGTCACACCTTTTGACAAAATCCTCAACGTCTTTCTTCATGGTTACCCAAAAGTAATATGGTAATGTATGAAAGTCATTAAGAATTAACTGATGTAATTCCTTATTTTCTATCCTTTGTTTATCTTTTATAACACTGAGTTTAAGATTTGTCTTAAAAATTTCGTTTTTACATTTAATCATGCGCATGTCATTTAAAAACTGATTAGACTCATTATTTTTTATAATAATTAATTCCGGAATATCGTATTTTTTACATAATTTCTCCAGATGCCTCAACGATTCACCTAATTTCGATGTTGATCGTTATTTCTGGGATAAATACACTATTTTAGAATTGACGTCATACATTAAATTTTCATATTCACTTTTTAATTTATTATTAAACTTTATTTTAGTAAATTCATTTTCGCGTACCGGCCGTAATTCTATTATTTGAGTTTTAGGGTATTTTAATATTTCCACTGCAACAGGGTGATCAATCCTGTTTTCCATGGAAATATTATCACTTGTCATATTGGGTTTTCTTTTGTTATTTTTTGTCCCCGAACGAGTGATTGGGTTTAAACTGGCATTCACTCTATTATTCATTTCTTTTAATTCGTTCGACTCTATACACACACATGACAAAGCATCCTCTGTAACATATTCAGCACCTTTCACATAGTGGATTGAAAAACCGTATTCCTCGAGCGTGAGCCTAAATTTTGTGAGCTTACTAGAAGGATTTGTCATGCCAAATAAGAATATAAGGGACGATGGTCCGATAATATTATAAATTTTTTACCAAATTACCAAATTACCCCGCTTGCATCCGTTCTAAGAACAAATTGATTATCTTTTCAAAAATTTGGATACTGTAACAAGGGCGGACTAATAAGAGACTGTTTTAAAGTTTTGACATTCTTCAGACCATTCAAAAACTGTTCCTTTCCTAGCTAGTTTATTTAAAGGGTGAGCAATATCTGCAAAATTTTTAATACATTTCCTGTAATAATTTGCAAATGCAACGAAGCATTTTTTTGGAACTGGATAATGAGAAATAGCCCTTGTTTTTTCAGGATCAGGTGATATACCTTCAGATGAAATTAAATGACCTAAATATAAAATTCAAAAACTGTTCCTTTCCTAGCTAGTTTATTTAAAGGGTGAACAATATCTGCAAAATTTTTAATACATTTCCTGTAATAATTTGCAAATGCAACGAAGCATTTTTTTGGAACTGGATAATGAGAAATAGCCCTTGTTTTTTCAGGATCAGGTGATATACCTTCAGATGAAATTAAATGACCTAAATATAAAATTTCCTTTTTTAAGAACTCACATTTACTAGGATTGAGTTTAAGGTTTACTTGTCTAAGGCGTTGAAGAATTTTAATTAAATTTTGATTATGATTCTGTAAGGAATGTCCGAAAAATATCAAATCGTCTAAATAAACGAAACATGCCTCGTAATTTAAACCTGCCATTGCTACAGTCATCAACCTTGAAAACGCACTAGGACTTATTTTCATACCCATCGGTAATCGTTTCATTTGAAATTGTCCTCTGTCCGTTGTAAAGACTGTACAGGGCCTACTTTCAGGATCAAGTTCTAATTGGTAATATCCTTGTGGTAAACCGAGGTGCGAGAAATAAACCGCACCAGATAGGAAATCTAGAATTTCCGTAATATTCGACAGTGGAAATACATCATTTTGTAGGCGTTGATTACATAGCTAAAATCTATTATCAATCTGTGACATTTATTATTGTTCTTAAATCTTGATTTTTTAAACCATTCGCGAAAGCATTTATCGCTAATTTTTCTTTCACCGGTTGTAATCGGTAATCGTTTCATTTGAAATTGTCCTCTGTCCGTTGTAAAGACTGTACAGGGCCTACTTTCAGGATCAAGTTCTAATTGGTAATATCCTTGTGGTAAACCGAGGTGCGAGAAATAAACCGCACCAGATAGGAAATCTAGAATTTCCGTAATATTCGACAGTGGAAATACATCATTTTGTAGGCGTTGATTACATAGCTAAAATCTATTATCAATCTGTGACATTTATTATTGTTCTTAAATCTTGATTTTTTAAACCATTCGCGAAAGCATTTATCGCTAATTTTTCTTTCACCGGTTGTAAAATTTTTGCCGAATTTTGATCACCGTCCGCTTGCGCTAAAGTTAAATTTAATAAAAGTTGCTCGATAGTTTTTGCATAATCATCTATACTTTTAGTATCTTCTCTAACGTTATGCAACTGATTAGCCAAAGCTGGTGCAGACTTTTTTCTAAGAAGTTGGTTTTTCATATCCGTGACCAAAGCACCAACATTAGTATACGTCGTTTGTAATCTCAATTTTGCGTTTTGTGTTAATTTGGCCTTTTAAACATATTTGATCAGCAATACTTTCCCGTTATCGTTAAGCAAGTCGTTATATAATTCAATGGCATCAATTAACGTTTTCGTAGTTTCTTCAGTACCATCCATAGATGGCAACAAAGAAGCTGCGGTTCGCAAATCAAATTTTTCACTCAGTGTTGAACTAGGTTGAATGCCCAAAACCAAATCAGACTCTGCGAGCTGTAATTTTTTTTTATCTTTTATGACAATTAACCGACCTAATAAAATAAATCTAGCTTTATCTATGTTTTCTCTTATTTCTAATAAATATTTTTAAAAATTTTCTAATTTATCGGTTTCATGCACCTGTTTACTATATTTATCTCTAAGCTGAAAAAACTTATTTTCTAATGTTTCTACGTTGCTAATTAATTTGTTTATCCTATCTAAAGATTATCTACGTTCTAAGGACTCCTTTTTTATGTTTACGATAAATAATGAAATAATGTTATTCAACTTATCCAAATCGCTTAAATCTACTTCACTCATTAAATAAAATAATTATCAATAAATTTTAAGCAATAAATAATAACCAATAAAATAATTAGTGCTAAAACTATGACTTACTATTTATGTCCATACTAAATATGTTCATTGAGGCCATAGTCGCCTAAAATAAGTTCATACTGTCCATATTCATCAATACTAGGGTTCAATCAATCCCAACGTTGCGAACTAGCGGCCTTTTGCCACACTAGCACGTGCTCTCGTTGCTAACCACCGGATTGGTTCGGCCAGTGTCTTCTCTTTTTTTTCTCGACTTTATAAGTCTTGGCTTCTTCTAATTTCTAGACGTATTTTTCTTTCTAACTCCTTTTTACTGCGGCGGCAACACCATAAAACAATTAAGGTAACTGCTATCATTATAGCTACAACTCCGCAACTTGCCAAAGAGAATAGTTACTGTTGCTACCCTCTGCAGTCGTACCCCCACTGTTGACTGCCCGGGCAATTATAACTTCTTCTTTTGACTGTTTTTCCCATGTTTTTCTTTCTTTTAAGGCTCCATAACGATATTTTTGCACCGTTAACTTAAGCACGTAGGTTGCACGGTCGCCATGTAATATCTTAATATCTTCTTGTTCAGGTTCGAGCTACATGCTTAAGAAAATTAATAAAGGGGTGCACTAATTACTGTATAACACTTTATTCTCTCCTCGTTACAATTGTGCAAAATCATTTAACCTAACCTGATTAATAATATAAAATAATAATTTGATGATTCTATAAACTATTACTCCATATTTAAAACAATCGAAAAGCTGTGTTGGACATTGTTGCAATAAGTTATTACCTTAATTATAGTTCAATGATATGACCTACTTTTGCAACTTGGATTCCATCACAACATCTATACTAATAAAAATAATCATTAAAATATCACAAAGGGTGTGCTCTTTTGCCCCTTTTGGCGATTTAAACCATGAAGATGTTGAAACTAACACATGGTGGCTTAAAATGACAAATGGATTTGATTCCCATTTCACCTCTACGTGCACACAGCCGTTTCCTATTCTTTTATATATATATATATATATATATATATATATATATATATATATATATATATATATATAGTATAAAGAAATAACGGGCATTCGGCCAAAAAGTCTATATTACATTTATTTTGTAGGCGTTGATTACATAGCTACATTTAACGTTTATAATAGTCAAGCTTTCGAAATAATTCATTTCTTCTTCAGGGCCCTATAATAAGATAATTATCTGAAAATTTAGGATTAAAGACTAATTGCACTAATTAAAATGCAAAGTCAATTTTGAAGGAATTTTCAGAAAATATAAAATTGGATAGATTTTAACTACTAAAATTTTGACATCATTTGACAAGAAATAAACAATTTATCTATACATATATATATATATATATATATATATATATATATATATATATATATATATATATATATATATATATATATATATATATATATATATATATATATATATATATATATATATATATATAGAAGTAGAATATATAGATACGTGTTTCTGACTTAAGTCATCATCATAAGTACAGTCAACTACTTGCTCCTGTTGGTGATTCTGGTGTGGTTTTGTGTAGTCATTTTGGCGCTAGTTGTATTCGTCTTTCAACTAGTTGACTGTACTGATGAAGACCTTAAGTCAGAAACACGTATATATATCTATATATATATATATATATATATATATATATATATATATATATATATATATATATATATATATATATATATATATATATATATATATATATATATATATATATATATATATATATATATATATATATATATATATATATATATATATATATATATATATATATATATATATATATATATATATATATATATATATATATATATATATATATATATATATATATATATATATATATATATATATATATATATATATATATATATATATATATATATATATATATATATATATATATATATATATATATATATATATATATATATATATATATATATATATATATATATATATATATATATATATATATATATATATATATATATATATATATATATATATATATATATATATATATATATATATATATATATATATATATATATATATATATATATATATATATATATATATATATATATATATATATATATATATATATATATATATATATATATATATATATATATATATATATATATATATATATATATATATATATATATATATATATATATATATATATATATATATATATATATATATATATATATATATATATATATATATATATATATATATATATATATATATATATATATATATATATATATATATATATATATATATATATATATATATATATATATATATATATATATATATATATATATATATATATATATATATATATATATATATATATATATATATATATATATATATATATATATATATATATATATATATATATATATATATATATATATATATATATATATATATATATATATATATATATATATATATATATATATATATATATATATATATATATATATATATATATATATATATATATATATATATATATATATATATATATATATATATATATATATATATATATATATATATATATATATATATATATATATATATATATATATATATATATATATATATATATATATATATATATATATATATATATATATATATATATATATATATATATATATATATATATATATATATATATATATATATATATATATATATATATATATATATATATATATATATATATATATATATATATATATATATATATATATATATATATATATATATATATATATATATATATATATATATATATATATATATATATATATATATATATATATATATATATATATATATATATATATATATATATATATATATATATATATATATATATATATATATATATATATATATATATATATATATATATATATATATATATATATATATATATATATATATATATATATATATATATATATATATATATATATATATATATATATATATATATATATATATATATATATATATATATATATATATATATATATATATATATATATATATATATATATATATATATATATATATATATATATATATATATATATATATGTATATAGGCATTGAAAGACTCTAGGTATTTATATAGTTGTCACTAATTTCTCTGCAAGCCTTCTGTAATGCACTGAACAGGTCATTCAAATTGGTATAATTTTTGTCACGAATCTTCCCGTCAACAAACTCCTACATGTTTTTGATCGGATTTAAATCCGGACTTTGCGATGGCCAAGGCAAAACAGCAAGTTTTTCATCTTCAAACCATTTTTTGATTAGCTCCGACGAATGCTTTCGAGTCATTGTCTTGTTGAAAAAAGGATCTAAAGGGCATCTTGTCATCAATATATGGCATTAGATGTTCTATTAAAATATCCCTATATATAAATTTATTCATGATGCCGGAAATTCTATGAAGGGGGCCCATTCCATAACTCGAAAAACATCCCCACACCATCACCGATCCGCCGCCACGTTTTACTGTTGGGGTAATATACTTTTTGTTAAGTCTTTTTCCTATAGGACGTCTCACATAACTTATACCATCACTTCTAAATAAGTTGAACTTCGATTCGTCACTAAACACTACTTTTTTCCATTGATCAGGCGTCCAATCGGCATATTGTTGTGCAAAATTTAGTCGGGCCTTCACATTCTTCTTAGCTAAAAGTGGTTTCTTAGCTGGCCTCCTACTAAACAATCCCGCATCAACCAGTCTTCTTCGTATAGTTCATGACTTTGGGTCTTCCAGGAATTGGTTTCGGCCCAGTGATGCCTTTACTCTTATATTGTGCAATAATGCGGGAAATTATAGATTTATTTTTCCCTAAAAATCGACTAATTTCGATAGGTTTTTTCCCCGTTATTAAATCTCTCAATCACAAATTTTCTTATTTCTTCTGATATTGTTTTACCGCGATCCATTTTTAAAGGTATATATAACGGACCTGAACCGTTTAAAATACTAGTAATACCACACAGATTGAATTTCACCAGTGAACTGATGTTTTAAAATGAAAAAAGCAAGAGTTGCTATCTTTTTGACCAGTCGAGAAATGGATTAAAAAAATAAACAATAAATGGGATGTGATATAAACCTTGAAACTGTAAATATAAACATCCTTATCAATACCCGTATTGGACAAAAAAAAAGAATTTGGATTATACTTAGTACGGATGTAAAAAATTAAATTTGTGAGAAGTTGCTATATTTAGGGCCACTACTGTATATATATCTATATATATATATATATATATATATATATATATATATATATATATATATAAATATCAAGTACTTTCTTGTGATTAAGTTCGTGGATTGAAACAAAAAAACTAATCCCAAGAAAGTACTTGATATTTGTAAATTGTAAGGTTCAAGGAGAGAAATATATATATATATATATATATATATATATATATATATATATATATATATATATATATATAGATATTATTATGTTACGTCGTGTTTGTATTGTGTACACATATTTTTAATACAAAAATGTACCATATACCATAAAATTATTTTAAATACAAATTCCAATTGCCTTCGAATCTGTAGAACGGTTGGCGCTTTGGGGGGGGGGGGGGGGGTGCAAATGCGACTTTGCACTCCGCTAGCTACGCCTATGAATATAAAAAATAGTTCCAGAGGTGAAATAACTCATTTTACTTCGGCGCTCAAAGTAATTTAAACCGGATATTTCGATAAAAACTAAATAATATGAGAAAGATTAATGTTGAAATTCTAATTGAAGAATGACAACGGGCATTTTACATTTTCGTCAAATGACCAAAGCTCCGCTAAAAAATGTTAAGCTTTATCAGAATATAAATAAAAATCCGGGTATTTCCACTTCCAATATATATATATATATTATATATATATATATATATATATATATATATATATATATATATATATATATATATATATATATATATATATATATATATATATATATATATATATATATATATATATATATATATATATATATATATATATATATATATATATATATATATATGCATTTTTTGTGAGCAAATCTCGGCAACACCCATTAATCTTGGTTATTACTAGGCAGGTAGTGGTAGAGAGTATTTTCATAAAGGTTTTTTACATATGTAGACCAAACATTTGTGAATTAGCCTCGCAATCCCGAAAATCTCAAGTATACAACCAAGATTTCTCTACAAGGGGAACATGTTTCGGAAAAAAAGATCATCAACCATCAACCAGAAACACAATAAAATAGACAGTCGAATATTCAGACATGGAACAACAGAAAAGACTGCATAATAAATTTTAAAGAAAACAACTCCGTTTCAAACAGAACAAATATATTATACAAATCCTTTGTTCTTGTAGGGAAGTGTATACTGAAAGATGGAGACGCCCCATAACCGAGTGTCCCACTTAAAATAGACTCAAAATGATATCTTAGTTATTTTTTAACGGATCCTTTTCATTTTCGACGTAATTTTGGGAGTTAAGAGGCTATGCTTCATAGTCGTATGTTTTTATAGGGATAGAAATAAGATATTTTCAAAAGTAAACTGAATTAAAATCTAATATCAGATGTGAATTGTTTACAACCTAGAACATCCAAATGCTAAATCCTAAGAGCTGATGTCCTTGCAATGGTAGACGGTAAGCAATAAAATATCATAGCTTAAAAATAACTTTGGAAAGGCAGTCTGAACAAAAGGTTACACATATCGATATGGTAAATATCATATAGCTATTAATACATGTTATTATTAATAATATTCATACTTACATGGTGGTATTATCAGCCTTTCTAACAACCTTAAACCCTGGTTTAAACATATCAAGTTCAAAAATATAGTTTAAGTTTTGTGCAGCCTTGTCGACTAGTGGTATTTCTGGGTAAGATGGTTCATACCTAAAGTTCATGGGATCCACAAACTGTGAAAAAAGAAAAACTAAGAATCGAAACAATGATTTAAACCATTATTAAATACTATACAAATAAAATATCCAAAGACCTAATACGCAAAATGTCACATAAATGCAGGATGTAGCAAACAACTTTTCCAAACTAAATCGGATATTTTGTAAATTTTTCAAAAATGTTTTGATTTATATAATATCTTCATAATGTTTTATAGGTTCTAACTAACAAAAAACAAAGAAATTTAATTACCATAATAACTGAATCCATTTAATGTAATGAATGATTGCAGGTTCCGTAAATATTGTTTTTTTTTTGGAAGCGCTCTATAATATAAATATAAAATATAATTCAGTGAAATATTCTCATATACTGGGTTTTCCAAAAGGAGCTTTATGATGTTGTTATGTCACAAAATAGACATTATATGGATTAATTCTTATAATTCTTAACCGTGAAAGATATGTCATTGATATATCCACCACGGCTATGTTCAACGGCATCGGTACGAACATCGTAATTTCGGATAACATTTTCACTCGTTAGAGCTTCAATATCTGTTATTGCGGCTCGAAAAATATATTTCAAAGCTGAAATGAAGGGTTTTACAAAAATATATAACACTCTATGTATATTTCCAGTATTAAGTGCAACCCTGTATCTTTCCAAATAACCGAGATACCCCGTAAAAACATCGAAATCTGGAGACCAGCCGTACAGCTAAAAGTAAACAACCATAAAATCGAAATATTATATAAATACAAATACTTGGGAATCTTAATTAACAGTAACAACGACTACTCCAAGGAACTAAAGATTAGAATCGAAAAGGCTGGCAATGGGTTTATAAAAATGAGATAATTCTTCTATAGTATGACAATAAACAAAGAACTTAAAATTAGAATGTTAAGGTGTTACACATTTACCATCCTTTGTACGGTATAGAAGCTGCCACACTGACAAAAGTTATGATGAAAAGGATAGAAGCTTTCGCGATGTGGTTTTATAGAAGGATACTTTAAATATCTTACATTGACAGAACCAACGAGGAAGTTCTATCTAGACTTTCAAAGGAAACCTCTTACTTTTGTTACGAATTTTTGTTATTTGTCTTAAAACTTAAAACAAAAACGAGTAACCCGATTTTTAAGTAATTAAAGTTAATTTTTTATTGGCAACTAGATTGATTTAAATGACTAGTATGTTGCTTCTGTGTACTTCATCATGTAATCATGGCGATTGCGCCTGTCTCCGTTTTACCTGATGACTTAAGAATTCCTGATTCCCCTTGACAATTTTGTGGTAGGGGAAGTTTTATGGCGGATTATTGTGCCATTGAACTGCGGTTATAAGGAGTGAAACAAATTAAATTAAAATTTTCCTAATATCTAAGCCAAGCAAATTTGTTATACAATATGAATAAGACTCTTTTGCCTCGGAATGTTTCTTATTCTAAAATTGAAGTGATTTTGTTAATTTTGGCAAATTTTTACTTGGCTCTAAAAATTAAAATAAAACCTTATTATTAAGTATTAAACTATTATATGTCTAAAAAGTAAAGTTTCAAAAATGTATTTTTAACATCAAATTGTACTGGTGAACACTCTATGTAAGACCTTGTAAGATAAAAGTAATTACAGTTATTTTGTAATTACAGTTATTTTGTAAATGCCAAATCAAAAGTATTTTCACTAACCTACCTTCACATGAAGCCTATTCTCTGTCTCATATTTTACTATCATTTTTAATATCTCAACATCATTAGGGTAAGCTGTTCGGTAATTTCTTTTTAGAAAAGCAACAAGCCCAAATGCAGTCTCTGTCACATTAAGAACCCTATAGGTGTCATAGTTAGGAGGATAGAAACAGTATGGGACGTCAAGTGAAACGCTTTTGAATCCTAAAAATTACGTACATGCCTGAATAGCCAGAAACAAGGTTAAGTTAATTTAAATACGAAACCAGAGAATCTATTAAAGGTCAAGTAAAAGAAGAATGAAGAAAACTTCCTCCACATATTTATGCATGTACGTCCTATAAAAGCAAAACTGAAAAATACTACCAATATTTTAAATACATACCCTTAGGTTTAGTTTTTGCAGGAATCCAGCAACAACCTCTGGCTTCACAGCCTTCTTGATTAGCACCATTTTCTGGGTAACAGTCAAATCTCTCAACATTTTTAAGAAGTTTGCATTGACCATAATCGGGCATTGGCGGTGTAGGTAGTGTTTTAGGCGGGTTTCCTTTTACTGCTTGATCTAAGAGTTTGTGGATTTCTTCACTAGGCTCATAATGATCCTTAAAAATATTACGATATTAATATACTTCTTTAAAACATTAGAGGTCTATACATTTATCTTGTCGAAAAAATTTGATCATCTGGACTTATTTTGTTCCTTAATTACTAACTGAAGATGGTGTATTTACAAATCAACTTCATCTTTTTTTACCACTTATTAAGAAAGATCTAAATCCAAAAAATTTTGGGCACATGATCATGAAGTGAACGGTGCAGGAGTGAGGTACCCGAACGAGGAATAACTGTTTTGGACAAGTTAATCTCAAAATTTTGTATATATGTTTGTTTATGTTTAAATCAATTTTATTTTCTCTTTTCTTGTGGTAGAAAAACTGTTTAAACTATCATTTTTACTAACAAATTAGTTTCGTCAGCACAGCAAAATTTTGCTGTTCTACAAAGTATTAAATAAAAATTAAAGTTATTTGTTAAAAAGGTGTTTGTTATAAAGCGAACCCGTAACAATATGTTTACAATGTAAATTAAAATCAAGTAAAATATTATGATTTTTAATTCATAACCAAGGAGAAATAATTTCCAAATTTGTAAATGATATTAAAATATCAATTTTTATATTTTTTCTAAATAAATGTCAGAATTAAAAAAATGTTGAATTTAAAAAAATAGAGACTTTGTGGTATTTAAACTTTCTACTCTAGAGCTCTAGGACTCCTGGTCGAAACTAGAAGCACTACCAGACCTACAATAAAATGTTTGTAGTTTGTTGTACCTATATTAACTGTAATACTTTACGTTTTTTATATGGATCATCAGCAAAATTAAGAGTTTATAGTTTCGTTGTACCTTTTTATTGTAAAACATAATGCATATACTTTTTAGCGACCAAATCCTTGAAATTTTGAAGTAATTTCTGTTATGATAAAAAAAACTAGATCTTAATAGGCAGATTAAAATATCAAAAAGATCAATTATTATGTTATCTAAGAGTGTTTGGCATCCGTTGTAACAATAAATTTAGTTTTTTTAACACTCTACAATACAATACACTTAATCAGCATAAAATTAAGACAAATTAAAACGCCAAGTATTTGAATTTTAACAAATAAAATTTCTAATTTCTTACTAGAATACGTTACTGCATTCCTAATACAGGATAACATATTATAGGAATCAATTTTTGGAATATGATTCGTTAAATTACGTATTAAACTCATACAAACTACAAGACGAAACAAGGAAGAAAATTAGATCTGGACATATTCTAACATCGTGCTGTGCTGGTTTTGTTTGGAACCTCGCAATTTAAAATCATTTGTATGTAATCGAATTCCCGAAATTCAAGAAAATTCTGACGTTAAAAATTGGCATCATGTAACATCGGCGCAAAACCCGGCTGATATTATTTCCAGAGATAGTAGTTCTATAGACCTAGAACAAATAATGGTCCACCATTTTTACTAATGTAACATATTTTGGTCGCCAAAGTAGTAACCCGTCATCAGAAATTCTCGAATTTAAGTCAACCTCATTAGTTGTATGTTCAGAAACTGTAATAAAGAATGCGTTAAATATTCTCAAAATTCTGGTCATTTAATACACTAATAAATGTAATTTTTTATTACCAAAAGTTCGTCAAAAATTGCAAAACATCACCCAATCTGAGAACTTTTTGCCTTTGAAAACAATTTGAAATTTTATTTAGTACACAAACTCTTAGCGCAGATTGAAACATTTTCAAATGAAATTGTTAGTCTCAAAATATACACATAAGTGAACTACATTAAATGCCTTTATTGACGAAAGTGATATTCTGAGGGTATGAGGCGACTTATACACGCAAATTTAAGTTTTGCGGCAACACATCCTATTCTTCTTGCCAGTATCATACGTTAACTCTATTGATTATCACTCATGAACATTTTAAAAATCTCCACTCCTGGCACTCAAGCAATCCTTTCATTTTTCACAAAATTTCTGGCCAATAAATGGAAAGCGCGTAATAGGAAATTGCATATCCTGTTTTAGAGCTAATCCAAGACCACTTTGTCCTCAAATGGGGAACTTGCCAAGTCCAAAAGTAAATCCGTCTTACGCATTTTGTAATACAGGTGTAGATTATCCAGGTCCCTATACATTAAATGATTCTAAGTTTAAGAATAAAAAAATAATGAAATGTTAGCTGTGCATTTTGGCATGTTTTGCCACTAAGGCTGTTCATATAGAGTTGGCCACGGAGCTTGCCACTCAATCATTTATAGCTGCCTTAAGGCGATTTACTTCCAGACGATGCCTTTGCCAGACTCTTTGCACCGACAACGGAACAAATTTCGTTGGAGATAAAAATGAACTAAACAAGATAGACAATACATAGTTCTTAATGATCACGGTTTTCAAAATTTTCTTGTAAATAACAAAATACAGTGGCAGTTTATACCATCGCGGTCACCACACTTCGGAGGAATGTAGGAAGCGGCGGTTCAGTCAACAAAACAACATCTAAATCGCGTACTTAAAATACTCCTCTACTCTAACCTATAAGGAATTTTATACCTTACTGATTCAAGTAGAGGCAGTATTAACTTCTCGACCTCTGACGCCAATAACAGATGACCGAAATGATTTTGAGATATTGACTCCTGGTCACTTCCTGATTGGCCGACCTTTAAACAATCGTTTATCTAGATATGACATATCCAACGAATGGCGTAGCATTTCTGAGCTAGATGGCCGTCTGAGTATCTCCAGCAAAACCTACACCAGTGCTATAAATAGAAATTCCGATCTGAGCCAACCAAGTTTCTGGGGTCACTCGTACTACTTAAGGAAGATTACCTTGTCTTGTCTGGTTGTCAGTGTGATGACAAAAAACGGTATTGTAACGCTAAAATCTGTTTACTTCCCATGTATGTTAGTTATTATGACTATTTTTGTAACTTTTATACCCAGTCTCTGAAACTTTAATATTGTATTTGTTAGGGATTGTGTTTCATTTTATTTTGAAAGATACCCCTATACTTTCAAGACCGGTGATATGTTTGTGAAACTACTCATTATAGCATTTTAATTCTATAAAAACGTTCCTATTAAGCAGTTATGACATAAGTAATACAATTAAATTTTAATCTTCTAGAAAATTCTGCTGTGCCTTCAAAATTTCATAGAATTAGACATGATCAGTACCTACCATGTACAGGGTGGTCCAATAATAGAGAACGTTGGCTGTAGCTCGGGACCGTTGATGAAAAACATATTTATAAGTAAGCCAGCCAAGAGAAATCGCTGTAAATTATTTTCAAGTTCGAAAGTTAGCCTTTAGGGGTAGTAACAGCAACACAAAAGTGTAAATGCCACTTTTCTCTTAAATTTCCATAACTGAGGTATTTTAAAAATATAAGCATTATATTTTTCAACCAATTACGCACTTTTTTTATTCAGACCATTTTTTCTATTTTCAAAAATGAACTGGTGGGAGAAGGTCAAACATTCTTACTTTCAAATGTAGGTATCTCAGTTTTGGATTAACGGATTTTATTCAGCTTGGTGTCGAAAAGAAGTGTTTTCTTTACTCTACTCGTGAGATCATAAACTGTACCGCAATGACTTTGTTAGTAGTCACTAGATGACGTTGTTTAGGAATCAAATGGTACGCTATGACTTTTATATCACAATTTATTTGGTATTTATGAAGGACATTGAATAGTGAAATAAAAAATCCAGATCCGCATTTTAAATTGATAAACTTGATGATGATGATGGTCTCCCGAATCTCAAACGTTGGATTGGAAAATTAACCTTGCCGTTTTGTAGAGAAGAGAAAATGACAATGACAAAGTGGAAATTATTTTCATCTCATTTCAGTTAATCCTAAAATTTTAGGAAAACAAAAAAAAACTGGAAAAAAAACAAGGCTCCAATAGAAACTTTAGTAATATTGCATAACTGTAAAGTACAAAATCTAACAAAGGAACTAAACAAAAATTACTAAAACTAAGTCTCATATCACATAAGCTTCGCAATAAAATAGCTAAAGCTAGAGCGAGGCAAGGCAGGACTCGGTTTTGGCAAAAAGATTAAACCGAGTTCTACCTTGCTTCAGTGAAGCAACTAAAAAAAACTACGAAATGAACTAACAAGTAACAATAAACTAACAACAAATATATTTAAAATTACTGAAAACCACTTAGGATAAAAAGATTTAATATATCCAACTCGACCTACAAGAAACGATATGGTGGACCGTATTAGCAATACCATTCAATCTCTATATCAGAAGTGGAGGCTGCAGTCTAATCGACACAGGAAAGATTGCAACTTGGTATTGACAATGACGGCCGGCATTTTGAGCATTTGCGAAAGTTTTCAGTAATTTTAAATATATCTGCTGTTAGTTTTTTGTTAGTTCATAACGGAAGCTTTCACGGCTTTGGTTCATTTCGCCGTTTTTCTTTTGTCGTTTCACTAAAGCAAGAATCTTGCCCTACTTAGCCCTAGCTTCAGATATTTTATTGCGAAGCTTATGTGATTATGAGACTGGGTTTTAGTATTTTTTGTTTTGTTCCTTTGTTTTTTTCGACACCAAGTTGAATACAATCGGTTCATCCAAAACACAGATATCTATATTTGAAAATAAAACCTGTCTAACCTTCCTCCGCCAGTTTATTTTTTGAAAATAAACAAAAAGCAAGTACGTAACTGGTTTAAGAATGCAATGCTTATGTTTTCAACATTTCTCAATTATGGAAATTTAAGACAAAATTGGCATTTACACTCGTGTTGGTGTTACGCCCCCTAGCGGCCAACTTTCAAACTTGAAAATAATTTACAGCAATTTCTCTTGGCCGATTTACTTATAAATATTTTTTTCCTGTCATTACCGGTTCTGACGCTACAGCCGACGTCCCCTATTATTCGACCACCCTGTACATTTTACAATTTCCCTAATTTCACAGACAGATATCTAAAGACAAAACTATAATTTATTACACCTATAGATACTGTTGAAAACACAGAAAAACCCAACAAAAATCCAACTTCTTTATGATAAGATGTATTTTCTAAATATTTCTTTTCTTTTATCTGTTTTTAATAATTTTTTTACCCATTTGAGTCATTAGCTGTGACATTTATAAAAATATTAATGATTCAAATATAACTTACCCCAGTTGCCTGGACTATAGGATTATGCTTCAAATTCTGATGTTCATAGATGATATCAAAACAATTCAGTAAATATATGATTGGAAGGATCAAAAACACAGCCGAAAGAACTATAAAAAGTAATACTGTAGCTAAACTTGGACGGGATGAATTGACTTCTATCTCTGGTTCTCTGGAAAATCTTTTATAGTCTGAGGGCTAAAATTGAACTTACATATTAAAATTTGAATTAAAATAGTCATCAAAGATATAGAATGCATTTTTTATTAAATATTACCTAACCTCAAATTTAAAAATTTCTGTTAGTAAGTATCTTAGATAATTTGTTTGAAGAATTTTACTGCCAAGCACCCATGTCCATTCTGAGACCTCTTCAGGTGCCAATATATAGAAACCAGGTCACTTGTAGTTCGAGTTCTGTAATCATGAACTTCATCATGCAGTTTATACGAGCTTATGTTCGCTTATACATGCAAGCGTTTCTCTATTATATATACAGAGGGCAGGGTAAGATTTCTATGCTTCACAAAGGCTTCCTTACAATCCTCCCTATAGCTCGCTCAGTCCTAACAGAATTCTCACAGCCATGCTGTAACTATTGCAACCCAAACACCTTTCCCGTTGAAGAACAATGTCCCCAAACAAGGTTGCATAGACCATAATGAAACGAAACAAGGTGAAATAAACTGTTCTTAAAACACTGGCATCAACATACTCAGACAGATTACGTAGTGTAAGAGTGCTCCTAATACCCCCTGCCACATGGTTTACATGGGTGGGGTCAAGTAATACTCCTAGAAACTTCACATGAGAGACGTTTTCATTTTCACTACCAACATTTATTTTGATTGGTTCGTAACGAATCATTCATGCCTTCGCAAAAAATCTGATATTGCTTTTTCTATTTTTGAAATGATCGGTAATAAAGAAATGGATCTGTAGTTGCAGATGTTCATTAAACCATGATATGTTTTCTGCCTGGTCTGACCACACAGTGTAGATCTTTTTGAGGAAAAGCATAGCACACCACCTGCTGTAAAATTTCTATAAACACATTAAATTTAGTGTTTATTGCTAGATTCAGATTGTCAACAAATACAAAAGATCGTCTCTCAACAATGTTGTAAAAAGTTCAAAGATCTTATTGTTTTACAGGTCTACAGATTCTTTTTTGTATAAACTACATTTGGATCACTGTTTGGCATACTTAAGTTTATTATTTGTACCTTGTGTCAGAAACATTTGGCTCAACAACTGAAATTGAGGAGGTTATGTCAAAGTGTACAAACATATTGTTTAAACATGACCTTGCACTTATTAGATCAAAGAGTGTTCTTGTAAAACCAAAATTCTCCAGCAAATCACAAGGAAGTACTGCCTCAGTCTGTAAAAAAGTGCACATTAAAGTCTTCAGCTACAGTTTTTTATTGCACTCTATCCTACCCAACAAAGTTTCCACCACAAATTTCGATATACTTGTCTTTATTAGAAGGTTTAATAAAGTGAGTGTTCTTTGTATTAATGTTGTCCTTTTTAAATATTACACAATCACCGTCAATGTACTCAGTTAAGGAGAAATGGCAAGCACAATTGTAGCCCCCAAAGTTTACTGATTTTGATTTCATCTGATACTAGCCAGTGCACGGTGCAGCAAAGGGCACTGATGTTTATTTATTTATTTATTTTTTATTTATTTATTCATTATCTATAACGTCATACAACTGAGAAGATGTTATCATTAATTACTACAATAAAAACAAAAATACAAAAGTACGACTAAGGAATACAATAAAAACCAATAAAACTACTTTATACTTTACTTTAAAAATCAAATAAATAAAGGCAACTTTCCTTCATCAATTTAATAACCAGTGTCTTAATTTTTTTTAAATTTCTTTCTTTTGGATTTCCTCAGGTAACCCCAAAAATGCCTTGACAGCTCTAGATCTGGGTCTCCTTTTAAATATAATAAATAAAAATTATAACAAAAAATGTTTAGTCTCCTTTTAAATATAATAAAAATTATCACAAAAAATGTTTTAACATATGCCTTGTTTACCTTTTGGATTGGGGACCAGGTGGACTCTAGTAAATTCTAAAAATGGTCGCCAAAGTTCTGTTGACATTAATTTATCAACCATATCCTCAGATACATTAACCTTAAGACAACTTTTTATATTGTAACTCCTAGTTATTATTTTAATGTAAAGAAACCCTTCTTGAAACTTCTGTACTTTTAGTATCCTTAACACATGGATCAAAAGCGGACACATATATACATTTTCAAGAGAGAACATTCTGAGCATATATAAATAAAAATATATAAGAAACTTCATATGGAACAATTGAAAAGGTTTTGTGTATGCAACCAGTTTATCGTATTTTTGTTAGTTCTGCAACGATCCACAGTCGCCGCTAGTTGCGCTTTTGGACGAGTTGCCGTTTGACACCAAACGGCCAGTTTTGATCGTAAACGTAAACAGTGCCAACAGTGGTTTTTGAATTTAAATTGGGTGTATGTGATTGTTATTTTGTTGATACAAATTTTGGTAATGTGAAAGAAATCTAGAAATCTCACAGGGTATGTGATCTACATTTTTCTGAATATATTCGCATGCCAGGAATAAAAACATGTTTAAGAACTACCTCTTTTCCAATAGAAAGTTTACCTCATTTATTTCGTACTGGGAAGTTCATTCGTTTATAAAAAAGATCTATCTACTTATATAAAATGCCTAAATACTAATACAATTTGATTAAACGCGGTATTAAAACAAAAAGGTATTTTGAAAATCAAAGAAGCCAAGAACAGAATTTTCATGGTTCTAGTCTTGTTTTTCATACAGAAGAGCTTCAAGTTAGTTTTGTCATTTATATAGGATATCCAAACTTAATACTTTTGTTCAATCATAATGATTTAGAGGGCTTGAGGTTTTCAATACGAACTCACGTTTATAGGCTTGCTTTAGGGAATATATCAAATCAAACAATAACAATACATGTGAATTATTTTTAGAAACTGATGTACCTAGTCCAACAAGCAACAAACCCAGTAGAAGTGGGAAGAACCACAACTAGAATGTAATGTTGCCCAAGAAAATAAGAGCTGTTGTAGGAGGTAGGTATTACCTAATAGTTAGTAACAAAAAACCGGTACATGTGAGTGATGTGCATAAAACTGTATACAA
The DNA here is from genome assembly GCA_030620095.1 of Kuschelorhynchus macadamiae. NCBI lineage: Eukaryota > Metazoa > Arthropoda > Insecta > Coleoptera > Curculionidae > Kuschelorhynchus > Kuschelorhynchus macadamiae. The sequence continues at coordinate 90,141 of JAUTXW010000821.1, forward strand.
CTAAATAATTTTACTAAGACTGGACTCTAATATTCATTTAGATACACCAGCTAGTAAAACTGGGAACTGTTTACCCTTAAAGAATGTAAGAAGCTTTTTTTCTAATAGTAATTATTTTTAAATATAGTGTTTATTTGACACAGTTCAATGCAATTATATTTAGGGTACATCACACATAATACACGGAATCGTGAACTCTGCTAGAGCAAAAAGAAACACAAAAGAAAGTAAATTTATTTATATATACTACAAAGGTTTTTTAAAGTGGAATGTAAAGCCAAAAACTCTAGAGAATGATAAATTCACTTTCTTCTTGCCTTAACTCTTTGTTTAATAGGAAAATTACATATATCATGTGGACGCTATAAAATGTGACTTAAGAATTTTTTGACGGTGTGTTGAGTTGTTTCGGCTAACAATAAGTCAGTTCTGGTCTTTTCTAAATCAAAATACTATATTTAATGCAACAGAATTTCTTTTAAACAATCGTTTTTTGGGTATGTCAGATAATTTTATGTGAAAAAGTTGCTTTCTGCGTTTCCTGAAAATATTAAAAATAATGTGTTAGCATATATATCTTATTATATGTTTATGTGTTGTATGTTTTCAGATATGTCCGAGATATATATTATGAACAGCAGTAGTCCCAAAACAGAGCCTTGGGGTACTCTATTCAATACACCATAGCTCTCCGACAGACATCTATTGAATCGGACTTGAAAACGCCTTCGTTGTAAAAAATCTGAAACCCATCCAGTAGGGTGTATTATTATCAATATTGTTATATTTTCTCGTTTATTTAAAATTACATCTGTAGTTATATTGTGTATGATAGTATATATAGGAATGTACTCTAAGGGAGCTCATAACCATAAGAGTTTTAGCAAGGGTTAATTCAGAGAAAAGTTACGCAATTTTGTTCTTAATTACTTTACATTTCTCAAAATTAACCATTATGTATTTGCGCATTATAATTAATTTTGGAGTTAAAACAAAATAAAGCTGAGACATGTTAATGTCATTTCTTTCTTTTCTTTTTTTTGTGCTTATATTGGATTTTATAGTTTGTATCTTGTAGTTCACTTGTTTATTCTGTAAGTACGTATTTGCAAATAAATAAATTTTAGTTTTATTTAACAGTTTTATCTATCTGTAGTAAAAATTTTACAAGATCTAGGTGTAGAAATAATAATAATAATAGTGATAGATGTGTTAATATACAATGATAAATAAAACACAAACAAATGGTGCACAACACAGTGGTATTTTTTTATAATGTATCGACTTATATTTAAAGTTAAAAATTGATAATCTCTAGAGCATTTATTGTATCAGATAACATTTTTATTAATGAAGTACATGACCACTACTTATATACATTTTAAAAGACTTCTAATTTTTAATTGTGAGACCAAATTGTAATTTTGAAATAAAACAGTCAAGATTTCAAGGAAAATGAGTATTTATTTTCTTATGGAGTAGGAGATTTTTTTTATTTGCAGGAGATATTTGGTGGACCTAAAGGAGAAACGGCCTTCATTTATGTATCACCCTGTAACTTTGTAGTGTATTATCTTATTACCAAATGCTAATTAATACAGGGTTAGTAAAAAGAACGAAACTTAGGAAAGATATGAATATATTTTTTTTAATTCGAATGTTTTCTCTTTATAGATGCACTTTTTAAAATAAAAAAAAATTTTGTTTTATGTTAATTATGCCATAATTTTTTGATTATATGGTTTAAACCTAAATTAGTTTTTTGAATTTAAGGATAAGTCAGGATACAGCATCATGTTGTGACGAAAATACTGTATATGACTATTTCTTTTTCCCTAGGAATTTTGTGCCTTATATCGAAAATTAAAAAAACCGGTGTTTGAACCATATTTTTAAAGAATTATCCGATTTTTTAAAAATAGATTTCATTTTATTGGTTGCATTTGAAAACAGAAAACCTTCAATTTAAAAAAAATATCTGTACATATTTCCCAGGTTTGGTCCTTTTTATTTGCCATGTATTGTGAAAAGAGTGCTAATAAATTAATACACTACAAAGTAAGAGGGTGATACATAAATGAAGGCCATTTTTTCTTTAGGTCCATCAGATCTAAAAATTATTTGAATTGGGCGCGCGCATTTAGTTTTAAAAATTCGCGATAGATGGCGGAATCGCTGCCTTTGGTTTGTACAGTTAACTGTAGAAAAAAAAGTTAGGCATCTCGTAACTTTTGCAACGAGACGAGGTATGGCGCTGCAAACTTTACAACAACTCGAAGCATGGCAGTTTCCATTATATTGTAAGTGTTATGTGATTCTGAGAGGCCGTTTTTAATTTTTTAGTTTCGATAACGGAAACCGTTTCATTCAAGGCATTGTCGCCATCTATTGGAAATTAACTGACCTTGCTTGGAAATTCAGAGCATTTATTCTTAGAATTTGGGGTATTTTCACTAATGAAATCATTACTTTTAAATGTGTTCTGATTATCTGTTGCGTTTAGATTGACAAACCAAAATCTTTTTTGGCTTTTTTCGCACAGAATAAAAATATTTAACTTAAAGTAATTTAAAGTTAAATATTTTTATTAAGTTGCGAAAAAGCCAAAAAAGATTTTTGTTTGTCAAAACATTACGTAGCAGAAATTGTAGAGGTTAGGTTACACATTAAACATGATTTATCTATTATTTCGACTTAACTATCCCAATATCTTGTAGCACATGAGACATAAATTTTCCCGCAAATTATGCATACTGAAACACTGGTAAATTTAGTTTTCCAAAACATTAATTTAATTCTTTCGCCAGACATACTTTCGCAACTCTTTTATTTGGCGCTATCTTGGTAAGATGTTTGCATTTCGAAACATGAGCCAAATTCGATGTGATGACATTAGTGCAACGCAAGACTGTACCTACTGACACAAGCAGATAAATTCAGATTTTTTTTTGAGGAGAAATAGATATTTCACTCTCACGGTATTGGTAACACTTGAATGTTTTACTACACTTACTATCTCAGAAGCGTTAGGGTCTTTTATCTGTTATCTGATATCCGTTAATAAATTTGTATACCCTAGGGTAAATAGAAGAAGAAATAATTTTATCTATCTTCTTAGAAAGAATATCAAATAAATAAAGGATCTATGGATAAAGTTAGAGCAACAAACATTTGTATAAGATAGTTATTATCAAGTAACTAACGGTGGGTTCATGTAACACTTCTTTATCTGTAATTTTAGTAATAACTTTTTACATAATGACTGATGTGTTTAGTTCTATAAATGTGTCTATTTTACAGTACCTACCAAATGTTGAATGTGAAAGTGATCACTACAATTCTTCCCTGACTCCCCTTTTCCAAATTTGTCATCAGTAGTAGACTCCTTGGCCAATCATTATAATTTAATAACAAAATAAATGTTATCGATAAAGCACTTAAAATGCATGTATTTATTAAACAGTGTTCTCATCATTTTGTCAATCCTTTAACAGGAAATTCCTATATTGCTCACTAGTTCAAACCCATTTAATGTACTGCACATCTGTGTGGTCATCACAATATTAAGTGCATACTGGAAATCTGAAGAGAGTTTAACATACATTTTTAAGGTTTATAGCATTCAGAATGAAACTCAATTTTGATGAATATTAAAATACAGCAAAAAAACTCTTTGGGCTTGATACTTTTTTGGAGTGTAGACATAAGAGAGAATAGATATTTTTTGGAGGGCATAATTAACACCAAATCATCATCTGATCAGATCTAATCAACAGGATTTAATTTACACTGTCTCCATGTTTTATAAGCACAAGATTCTATTTTTTGATTTCAGAGAACTAATTAAGGATTTAATTCCAGTATGTCTCATATGATAAGGTTGGCCAGCCACAATTCTGAGGCTATACATTTATTTAGATAAATCCAAATATGATACTTATTTCCATTTTCTTTACAAAATTCAATTTAAATAGATTTGTATCGTTGTATTCACAACGTTATTGTTAGTAGATTGTACTTTTTTTACTTTATTACTCTTTTCACAAATATGTATAAATCTTGATGAAATATGACGTCACATCTTTTAAAAGATACAGGTTGTGACATGTAGGTCTTCAAAACTGTACTTTCTTTTATATTTCCGCGGATAAGTAAGACAGCAAATTGAAATTTTAATCAAAGTATGTATACGTTAGGACTCATTATTTGACAAAACAGTGTCACTCTAGGGTCGTAGAACAGGGGTAACCCGAGCAAATTATCGGCCGGAACTTTTTACCACCCGGTATATTGCGTTTTTTTTTAATTATTTTATTGGCCAATTGATACAGGAGGTTTAGTTTTTGAGATAATTTCACTCTTTTACATCATTGTAGCCATTAATTCCAATTAGTCAAAATTGTTCTTACTTAATTAGTTTTGAAACCTGTTGTTATAAAAAGAAGAAAAACAGTTCTAAAGGCAATAACGACAATGTTTTTTTTTTAATTTACCGTAATTAGATTAATTTAAAAAGGTAAAAAAGTAACTTTAATATTAACAGTTATTTTTATAGCTATGCTAACTAACCAAAATTCTAACAGATACTTTAATCTTTACAACAATTGCTGAAAATGATTATAGCATATTTCAATACATTTTCGAGTAACCCCAGTAACAGTTTTAAGGAAGTGTTTTGTAGTCTATGCCTAGCAAGGGACTATTCGTTGGAGGCAACGTCATGACTTGCACTGAGATGTTAAACAGTGAGAATTGGGGCCGAATACACTTATTTTTTTAAAATACCCCAAATGCCTTAATCCATTGGGTTCAAATCGGGCGAGCGCGTGGGCCACTGTACAGGTGTATATACTCCTCGTCCGATCCATTTGTGGCGGAAATTTTGTTGTAGCCATACCCTTATTCTCCTTGAAAAGTGCTGTGAACACATATGTTGTGTTAAAATAGGGTCATCGCCCAAAAGCTCAAACAAATGGTTTCTGAGAAATTCCAAATAACTGTTGCCTTTTAAAAGATCTTTTAGATAATAGGGCCCTATGAAACATTTTCCTATTAGACATGCACAAACATTTCTTTTAAATTAGTGTTGAACAATCATTACATGTACAACATGAGGGTTTACGAGTGTTTAAAATTCCAGTTCATGTGAAACACGCTTCATCAGTAAATAAGAATGTTAATTAAAAAATTGTTTTGTTGATACATTTGCACATACCAATGATTGTAATCAGCACGGGGTTCAAAGTCGGTTGATAATAATTCCTGTACAATCCAATGCTTTTATTTTTAACCAAAATGATGTTGGAGCAAAACCGGTGGGCAATGAAATTCTGCTGCTTATTTTTCTTCTTCTTCGTCTTCATTTCTGGTTAAAGATTGTCGACAGCTATAAAAGTTGTTCTATTTGTTAGATTTCGTCCAGGAAATTTTTGTGAATAGAGCCTTACTGCTCTTGTTGAGTTTCCTTGACAGACCCCAAGAACTAAGTGCATATCTGCATATTCCAAATTACTACAAAATACCATAATTTTTTAATATTGTTAATCTTTCAACAGATCTTTACTAGTTGTATTCAACATTAAATTAATCTGAATGATAGTTTGACAAGTGATTCAGTTATTTTGGTTCTAAACAATATCAGCTTACTATAAAAAATGAATGTCTAAAGGCAAGTACATGGATTACATTTTTTACTTACTTACAATACTTACATAGTTTAAACTTCGTTATTCCGGTCCTATTTAAAATCTATTTAAATGAAGAAGCCATTTTGAATTTGGGGCAAGTGAATCCAGAAAAAAAGTATCAGGCGATTTCAATGCATACTGGTACTGCTCCAACATCAGCTTGGCGAACATTAAAAGCAACAGATTTGTGCCCATATTACAAGCAAAAGGTACAGGAATTATCACTAACTGATTAAATAATTATGGTAAATAAAAAAAAAACAATTCGTCGTTAACGTCATTAAATTTGTTTGAATTGTGTTTCTTCTTTTTATAACAACAGGTTTTAAAACTCATTAAGTAAGGAGAATTTTGACTATTGGAATTAATGTAGCTACATTGATGCCAAGAAGTGAAAATCTCTCAAAAACTAAACCTCCTGTAGGAAATTTAACAAATTTTTGACAAATCAATTGGGCAATAAAATAAAATTGAAAAAAAAACAATTTCTGGATGATAATGTGCTGGGGTTACCACTGCTCTACATAACTGGAGTGACACTGTTAAGTGAAATTATGTCCTAAGGTATGTATACTCAGATTAAAATTTCAATTTGCCATCTTGCTTATCTACAAGAATATTAAAAAAATATAGTTTTAAATACCTACATGTCATACCCTGCATATTTTAAAAGGTGTAACTTAGAGAGAAATTCTATTTAACTTTTTTTTTAATTTAAAGTACTTATTTCTGAAACACTTTGTAGAATTATACTTATATGGTATTTTGTATATAGAGATATCAAAAAATATTGTATATCACAATTGGAAACTAAAAAATTGAGCATCGACTTTGTTATTTTAAATAGAATACCCTGTATTAAATTATTTCAATTTTTCAATTCCTTGCTGATCATAAAAATACCAGGTCTGATTCCTTTATTTTTAAAGGCAACTGAGAAATGTGATAAAAAGCCTACCACAGGGGTAATGTGCTAGAAAAAAAAAACAAAGTCGTTACAAAAGAACACATTGTCTCTTGCAGCAACGTTTTTGTCAATTTTCGAGGTTGGCTTTAAAGATGGTATTTTTATAATCAGCAAAAACGTGCCCATTTATTGAAATAAAATTATACAGCGTGTTCTATTTAAAATAACAAAGTCAATGCTAATTTTTTTAAATTCCAATGGTCATTTGTTTATTTTTTAGAAAATCATGACAGTTCAGAGAAATTTATAAAGCTTTTGTATAAAATATTTTCTGATATCTATAAGAGTTTAGCTTGTAGACTGCATTTGAAATATAACCAGGCCCTCTGTACTAATAATTAAGCTTTGTTCTGAAAGTCCTGCTAATGCAAATAGACTATCCCCCTGTTGCACAAAACTTAATTGCTGTTTAGAATATTTAGCCGAACTTTCGGATTTGACAAGTTGCTTAGAGAAATCTAGGAACTGTCAAATTTGACAATCCGTTAAACATTCTAAACTCTAACTGAGTTTTCTGCAACCGGCCGTATGCAAACTAGTCACATAAACTCACAGATTTAGCTATAAATTATATATATATATATATATATATATATATATATATATATATATATATATATTGTTCTAAATACATATATTATTGCTATAAACTATTTAAGACACACATGCACATACAGGTGTTTAGTAACCTAGTTGCATTTTACAAAAATTATAAGACTGTTTGAACTATTGTTATAATATAATTAACTTCAAGTATTGTGATTTATAATGTATGCATTATTATTAAATAAAATAAAAAATAAATTAAAATAAGTTCCTAAAATCCACTAAAAAATAAAAGATGGGTTCAGTTGTGAAATGGTCATCATAAGATGTCAACTTTAAGTTGGATTTTTAAACTTGAGGTTGCTATTGATAATGTTACCGTTCTGAAGTTATACGAAACATATGGACTTAAATGAAACCATTTATAAATGTTGTTGCCTTTTGTTGTCACGGCGACGTTGGACTTAGCCAAATTTTTGCAGTTGCTATTCACATTGTGTTTATAGATGATCAATAAAAATGCTTCGTATAATCACATGTTAAACATGCATATTGAAATTAAATATAGTTGACAGAAGACGGCCACAATCTGTTTTGTTTATGCCTAGCATTGCTTTGATCGTTAGTGTTATTTTCTGTGTTCAGGTTATGTTTATCATCACATGTGTGTTTTCTTTGCCTGATTTTCTGTGAATTTTTAATCGAAATTGGAAGTTTTATTTATTTTTATATTTATGATCGCTGCTTTAAATGTAATATTGAGTGTGTTTTCAAAAACAAACAAAAAATAAAAAAATTTGACTGTACATGTAATAAAGTTATTTGCTGTAATTAATTTCAAACACAAAAAATTTGAGTTGCGCAAAGTTCATCGCGAGTTTGGTTGTATTTATGTCCAGATGGTGTCCCTAACATTAAGAAGTTGCCCTAAGCATTAAAGTTTGATGGGGATTTGAGTAATGAGGTAATTGGATTAAAATCCAAAGTCAGTAAATTGAAAGCTAAAATTGATGCCAAAATTGAAAACAAGTTTCAAAAACTTGATGAGGCAGATATAGTGAGCACCAAATGTAAATTTGCTCCAGAATGAAATAAAACCAAAACAAAATTATTTTAAAGACATTACATTAAGCAGCAGTTTAGCGAAAAGTTATATTGAAACTTAAACTGAAATGAATGAGAAGAATGATATTAATGAGATGAATAAGATGAACGAAATTAATGAAATCGGTCAGATTAAAGTTAAAGATACATGTAGCCTGAACAATCACCTATCAAACACATTAAATACTTAGTTCTAAGCTTATGCTACTTATATAGGCATATCTTAAAAAAAACAGTACACATAACATTTAAAATAGCAAATGTAAAACCTAACTAGTGCTGGACAACAAGTAACATTTCTTTAATACATCAATAAAACAATTACACAGCTAACAGCATTGAACAAACAGACAGAAATTAACAGAGTCTTTACCCAGGAAAGTTCACCAATTGATCTAAGAGTTGTTCATCGACACAGTAATATACCCTTTCAGAAAGCAGTTGTTTTGCTCTAGCAGAAAACAATTTATATGAATTTATTCCCTTTATTGAACGGAGGAGATGATTAAAACACTTACTCCCGTATTCACTAAAAAGGTTTAACAGTTTGGTTTAACTGTTTTTTTTTGTTTAGTTGCCATGGTACTTAAAACTCCTAGTTTGCCAGTTATACTGTTATAATTGTTCATTTCTTAAAAATGTCGTCTTAAACCTATATCTGTCAAGTTAGACCTGGTCTAAATTTAAACCTCTTTAGTGAATTCGGATGTTAATGTCCAGATATTCATATCCCTTTTGGCCAATCGCAAGCCGATTATATGGCTGGTCCAAAAGTCTGCAGCCTCATGTTGGGTAGGATTGCAATTCATACCTTTGAATAAATGAATATTCATGTTGTTTGATATGTTGTAATCATGTGAATATGTAAAGACGTGGGAACGTTAATGAAGGCGCCTTTGCAGGTTTTAATTTTGCTATGATCTTGATGACCTCATTTGACAAATACTCTGAGTGCCTCCCTTCCCCCTTTCCAATGCATAAAACCATGTCCCATAACTGAGGAGAACAAGTTATTGTACATAAGCATGAGGACCTTCATGTTCACAATGTTTCGCAGCTGCCTGAAGAGAAAGCAGGAAGAATTATACTATTAAAAACAAAAAAAAAATAAAAATCGGCTAAGCAAAGTTAATAAGACAGTAATAGGTAAATAAAAAAGTAATAGGTAAACTTAATTGTCAAGACCTAAAATAATCACTGAATATTATAGAGTGAGAAATCAAAATCTTAACCCTTAAACGGCTCTTTCCGTAACTCCTACGACGGTAAGATACAGAAGCTTACAGGTAATATCAAATTAATCAGGTCTTCATCTTTGTTTTCTGGAAAAATAAAGTTCCACTCTGTTTTTCCTAAGAAGTTGACAAACACAATATATGGTTTTACATCTTCCGGGATGAAATACAGTTTTGCTGGTTCTAGAGATGGTTCAAGTTGGTCTGATGTAGAGGCCACTTCCAATTGTGTTTGAGTTGGAGTAGTTAGTACTCGACAATATATGGCATCTTTCTGCTCCATCTCCATTTTCTGATTTATTCGCTGAAATTCTTTTATTATATTTGATAGTGTAAGAGTCTGTCGAAAGGATTTCCCTGTTAATTCAGAGACATAATAGATAATTATAGGAGTTCCTGGACGATTTAAGAGGTAATTGTCCATTTCTCTGTTGTAATATACTATATATCACTCTCCCCTACTAATGTTAAATTTGTTACCTTCTTAATACAATCTAAGGAATAACCAGTCACCTGGGGTACATCCACAAGAACAAACACTTTAACTACAAATTTCCTTAAAAAAAAACTACATTCTAAACTAACTTTATATTTTTATCTGTTCCTTTTCTAAGATCTAACCATACATTTAAAAAAAATGACGCTATTTTTAATTACAATTGGAGGCTTAAGAATATGTTTTTTGAATTGGACAAGTATGCTCAGGTGTCGTGAAATCGTATCATTTTAACATAAGGACGCACAAAAAAATTACTACAAATAATAAAACCTCAGTATAAAAAACTTTCAGTCCCACTTTAAGTCCATAAAACATCAAAATAACTTAAGAAAGAATAAAAACCAATTTCCCGGGAACTCCAAATTTCGCTGTTGGTCCGATATGTTTGAAATCAAGACTGACCAAATTCAGAGATCCCCGAAAATCCAACTTTGCTCTGATTGGTCCAAACGTGCATAATAGGCGGACACCGGAAAAAGGTAACAAAACCGGAGCACTTTTTGGCCCCAGGATCAGTAAGTTCAATGAAGTCGTCTAGTTAACATGTATAGTACCGAAGCTATCGATAAGAAATGTTCCTTTCAGGAGGGATGCACGCTAGTGCATCTGAAATTTGCATTGCACTTAGCTCTAAAGTAAGATTTTTGCCCGTATGTTCGCTTAAAGATCGTGTGACATAATAACCGCCATCAAACAAAGTCTGCAGGGGTTATCAAAAAAAACAAAGAAGTTTTAAGTTGTACTTTAAATTTTCGCGAAGAAGATAATCAAGGTATGTGCCATTAGTTTCAATTTCCGAACTTTCCTTTTTTGACCTTCATCAGTGTTAATTTTGACTTTCAAGTTTTTTTACTAAAGTACTTTATAATTTTCCTGAAATTTTAAATTTTATTTCAAAAACATTTAATAACTTTTATAAATATTTAAGTATTTTGTAACTTGCCTGTGATAACATATTGTGTAATTTTTTTTTTTATAATTTTTAAATGAACTTAACTGATCCACACAAATTGGTTTAAAAATAAAAAAATTACTAAAGAGTATATTTGGGCAGAGACCACCTTCAGAAACTGTTTTCCATTGAATGTCTAAATGTATGCCCCCCTTTAGAGGCTCTAGGACTACCAATCTTTTTGGGTGTCCATATTCCAGAGAGTATTAAATAAATACCTTGCTAATAACAACCCCGTACCCTTGACTATGACAAAGCATGAAATTTGTGTAACTAGTTATAGTAACTTAAGTTATATGCATGAAAATAATAATAATAGTAACCACCGAAATGAATGTGAGAAATCTAAAAAGGAACAAAACAGTTTGTTTGAAATAGCAAAATAACTACTCCCGCAGTCAAATTTTTAATGACAGTTCTTTAAAACTAAATCAAAATATAAAAGAGAATTCAAGTTATAAGTCATTTGGCCAACATTCTTTAGTGTAAACTGATCGTAGCGCTGATATAATACTTTAAATCAAAGCACCAATGAGTGGTACCCTAGAGGTACAAGATTTAAAAATGTTTTTATGGTTTATATAATGTTAATGATACCGTTAGAATGTTTTATAACATTTTAAAGCCATAAATCTGTTCCACTTACTCGTCTCAGGACACCCAAATTTCCCATATAGTTTTCATATGATTTAAAACAACCAATTTTTCATAAAAAAACTATGCATAAAAAATATAAAGAAAACAAGCAATGGAATACCTGTATGGAGTGTTTAAAAACATCATGTTGTACCGAAAATCTGAGAAATATTGAAAACTCTGTAGAGGGTGATGTTCGAGTGTTTTGGAAGTTCGTTGGTTTTCAGAGAAATGATAATATTATCCCTTCTTGCATGTTTTTAATTGACTGGTAATAATGGTCAGTCAATTGTTAATCTATTCGGTAGCTATTCCCGGAGATCATACAAACCAGCCGTTACTAATGATAGTATTTTAATAGATAATTATAATAGTGTAAATACCATTGATTTGCATGATTTCAATATTTCTTTAGCCACAGTATTTGACACCATTACCCATCTAAAGCCATAACAGGGGCTCTGGACCTGATGGATTACCACAAGATCTACTTAAAAACTGTGTATATTCCCTATCCAAACCTCTTTGGATAATGTTGAATAAATCTTTAAAAAAAGGATATCTTCCCCGAGCAATGGAAGAACAGCTTTATAACTCCTATTTCTAAATCTAGTGACAGATCAAATATTTGTAACTACAGACCAATCTCAATACTTGATTCGATTTCAAAACTCTTCGAAAGATCATTTGTGAGCAGTTGAGCATGTTTTTTTTCTCCTTGATCTCTCCTCGACCGCACGGTTTTTATTAAGGCAGATCAACTGCCCCTAATATGTTGATTTATACACAGCATGTGCTTGGGGCTTTGGAAAGTCGGTGTCAGATTGATTCCATTTACACTGATATCTCCAAAGCCTTTGATACTGTAGACCATGATCTGCTTCTTGTGAAGCTGAAATTTTTGGGTGTTAGGGGTAACTTTTTGTCATGGATAGGAAGTTATTTGAGGGGAAGAGGGCAATATGTTCATTTAAAGGTTTTACTTCATGATAAATTATTTTGACATCTGGAGTGCCTCAGGGAAACCATTTAGGTCCTTATCTGTTTAACATATTTATTAACGACCTATCTAATGTAATTAACTCGGAAAACCTCTTTTATGCTAATGTTATTTAAAACTAGAAAATCTTTAGACGATTGTGTAGCCCTACAAAATGATCTTGATCATATACATAATTGGTGAGGTAGAAATAGATTGTATTTAAATATTGGTAAATGAAACGTCATTAAATTTTTCAGAATAACAAATTTAATTAGCTTCAAGTATACAACCAATAGTGATGAATTAGAAAGGGTAAATTCAATTTCTGATTTGGGTATAATTTTGGACAGTAAACTTAGCTTTAATTTACATTATGAACATATAATTAATAACATATTAAAACTCTTAGGCTTTATTAGCAGATTCTCCTAAGGGTTTTCTTCTTTTAAATCAGCGAAGTTTCTTTACAAAAGTCTGGTCTGCTCGAAGCTTGAATATTTATCTATAGTCACCTTATTATCTAATACATGTTTCAAATATTGAAACAGTTCAGAATAAATATATTAAGCCGCTAGCATTTAGAGTAAAGTTTCCTCTTACTTTCTAGAACTATAGTGAGGCAAGAGCTAGATTTGGCCTGGAACTCTTGAAGTCTAGAAGGGTAAAATTGGACATTTACTTTCTTTTTAAGTTAATTACTGGTTTGATAGACTGTTCAGAATTGTTATATTTGATTGGTTTGAGGGTACATGCTCGGCAAACAAGGGCTATGGACTTATGTGAAATTGATTTTCATCGCTGCAATTACAGAGTATTCTCACCATTATCTAGAATTGCAACTAACGGCAATAAAGTGGATATAGACTTCTTTTTTTATTCTTTTGCATCTTTTAAAAAAAGGCTTTCCAATATTAATTTTAGTTAATTAGTCTTATTTTTATGTTTTATTATTATTTAGTTGTAGTCTAAGTAAGTAAATAAATGTAATTTAAATGCAAATATTATGTGATTTAATGTTTACTTACAACCGTAAATAAATAAAATTTATAAGTAGAGAGCCAATAAATAATAGACTAAACGCTGGAGTGACAAACGAAATTACAACACAAACAAATATCGTCTCTGATGCTCAAATCATGCAAAATAAAAATAGTATTCATATATTGTCTACCTGCAATACAAATGAAATAACAACCATCCCGTCTTGTGTATCAAACTTTTGCAGGTGAAAATAGGAATGAGGGTAAATTAAATAAACTGCCAACTTTTTTAGACCCACCCGACGCGATACCGCATCCTCCGATGTAATAGTTTTAAATGACACCTCTCATTACTTGTTTTCTATACAAATCTCCAATCTATTAGATGTAAAAAAAAATGATTTGGATGTCTTTCTCTCAGAAGGGAGATTCAAAGTGTTATGTTGAGACTTGATTAAAGAAGGAGGATTGTGTTGATTTGAAAGACTATGTTGCAGCAGTTAATTTCTGTAGATCGGTAAATAGTCATGAGGGTGATTGTATATATACATACGGAGGGAGGTTTTCTATTCACCTTTAAAGTTGCATGCTTACTATGTCAAGAGAGTTTCTGAATGTAGTGGAATAACTTGTTAAGGTCATGCCAACACGCCGTTTAGGAAAGGATTATCTATATAAAGTGCTCTACTGTGAAAGAAATATATTAGGCGGAACGATGACATGATATGTATTAAGATAGTGTGTGACCTGTCAGGCTTTTGATAGGGTGAGGCATAATATCTTACTAGGCAAATTAGAATCATATGGTATAAGAGGTGTAGTTTGGGAATGGTTCAGATCTTACCTATAGGAAAGGAAACAGTTTGTTTCAATATTTAATAATCTATTTTGGGACCCCTGCTCTCCAATATTTTTATAGATGATCTTACCAGACATGTTTTGGACAAAATTGTTACATATGCAGATTGGTTAAATGCCAACAGACTTTAATTGGACTATTATAAGACCAATTTTATCGTCTTCAAAAACAGAAACCTTTTACCATGATATATTAAAAAATACTAAAATTAAATGTGTATTTGTCCGCATGTCGGCGAAAGCGAGGTTGGAAATATGCATGCTGAAAAAAGCAGTTCTACTTCAGAATTCGACCTATTGAAGAAAAAAGTGTTAGAAATGGAAAAGAAATATGAAACCCTGCAATCAAGCTGTGAGTTTTTAATAGAAAAAATAAAATATCTGGAAAAGAAATTGGTAAAAGAGCCCGAAATTCAAAGTCCAAAGTCCACAATTTCTCTCCATAGTCCAAATATAAAAACTGTGAAGTTAGCATCAGACTTCGCTGCAGCTATCTCCGCCCCGAATCCGGCCGACGTAAGGAAAAAATCACCACGATCTGCTCCGAAAAATGAAGTGACTGAACCGGTTCCGCCAGTCGTACCAACTACTCCATCACTAGCAGAGCTTACGGCGTCGGCGGTAGTGGATGTAGACATTCCCGAACCGGAACATAACCGTAAAAATGTTGACGTTGACGCGGAAGACAATATTAATAACGCGTGATTTACTCTAAACAGGAAGAAAAAGAAATTAAAATTAGATCGTCCAGCACCTTTAAGAGGCACAAATAACGAAAAACAAGATCTGCTACAGGTGGCTCAAAAAATGCATTGGATATTTGTATCTTGGTTATCTAAGCAAACAGAAACTGCTGATATTCTGAGTTTCCTTAAGAAAAACAATCTTGAACATAACTGTATTTGCGAAAAAATGAAAACTAAAAATGAAAATCTCATCAGCTCCTTTAAATTGGGAATACCCAAAGAAAAACGTGACGCTATCATGGATACTTTGGCCAAATGGTGTGCGGCTTAACCATTTTCTGAATCTTCAAAGACGTCAACTCAGGATCAACTGCGAGAAGAGTCAGACGGGGCCAAATTAAATGACGGAATATCAAACACAGAGCACAATAACAGTGTTCAGCCAGTACATGCAATCTCTGAGGCACAAAGCCCTTCAGTTGGAAGCATTCCTAATAGATAGAAGTTTTGACATTGTATGTCTTCAAGAACATTGGATGACCGAAGAAGAAATGCAGATTCCATGTATGAATGGCTATGACGTGGCAGCTGCCTCAACTAGAGCCTTGTTTCAAGGAGGTGGAACAGCGTTGCTACTGAAACCAGGTTTTAACTTTGATTATACACCTTTAAATAAATATAAAAAATATAATGTTGAAAAATGTATTGAATTCTCAGGTATATTTTTAAAACATGCTAAAACTTATTTGTTGTCAATCTATAGATCCCCGTCTGGTTCTTTTGACTTGTTTCTAGACGTGCTGGAGCAGGTCCTGGGCGAAATGGGTGAGAGTAACATAATCCTTGTTAGGGATTTTAATGTACATTTTGGAACGGGTGAGAGAGTGTGTAGCATTGTGTACTATGCTTTCTACCTTTGGTCTTCAACAAAAGGTTTTTCATGCAACAAGGGGTAATAACTGCCTAGATAATATCTTCACTAACATAAATATAATTCACAATGTATGTACTATCAGTGCAGGTTTTTCAGACCATCGGGGAGTGGGTTTTACCGCAAACATTCAAAACTTTAATAATCTGCCCCCAGCACAGTATAAAAAAGTGTGTAAACCGATCACTCAAATCGGTAGGTTCAGTTTTTTCAACTATTTACAGAACTTAGTGTTTGATTTTGTTGACGATCAGTCTCTCAGCATCGATAATAGGTTCAACATGTTTCTGTCGCACATTCAGGATGTATATGAATTATCTTTCCCAAAAAAAAGTTATACGGTCAATAAAAATAAAAACCTTAGTTCAAGTTGGTTTAATAATGATTTGAGAAATATGAGAGAGCATTTACATTTCTAGAATGATTTGTATAGACAATCTCCTACCCAGCTGTTAAAACAATATCAAAAAAGTTTCAGCACTCAGTACCGTAATGCTCTGAAAAAAGCAAAAATAGATTATAATGACACTTTTATAAAAAATTCTACTAATGCTGTAAAGTGTATGTGGAATATTATAAATGATCATAGGGGCATTCCTGAGAGAAAAAGTAATCCAACTAACTTTTCACCCGACTCCTTTAATGATTTTTTTGTTAACATTGCCAAGGACTTGCAAAGAAATATTCAAGAGTTGACCCTCTTCACTACTTAGGTGGGTTAAATAACATTCCGAAACGTAGCTTTACTTTCTCTGAAGTATCCTTTAATGAGGTTAGAGATGTCATAGACAACCTTAAAAACAAAAAAAGTAAAGACATATATGGGTTGGACGTTAGTCTTATAAAGGAAGTTAAAAATATTCTTATCTCCCCATTAACTAGGCTAATAAACCAATGCTTTAAAAACAATAAATTTCCTAAGGCATTAAAACAAGCCTTAGTAACACCTATTTTTAAGAAAGGAGACTCGGATGACCCTTCAAATTATCGGTCAATCTCTCTATTACCCATATTTTCCAAGATTATTGAAAAATGCATGGCTTCAAGAATTGCCCAATTTTTTATTGAATCGAACAACCTTTTTTCTAA
Organism: Kuschelorhynchus macadamiae; assembly: GCA_030620095.1. NCBI lineage: Eukaryota > Metazoa > Arthropoda > Insecta > Coleoptera > Curculionidae > Kuschelorhynchus > Kuschelorhynchus macadamiae. The sequence continues at coordinate 107,293 of JAUTXW010000821.1, forward strand.
GAGTGGATTTAGAAAGGACTTAAATATTTGCTTGGGGATACTTGATGTAGTGAATTACATAACGGATGCTTTTGAGAACTGAGAGTATGTGTCTGCAGTATTTTGCGATCTGTGCCTTATAACATCATATCTGGAAGGGAGATCTCAGTCGGTGAGAGTTGCAGATGCTCGGTCTGCAGAGAGGGATATTACAATTGGCGTTCCACAGGGCTCTGTGCTAGGGCCATTGCTGTTTCTTATATATATCAACGATATACCCTTAACTGCTGTCAATGAAAAATATACTCTCTTTGCAGACGACACTACCATTCTGGTCAGGGGGGGTGCCTTGCTCAGTCGACGCAGGATTCACGAGTGGCTCTTTCAAGGGCAAATGAGTGGTTTGCCTCAAACTGTCTATTCCTGAACACGGCCAAGACTCACGAGATGTCCTTCTCAATGCGGACGCTGGAGGATGCCGAGGGGTCTGTTTGCTTTCTGGGGGTAACACTTGACTCGAGACTTCAATGGGACAAACACACTGACATCATTGCCAATAAACTTGCCAAAAACATTTTCTTGTTAAGAAATTTGGCAAATTACATCTCAAAGTCAGTCTTGGAGCAAGCTTACCATGCTTTATTTCAGTCCCATCTAAGGTATGCAATCATGGTGTGGGGACATGCTCCCAGTGCTGTTCGCGTCTTTCGTTTGCAGAGGAGGGCTGTTCGGGTTGTGGCTGGTTTGGGATACCGGGACGACGGTAGAGAAGCTTTTAGGACGAACCGAGTACTCACATTGCCACCCTTATACATAATGGATATTTTAATGTATATTAAGAAAAATCCTGAGTTGTATATAGCCCACGGGGACGTGCAGCAGCACGGCACGAGACAAAGACAGGACCTGGTTCCTGCATATAGGAGACTAGGACGGAATCAGAATGGACCGGGGTATTTTGGCGTACATTTCTATAACAAACTACCTCAAAACACAAGATCATTACCACTAAAAGAATTTAAAAATCATATTAAAAAATTTCTTATTCAGAATGACTCGATTGAAGAATTTATCTTCTTTCGAGGTTTGTAAGAACTGGTTTCGGCAGCATACTGTTAACTGTTTAACGATTTATGTAATGTCTTTTAAATGTATATTAACTTATAAACTTTTAATTAAGATAATTTTTTTTTCTTTTTAGTTAGTAATGTAGATGTATTTTATTCTATATATTTGCCACTGTGCTTTTGACTTGTGTAAACAATATTTTATGATAGCATCAATAAATAGTTTGAGTTTGAGTTTGTATCTGAAACTAAAATTCTGGGCCTAATGATGAATGATCAACTTAAATATTAATCTCACCTAACTAGTTTAAAGCTAAGACTGAATTCTATATTTTATTCACTGTGTTTTCTTAGGCATATAGTTTCGGCAAGTGTGTTGAGAATCGTTTATTACAAATACTTTCATTCAAGAATGAGCTATGCTGTGCAGTTGTGGAGAGGTGTAGGAGGTAGCTTGTCGATTTTTAGGGCACAAAAAAATATCTTTAAGAATTATGAATAAATTTGATCTAAAAAGAATATTATAAAAACAATTAAATCATTCGATATTGTTATATCTACTCTGTACCGCCTTCAATACATAAAAATAAAAACAACTTCAGCAATAATGAAAATCTGCTGTATATTTTCCGTAAGGATCAAATTCAACCTATACTTCCTAGAACCACCAAATTTTTAAATAGTCCCTTTTATCGTGGCATAACTAACCAATTTGCCGCTGAAAACAAAAACATCTCTCAGCAACAATAAATTTAAAAAAAAAGCTAAAGACGATTTTGATGCGAGGTACCTTTTATGACCTGCAGGAGTTTGAAAATCACACATTACTATTAGGGACCACTGATATCTCTATATCTATGTAAAAATGTTTTTTGTTTTATTGCATGATAGATCAAGAAACTCTTTAAAAGGGGTGTTATGCGCATTTATCTGTTTTGGATTCTTTGCTTTATCTAGGAATATTTTTATTTATTATTTATATTTACGCTTTTCCATTTTAGACTGATCTATATTATTATATGTTTACTAATTTTATATTTGTGTTTGTTATGATATATTTTTTTATATTTTCTTTTCCATAAAAGCATAAACTTTTATATTATTTTGTAAAGATATTTACTATTTTATTTAATTGTCTAATACAATGTAAATTGTAAAATGGACAATAAACATATTTGATTCATTGATGGATTGACTAAGACTACTGCAGTTCTTAAATCCAGATGGGTGCACCAAGCATTTAATTTGTGTTTGGATCCAAAATTTCAGAAAGCCATCCTGCAAAATAAAATATCGCCTGTGGATGCTGTTTCTTTTTATGGTAAAAACCAATGATTTCATAAATTTCCGTAGTAACCAGCAACTACCATACATTTAATTTTTATTACCAAAATATGAGGGGTTTGAAAATTAAAATGGAGGTTTTGGCACAAGCCGTAGCTATTTTAGGTGGATGAAACACACAACAATTAACTTGATCTACATGGTTATAAAATTAATACTGTGTTTCGAAAAACAATGTAAAACAACTGGGAATGTTTGGCTTGCAAAAAAGTTGAGGTACGAGAATTTCCAACTAACATCTTGCTCGGGTTTATCAACTCCCGGGCAGCTGGGCACGGTCAACGATGCAGTAAACATGACCGAAAATGAGGTTAGTGTAAGGTCGAAAATTTCGACTTTGCTAAACCACCAGCAACAAGGACGTTTTTTCAGTTTTTGCTCATATTATAAATTTGCTTACAAGTCAAAAAAATATCTACAGTCCGCCCTGTAGGAAATCAAGGAATCTCGCAAGATGCGATTGTCGCAAAAATGTTAAAATATGTTTCTTGAAATTCAAGAAAGAAGTTCGAGAGCCAACAATATTATGATATTTAACATCCTGGAGAGTAACTCCAAGATAATAGAAGAGATAATAAACCATGATAAAACACAATGTTCAGAAGTCTTAGCAAAGTTGAAAGTTTGAGAGTTGGGAAGAGCAATTCTAGGCCTAGAGCCATCAAAGTTATTTTTCGTGACTAATACTGCAATTGATTGCCTCAAAAGAAAGCATAGGCTTAAGTCATCTGATATTCACATAAAGGCTGAACTTACAGAAATGCAACGAAAGCATATTAAGGAACTTTATCAACAGTTGAACGAAAGAAAAGCTAATGGTTAGCAAAATCTGATAATCCGGTACAGAAATGGTACTCCATATTTGTCGAGAGGTACTGACCGAGCTATTGATGATGTTTTAAGTACTGACCCAAAAAACGGTTAAAAACAAGGGATCTGCAGGTTAGTCATTTGACACTGTATTATCAGAATGTGTGTGGGCTATGGACGAAACTAAAATATATTTAGAATCATCTACATCACGGTATGATGTTATTTTGTTAACTGAAAACTGGCTTACTCCAAATATCAGTGACACTGAAGTGTTCTGTGATTCTTATAGGATTTACCATAGAAACTGAGAAGTAGAGGAAATATTTCAAGTGATAAAGAGCGTGGGGGTGGTGTAGTTAAAGCTGTAAGTACTGTTTTTGACTCGATGTGTTTTACCCTTAGAAAACTCAAATGTTGAACATATTTTTGTAAGGGTTAGGATTAATTATACTAAATACATTTTTGGTTGTGTGTTTTTGCCTCCTTGTTCATATTCGGGTGCCAAAACATGTTCTGAAGGAATATAGTAAAGACCACACAAAAATAATAATTAGTGACTATAACCTTCTATGTCTGACCTGGGAGTGTGCTGAGTTAGCTGCTAAGAATATTAATAATGAAACTGAAGTTTTGCTCTGTGATGAAATGTCATATTTAGGTTTAAGTCAGTATAATTATGTTCACAATATGAATGATACAGTTTTGGATCTATGTTTATCTAGTCATTTGAATATCTCCAGAGGTGACCCACTTTTACCATGTGGTAAATACCATCTTCCTCTGGAGGCTGTTCTACATTTTGAGTCACAATATGTTAAATGCAATAATGAAAATCTTTATAATTTTAACAATAATTATCTACTAGGGGTTAAATGGACTAGATTGTACTATATGAATGATATAAATGTTATTGTTGATGCCTATTCTGAAATTGTATATTATGCAGTAGATTTATTTGTGCCAAAGTATATAGTAAAAAGATCAAATTTTCCAGTTTGGCTTAGTTCGGAATTAAAAAGGAAAGTAATACCTTAAGTTGATCATAAAAAAATATAAAACAAATAATCAGCACCATTATGCTGAGTTTACTAATTTAAGAAATTGTAAGACAATGACTGGTGAGTGTTATATTAGATATATCTTTACAGTGGAGCAGGAAATGGGAGAAAATGTTAGCGAGTTTTGGAAGTTTGCTAAACCAAGATCACGGCAGGGAGATAATATTCAGGAGTCTATCTTTCTAGGGAATTGACAGGCAGAAGGGTGGCAGGAAGTGGTTATTCTATTTGATATGCATTTTAGCTTGGTTTACAGGGGTTTTTAAGATTTAGTTGCTCACAGTGGTGATCAGGGGCAAATAGTGAGCGCTTTTCCGGCAGATGTGGATAAAATCGAGGTTAATTTTGATTGTTTACTTGGGTTTTTCTTATCTTTAAATGTTAAGAAGAGTGCTGGTACTGATATGTTGCCAAATAAAATGTTAAAAAAGTGTGCTGTGTCTCTTTGAGAGCCTCTCTCTTCGATTTTCAATAGGTCCCTATCTAGTGGTGTTTTCCCTAACAAATGGAACATTTATATGTCTCATCTATATTTAAAACCGGAAACAGATGTAAAAAATAACAGACCACTTTTTATACAATCTGCAATACCCAAGGTTATGGAAAGAATAATAAATAAATTAATAAATAATCTTTTATTGCATAAGTATAAAAAACAAATACAAATGGTGGTTAGTACCGCAGAGCATGTTTTAATGTGTTGTGAATTAATTAAATAGTCTCTAATTTTATGTTTAAAGGTAACAAATCCAACCAGAAAATAATCAGGAAAATTGAATTGTGTAATGGAATTCCTGACAACTGGCGCCATTTACCTGAAATATCATTTAGAACATCCGTCAAACAGTTTTTCATTCAAAATGCATTGTATGCATAGTATCAAGGAAACGATATAATTTTTTTGTAATTTGTTTGTTTATCTATTTGTTCTATAAAATTTATTTATTAGAATTAATTCTTGCCTGTTTTTTTTTCTGGTCGGCAGCGTGCAACCCTGTCCTTGATAAACTTTATTTTAATATGTTGTAGTGTCATTTTAATATGTATTGTGTTTATCATACAGTGTTTTTTTTAATTATGTAAAACTATCCTTTTTATTAGGTACTTATTTAAACTTTGACATTATATTTTATTTTTATTTGACGATGGTAAAATTATTATGTAATTATTGACTGTAATATATGTATATGTAAATGTTAAAAAAAAAACCAAGATTATTGTCCATTGTTGAGTTATTAGAGTCAGTAGGTATGCTACTGCATTCAAATGTCTGCCAGTCTGAGTATGTTGTAGAAGTAGAATTATAATCCTTTACAGTGTCAATGTAGATCAAAGATTTGTTTAATAAGTTAATTTCCCTACTGTCTATATTTGATTCTATGCTTTAAGAAATGTTTTTAAAGTTTATATAAGGACCAGAAGATGCATAACATAAGCAGAAAATTATTACTTTTGAGACTCTGTTCACTCTATTAAAGAAATTATATAATGCAACATTTAATTTATTTGTTGCTTTATTGATTCTATTATTCTGCACATTTGGAGTAGCCACAAATAAAAGATTAGTGTACCTGCCTATTACAACTATATAGTCCTTACATGTATATGATTTAGATAAAATGTATGTATTATTAAGAACGTTATCATAAATTTCCCCTGGATTAAATATAGTCTGTATTTTGAATTTTATATATATATTTGTCTCCTAGGTGTTTAGTCACATGCTCGTGTAGGTTTTTTTCAGAAGACAATATGTAGTCCTTCTTAATCATTTCCCTCAAATCAAATAGTTCATGATTTGCTTTTTTTAGATCATTTGCATAAACTGAATTTTCGCTGGTCACTATGTTCTTCTATGTTTACCATCATGTTATTTTTTGTTAGTTGTTGTGGTCATTATAGTTCGCCCTTAAACCTTCGAAATTCATGTTTAGATTTCTTTATTTATTATTGTATTTCTATCCATGAAAGCAAGTATTTATTTACTGAGGTTAGAAATCTGTGTATCTGTTCATCAATTTTGCTCACATAATCCTATTCCACAGAAAATTCCTCAATTTCCTGTACTGTGTTTCAATATGATCATGTGATCACTTTTTGCTTTGTTGTCTGTTAAAGCATTTTAATTGTTGTTGTATCTCATGTAATTCCTGTTCTTGTTGTGACTGGATCGCTGAAATATGTAGGTCTTTCTTTTGGATTTCAGCTTTATCATATGTTTCCAATAACTCAGTTTTTATTCTATTCTTACAAACAGGACAAGAGAACAACAAAACTCTTTGTATGAGGCAACTGCATGTGCCTCAGTGGTTATGAGAACTGAACATTTTCTGCAGAAAACCAGTTTACAAGAATCGCAAGTACTACAGAATATTTCCACTTCCTTAGGTCTGGCTTTATATACACACATCATTTTACATTTTGAACGCTCAAGTTCGGACATATTGATAGATAGGTAGATAGATCTTTATTGATGTCAGTACACACTAAAATTGAATTTACACTAGTCAAAATAACAATAAATGAATAAAGGACAATGTAGAAAATAATGCCTACATATTGAATTAAGCACAATACCATAAAATTTTCTTTCCAATAAAGAAGGTCAACATAATTGCAATAGGAATACAAATGCCTATAATAAAAGACGCATAAAATAACCAACGAACCACTAACATGTACAAGTCAAAGAGAACATTTTCTAGAATGGCATGACTACCTACTCAGTTCAGCAACCACATCACCGCTACTCAGCACATCAGAGTTAAGTTAAAATATTTAAAAATCACTAAATCATTAAGTTAGTAAACACAATAGTCAAAAAAATAAATAAATATTACATACCAGATATTGTGAAAAAATATAAACGTTAGTTAACAAGTACTTGTACAACACTATGATGGTAATGCTTGCCACCAAAATTCTGATATGATTTTGTTCGCTGACGACACAACTGGGTTACAAAGATATCATCCCTTATATCCCATGCAAGATATGGTAAATACCGCTTAGCGGAACATATATAACTGGTTCTTGGCAAATAGACTTAGTCTTAATAATTCCAAAACACAAAACCTTAACTTCCCATTAAGAAACGTGGGACCCAACCTGCCCAACAGTTCCTTTGTGTATACCTCGACCTTAGGTTGACCTGGGAAAAACATGTAAATATCTTGCCTCTAAGCTATCAAAAATTATATATCTAATCAGAAGATTATCTGGTAATGTTTCTAAAAGAATCTTCATGTCAGCCAGCTTACCACGGATATTTCGCTTCCAACAAACTTATGCGCTGTTGTATTATTATGGGATTGGCCTATCGTGACTGCTGTCGACGATATTTTTCAGTGTTGCGTATACTTACCTTGCCCTGTATTTTTGTGTTGCGCTGTCTGACATACCTCAAACAGAATAAAAAGACTTCACATCTCATGCTCTATATATATATATATATATATATATATATATATATATATATATATATATATATATATATATATATATATATATATATATATATATATATATATATATATATATATATATATATATATATATATATATATATATATATATATATATATATATATATATATATATATATATATATATATATATATATATATATATATATATATATATATATATATATATATATATATATATATATATATATATATATATATATATATATATATATATATATATATATATATATATATGAATGAATATATTACAAATCTTGCTTACAATAGATTTACATTTATATTTTGATATAATGTTTTGTAGAGAAAAAACATTTTTTTTGCACCTAGGAGACTGAACTCCGGTATGTACAAACGTATAACACAAATATCAAAAAACTAAGTGTTATAAATTAAATGCTAAGGTTAGAAATTTATATAGCCTAAATATAAATACACATATTATTCAGCAACAAATAGAGCTAGGTGTTACATACAATTAAAACATTTTTTGTAATTTATTTTTATTTAACTTAGTAGAATAAACTTAAAATATCAGTCAGAATTTAAATCAACATGGGAAGCTTTCCTATAAATAATGTCCAAACTGATTAATTAATCAGGTTCTTAAATTTATCAAAGTTGTACACAATAAAATGTCTGCATTCTGTTTTAAATGATCTCAATGTAGCATCCTTGATTTGCCTAGGCAAGGTGTTATAGAATTTAGAAGCCAAGTATTCTACAGATTTTAAATTCATAGTTTTATAATTGCTTGGAATCATTAAATGTCTACTAACATTTGCCCTAGTCTGGTGTTGATGGTTCACAAATTTCTTTAAATATTCTTTTTTATGAATATAAATACAAACGGTGAGTATATATAAGACATTTATGTTACATATTTCCTCGCTGTATAAGGCACTAGTTAATTTATTTAATTATTTTCAGAATAGTATTTTGTATGACTCTGAGAGGTCGCAAATTACTTTTATAAGTGCCTCGCCATATCAACAACCCATACCTTATCAAAGACTCGATTAGAGATTTATAAATCAGTATAACCAATTTGGTACCAAGGAACTCTCTTAACTGGTAGAATTTGTATATTAAGTTGCGGATTTTTGTTGTAAGGTAAGTAACATGTTCTGTCCATTTCAAATGTTGGTCGATAATGATTCCAAGGTACTTCGTATGTCTTACGTCCTTAATTATATTCTCATTATTAAGTATGATATTGTGGAAGGATGGTCTGTTTGCATTTGTAAGTGAGAAGGCTATGTAGTTAGTTTTGGTAAAATTTAGTGACAATTTGAATGAATCCAACCAGTGTTTGACAATGTTTAGACCCACAGTTACTTTCATTTTGGTCTCATCCCATGTACTTCCCCTGAAAATTAGGACCGTGTCATCAGCGTAAGAAATAATCTTGCCATCAATTCCCAACTCGAGTAAAGAGTTAAAATATGAAATAAAAAGTATAGGCCCCAATATGGTTCCCTGTGGAACACCAATTTCTATTTTAGATGGTTGGCTAAGGGTGTCATTTATTCTGAGATATTGGTTTCGATCAGATAAATAATTTGCAAAAAGTTCCAGCACTTTACCTCGAATTCCGTAGTGTGATAAAACATCCAATAGTTTTTTGTGTGGTATTGTGTCGAAGGCCTTTGCAATATCTAAGAACACTGCAATTGTTTTTTGTCATTGTTAAGATTACTTGTGATTTCTGATGTTAAAGAATACATTGAGTCTACTGTGCTATATATATATATATATATATATATATATATATATATATATATATATATATATATATATATATATATATATATATATATATATATATATATATATATATATATATATATATATATATATATATATATATATATATATATATATATATATATATATATATATATATATATATATATATATATATATATATATATATATATATATATATATATATATATATATATATATATATATATATATATATATATATATATATATATATATATATATATATATATATATATATATATATATATATATATATATATATATATATATATATATATATATATATATATATATATATATATATATATATATATATATATATATATATATATATATATATATATATATATATATATATATATATATATATATATATATATATATATATATATATATATATATATATATATATATATATATATATATATATATATATTATACACAATACTAGTTAATGCCACCCAGAGTCCTCGCAAGCCTGTGCACAATGTTGGCGTTGTTATGAGTGGAATAGGTATATATTTCAGCATGAGATATGAAGTCTTACCACTGTGTCTTAAGACATACCTCAAACAAAAAAAAAGACTTCACATCTCATGCTGAAAAAAAAAAAAAAAAAAAATATATATATATATATATATATATGTATATATATATATATATATATATATATATATATATATATATATATATATATATATATATGTGAAAGCTGTGCACAATGTTGGCGTTGTTATGAGTGGAATAGGTATATATTTCAGCACGAGATGTGAAGTCTTTTTTTTTTGTTTGAGGTATGTCAGACAGTGCAACAATACAGGGCAAGGTAAGTATATGCAACACTGAAAAATATCATCGACAGCAGTCACGATAACCCAATCCCATAATAATACAACAGCGCATAAGTTTGTTGGAAGCGAAATCTCCATGGTAAGCTAGCTGACAATAAGATTCTTTTAGAAACATTACCAGATAGTCTTCTGATTAGATATATAAGTTTTGATAGTTTAGAGGCAAGATATTTACATGTTTTTTCCTGGTCAACCTAAGGTCGAGGTATACACCCAGGAACATTACTGAATCACTGATGGGCAGATTGGGTCCCACGTTTCTTAATGGGAAGTTTACGTTTTGTGTTTTGGAATTATTAAGACTAAGTCAATTTGCCAAGAACCAGTTATATATGTTCCGCTGCGCGGTATTTACCATATCTTGAATGGGATATAAGTGATGATATCTTTGTAACCCAGTTGTGTCATCAACGAACAAAATCATATCAGAATTTTGGTGGCAAGCAGTAATATCATAGTGTTGTACAAGTACTTGTTAACTAACATTTATATTTTTTCACAATATCTTGTATGTAATAGTTATTTATTTTTTTGACTATTGTGTTTACTAACTTAATGATTTATTGATTTTTAAATATTTTAACTTAACTCTGATGTGCTAAGTAGCAGTGATGTGGTTGCTGAACTGAGTAGGTGGTTGTGCCATTCTGGAAAGTGTTCTCTTTGACTTGTATATATTTGTGGTTTGTTGGTTATTTTATGCGTTTTTTATTATAGGTATCTGTATTCCTATTGGAATTATGTTGACCTTCTTTATTGGAAAGAAAATTGTATAGTATTGTGCTTAATTCAATATGTAGGCATTATTTTCTACATTGACCTTTATTCATTTATTCTTATTTTGACTAGTGTAAATGCAATTTTATTATGTACTGACATCAATAAAGATTTATCTACCTATCTAGCAATATGTCCGAACTAGAGCGCTCAAAATGTAAAGTGATGTGTGTATATAAAGCCAGACCTAAGGAAGTGGAAATATTCGGTAGTACTTGCGATTCTTGTAAACTGGTTTTCTGTTCAGTTCTCATAACCACTGAGGCACATGCAGTTGCCCTCATACAAAGAGTTTTGTTGTTCTTTTGTCCTGTTTGTAGGAATAGAATAAAAACTGAGTTATTAGAAACATATGATAAAGCTGAAATCCAAAAGAGAGACCTACATATTTCAGCGATCCAGTCACAACAAGAACAGGAATTAATGAGATACAACAACAATTAAGTAATGCTTTAACAGGCAACAAAGCAAAAAGTGATCACATGATCATACTGAAACACAAGACAGGAAATTGAGGACTTTTCTGTGGAAAAGGACTATGTGAGCAAAATTGATGAACAGACTACACAGGTTGCTAACCCCAGTAAAGAAATATTTGCTTTCATGGATAGAAAAACAATATGAAATAAAGAAATCCAAAATCTAAACATGAATTTCGAAAGATTAAGGGCGGACTTTAATGACCACAACAAACTTAAAAATAACATGATGGTAAACATAGAAGTACTGACCAGCGAAAATTCAGTTTATGCAAATGATCTAAAAAAAGTAAATTATAAACTATTTGATTTAAGGGAAATGATTAAGAAGGTCTACATATTGTCTTCTGCACGTGTAGAATCTGCAGTTGCAATCCATGAGGTGTTGATAAAAGCCACTTGGCTAGACGGTACTGATAAAATTCAAGTTCACTTCATTCAAGCGACACAACACCTGACAAAAGAAAAATACTGATGACAATGTGGGAACCTACACAAGCATGTGACTAAACACCTAGGAGACAAATTCAAAATACAGACTATATTTAAGCCAGGGGAAATTTATGATAACGTTCTTAATAATATATACATTTTATCTAAATCATATACATGTAAGGACTATATAGTTGTAATAGCAGGTATGAATGACTTTTTGCTTAATAAATTTCTTAAAATTAGAAACATATGGACCAAATTAAAAATATATCCACACTAATCTTATATGTGTGGCTACTCCAAACGTGCAGAATAATAGAATCAATAAAGCAATAAATAAATTAAATGTTGCATTATATAATTTCTTTAATAGAGTTAACAGAGTCTCAAAATGAATAATTTCCTGCTTATGTCATGCATCTTCTGATCCTTATATAAACTTTAAAAACATTTCTTAAAGCATAGAATCAAATATAGACAGTAGGGAAATTAACTTATTAAATATAAATCTTTGATCTACATTGACACTGTAAAGGATTATAATTCTACTTCTACAACATACTCAGACAGGCAGACATTTGAATGCAGTAGCATACCCACTTTCTAATAACTCAACTATGGACAATAATCTTTTTTTTTAACATTTACATATATATATATATAGAATCAAAAAAACATATATATATTGAATCAAAAACTGTTTGACGCATGTTCTAAATGATTTTTCAGGTAAATGGCGCCAGTTGTCAGGAATCCCATTATACAATTCAGGTGCAAAGTAATTTATAGATATTGTTGATCTTTCGAGTCTATGAAAGCCTACTCTTATAAGATCCCCATGTCTAGTTGGATAGTTATGGAAATCTTGGTTGCAACTGTACTGAGAAACATTCATATGACAATAGACTAGACATTCGAATATATATCTGGAAGGGATGGTGAGAACCTTGAACCATATGAATATATCCCTGACATCCACCCTATAGCCCTGACCAGCAATCACCCTCATAGCTCTCCTTTGCAGGTTAAAAACCCGTTCACAGTGTGAAGAGTGCCCTCATGCCAAGACAGCATAACAAGACGCAGACTGAAACAGGCCATAAAAAGCTTGCAGAAGACAAGACTCAGGAAGGACCTTTTTAAGATTAATTAATAGAAATATGTTTTTCGATAGGCGCTCGGCCATATGGTCCACGTATCTATCGAATTTCAATGTTGGGTCCAGATAGAGAAACATCAGGCTTCACAATTGATGTATTGTCTGCAAACAAGGTCACCTTTGACATTTGGGCAGATAAGTTAATGTCATTGATATATATATATATATATATATATATATATATATATATATATATAAGAAAAAGTAAGGGGTCTAGAACTGATCCTTGTGGAACACCATATCTTAACTCGACCTCCCCGGACAATTTGTTTCTGTATTCAGTCAGCTGTTTACGTCCTCCCAAATATTGCCTAAGCAGGCGCCTACTAGTATCATCAATGCCATAGGCTTGTCTGTCTTGTCTAAAAGAACGTCATGCGAGACACAGTCTAAAGCCTTTGAGAGGTCGCAGCATGAAATACTCACATACTGCCCCCACTCAAATGCCCTAGCTATGTACCGCAATAAGTCAAGAACAGCCAAGGTAGTCGATCCACCAACACGGAATCCAAATTGACTGCTTGAGAAAAGATTGTTTTTAGAAAAACTTAAAAACGCATCTGAAAACATACTAGAGAAGAGTAAATATGAGATACTTACAACAAAAATGATGAAACCTAGGATTAAAATTCCGACCTATGAAGAAAAAATAAGAAACCAAAATACATGGATAAGTGATTCTGATGAATTAAATGTGACGTATATAAAACAAAAGAAACTTTCTCAATCAACTATTTTTGTGGAATGCTCAGGAGTTCTTTATAACAAATTTATGAAATATAAAAATGTGCATATAGGATGGAATAGATGCCCAGTGTATGAAGATTTAAAGATTACAAGATGCTTCAACTGCCAAGGACTTTATCACAAAAATATACTTGTTGATACTTGTCAAAACACATCAAAAAAGTGCATTAATTGTATACAAGCAAACGACAGGTTTAAAACACAATACTGCGTTCTACATGCTGCTTCTAACCCAAAAGTTATAAATATCATATACAAATTCTTAAAAATAAAATAGACTATAATATTTAATGTTTAGGTCTCCGGAAGGTTAGATAATAGAACAAGTGGAAACCACGGGTATGGAGGAGCATGGTGGATTAGTTGATGAAAATATACTTAACAAACAAATATGTAAAAAATGTAAAATACTAAATGTTTTGCATCTAAATATTAGGAGTGTTAAAAAGAATTTTGACCAGTTGCTTTTGTTTATAGAAGCGTATCAACTTTATTACTGTGATGTAATTATCCTGGGTGAATGTTTTCAAATACCCTCTTGTGATGTTTATAATATACCAGGCTATAATACATATTATAATCAGGGTGACTATAACAAAAATGATGGTTTACTGATGTTTATTAGAAACATTAAATATAAATGTTAGTCATAAAAAACTAAATAGCTCATCTACAAACATTAGCAAGATTACACTGGATAACTGTGGACTTTTTTTGGGATAACTGGGGTGTATAAACTGCCCCCTATAAATGACAATTTATTTATCGAAGACTTAAAACAATATTTTGAAGAATCTTTGAATAAAAATATTGAAATATTTATTGGAGATGTAATTATTAATATTAATAACAATTTTGATAATAGTGTAGAAAATGAATATATTTCGCTTATGGGTCAAAATGGATTCATTTCATATATAAATAAGCCAACTAGGGTAACGCACGAAAGTTCCTCTTGTAACGATCATATTTTTAATAGGCAAAAAAGTAAAATTAATAATCTAGCTTTAGATTCTTTCATTTTGGAATCAGATGTAACAGACCATTACCCCGCAACGCTTAATATAAGCCTTAAAAAAACAAATAATTCACAAAATACGTGCGATGTTCTCGAATCAAAGGATCCTGAAGTTGCGACCAACTCTTTTTATAGATTATTTAAAGAAAGTTTAGCTCAAGCTACAACAAAAAATGAAATAAAAAGGAAGCCTCAAAAAGAAGCTAAAAGCAATATACAGTCCTAACCTAGACGCGGAATATAATTTGTACAGAAATAATCTAAATCAATTAATTAAAAAACAAAAATATAATTTTTATAAAAATCAAATAAACAATAACAAAAATAATTTTAAAAAAGTTTATAAGATAATATCAGAGCCTACAAACTCAAAACGCAAATCTAATATCTCTAACAACTACTCATTCATAGATGAGAATGGAAAAAAGTTTTCAAATGACACTCTTATAGTGAACTACTGCAACAACTATTTTAATAACATCGGGATAGAGATGGAAAAGAAAATACCCAGCCAGCAAAATCCTTTTATTTTAAAAGATCAAAACCGAACATCATTATTTCTAATGCCGGTCACTGAGAATGAAGTTATAAGGCAAGACTTAGATCGCCCAGAAAAATATCGACCGGTTGCTCTGCTGACAACCTTGGGTAAAATAGTAGAAAAATTGGTAAAAAAACGCATGTTAATTTTTTTCAAGAAACATAATATATTGAGTACTACACAGTTTGGCTTTCAAGATAAAAAAAGTACCAATGATGCTATATTCTCATTTCTGGTGTCACTATATATAAAACTTAATAATAAGAAGTCAGCTGCAGCAATTTTTTGCAATTTAGCTATCTAAGGCGTTTGATTGTATTAGTCATAAAATACTTTTAGAAAAATTGGAAACATATGGTTTTAGGGGAGTAGCTTTAAACTGGTTCAAATCATACTTATCGCATCGAGAACAAAAGGTAAATTTTAAAAATGAATTCTCTAAATATTTAAATGTTGAGTATGGCGTTCCACAGGGCTCTGTTTTGGGGCTCATTCTGTTTCTTTTGTACATAAACGATATCTCATTATTTGCGGAAAATTTACATTGTTCGCTGATGATGCTACAGTTTTGTGGGATAGCAAAGATCAGTTCGAACTACATGAAAAAATAAGTTCTGATCTTATTCTTATTAAAAACTGGTGCGATGCAAATGGACTTACTTTAAATGTAAATAAACTAGAATTTGAAGAACATATTAATAACCTTAGATCAAAATTATCATGTAACTGCTAAGCAATTAGGGTTATTAGCAATGAGTTAGATAGTTCTACAACAAGAAATGCATATTTTGCTCTGACTGAGTCCAACCTAAGGTACGGAATTTGTTTCTGGGGAGCCTGCTCAAAGCAGCTTTTTAATCAAATATTTGTGCTACAAAAGAGAGCCGTAAAGTACTTATGTAAGGCAAGGGTAAGAGACTCATGCAAACCCTTGTTTTTGGATAAAAAAATATTGACTTTACCTTGCGTTTTTCTACTGGAAACAGCCTCTATGATGCATAGAAAATTTAAAAATACTATGGGGTCCACTCAGTTCATAAACTCTAACTCAAACTGAAAAATTGTTTAGAAGGAAACTAAAATCACTTTTAATTGTGCGGCCCTTTTATGATGTTAATGAATTTTTTCAAGAAAACTTTTCTTAAAATGATTTTCGATGCTATTTTTGCTTTTTAGTTTGTATTTCCTTATTTAAATGTTTATATTGTTTTTGTACTTTGTTTAAGTCTTAGATTGTTGGTGATGCTCTTTGTTTGTCTTTATTTGTAACTATCGTTTTCTGTTGTTTTTCTACATTTAGTTTAATTTTAAACTATTTGACTTCAAGAATTTTAAACTATTTGACTTCAGGTATGTGTTTTAAACTGTTATAATCTTGAGTGTTTTCTTTCTTTCTTTACATGTATGTGTTTTATCTTTAATTTTATTTTTATTAAGTTATCTATAAGTATTATTTTTTGCAAATGCATTTTTTTTATTGTATTTTCTTATTGAAAATAGCTTTGATAACAAAATTATTTGATTTTAATTGACAGTAAAGCATATTTTGACTTTGACTTTGAAATAGCAGAGTTGAAAAATGCTGCCGCAGCAGGAAAAGATTGCATTTCAACAACAATTATAAAACATGTTCACCTAGAAATAGTCAAACCATTACGCACATCATAAACATCATTTTTAAATCCAGCAAAATTCCAAAACTTTTTAAGGAATCAGTGATAATACCAATCTATAAAAGCGGGGTAAAAAACAAAATTTCAAATTATCGTCCTATTAGTATGATCAACAATGTCGCCAAAATACTTGAAAGTGAATTTCAAAATTAACAAAATTTTATTGACCAGCCAGTTTGGATTCACAGAGAAATTAAATACAGAAGATGCAATGTATTCTCTTATATCTACAATAACAACAAATCTCAATGAAAATAAAAAAACAATAGCAATTTTTTTAGACTTATCAAAGGCCTTTGATACTGTCCCTCATCAAAGACTCCTTGACACATTATCAAATTATGGAATTCGAGGTACGGTTTTAGAACTCCTTAAAAATTATCTAACAGACAGGGACCAGTATCTAAGAATTAACAGTTCTATTAACCAACCATTAAAAATCAAAATAGGTGTACCACAAGGTACTATTCTTGGACCTATACTTTTTATAACCTACATAAATTCAATTCTTAAACTTGATATAAATGGGAAAATAATTTCTTATGCCGATGATACTGTCTTGGTATTTGATGGGAAATCACGGCAAGAAACTAAAGACAGGGTGATAAAGGGAATTAATATTGTAAAACACTGGCTGGATTCATGTAAACTTTCTTTAAATACATCCAAAACCAATTACATAGCCTTCTCTCTGACAAGTGCAATCAGACCCAATTTTAACGAAATAGAGATTAATAATGAGGATAAAATATCAGGCGTCCCAAAAACAAAATATTTAGGAATTTTTATTGATCAATATCTAAAATAGACAGAACATATTTCATACCTTACGAAAAAAATTTGATGCCTAATTCATAAATTTTACCTACTAAGAGAGTTTCTTTGTGGCAAATTGTTAACGTTAGTTTATAAAGCCCTCCTTGAATCGTTGATTAGATATGGGTTAATTGTTTGGGGAGGATCCTATAAAAGCAATTTAAGACCTTTGCAAGTCATTCAAAACTACATTCTCCAATTAATGTTTAAAAGAAATAGATTTTATTCAACCAAACTTTTATACGATACTAACATATGTGATATAGGTTATTTATATATACTATCTGTGTGCACATATACTCATAAAAATGTAAGAATTCAAAAATTAGTAAACCAAAAATATGAAACTAGATCAGGGGCGTGCGGTGAAATTTTAAGAAAGGAAAGCAATTTTTAGAAACTTACCTATTTGTAATGTAATTCGATTCTTCGATCATTTTTTACAAATTCGTCAATGACGTCATCATAAAAACGTCGATGCTCCGACATATTTTGGAGAAGTTTATTTTCAATGGCCAACAGCGATGTATGCGAAAGTCTCTCCTGCCCCGTTGAATTTCTCCCGAAATTTTTTAAATGTTTAAGTGTTGAAAAATTGCGGTCTACTGATGAACTTGTTGCATGTATTGTCAATACTAATTCACACAATTTCGACACTTCGGTGTATCCATCTTTTAAAATTTGCATTAGTTCCTTTGAGCTAATGTCATCAGTTTCGTAAATCACTTTTAGTTCAGATCGTAGTAACACTGGGTCGAAGAACTGGCCATAATGAAGATTTAAACGCATCTTCTGGAAAAGTTATTCATTTAAATGCATCAAAATTGCAGAGCTCGAGGAATTTAAAATCATTTAAACCGTTAAATCTATAGTTTATTTGTTGCTGAATTTGATCGATTATTTCATAAAAGAGGCGTCTGTATGATGTTTGAACATCTCCGACCTTGTCTGTTCAAAGACGCTTGGCTTGTGGCTCTACATTTAACGTCAAAATTTTTTGTCCCAAAATAGGTCAGTCATCTCTTTTTTGCCTTAACATGGACTTGAAATCATCCACTTTTTTTAGGCAAAAAACAATATCATTTGTTTTAGTTTGTAATATATTAAAAACATTGTCCGAGAATGGAAATATTTCTGAAAATATGTTCAATAAACAATTAAAATCTCGTTTCAAATAGTCGAAAAACCCCCTCGAACTATTTATTTCTTCTGAGTCCCACGTTTCATTATTTTCTATTATATTCTCAAATAGTTCAATCAGTGATTCACAATTTTCAGATACTGTTAACACAAGTCTTCCATTATAGTTCCACCTAGTAGGAGCTAGTATGGGCAATCGTTTGTGGACAATGGAGCCCAAAGCTTGTGTACGTTTTGTTGACTTGGATAAAAAAGCAGCCATGCCACTTAAAGTAACCAAAAATACTTTACACTCTTTAATGTGATTGATGGACTGGGATAAAACTAAATTTAATTTATGAGCAAAACAATGGACAAACACAGCACTTGGGAAAGTTTCTCGAACTTTAGCTTGCAGACCCCCTAATTGTCCTGCCACCACTGCAGCTCCATCATAGCTTTGAGCAACTAATTTTTTCTGTCCATTAATTTCTTTAGTAACATTATAAACTATGGTATATAATGCATCTGCTGTACGATTTTCGGACACATTCTTAAAACCTAAAAATCGCTCTTGAATACTTCCGTCTGTTTTAACATAGCGTATTACTATAGATAATTAGCTAAAATTAGTGATAACAGTTGTTTCGTCCAGAACAATAGCAATGAAACGCGCCTCGCCAATCTCCTGCTTAATTCTTTTTAGAATAATGGTTGCAACAGAGGAAATTAAATCATTCTGGATTTGAATCGACGTTCCGCGAAAAACGCTAGACTGCTTTAAATGATTTTTTAAGCAATCATCATATTTAGCTATTAAACTAAGTAAATCTTGAAAATTTCCTCTATTTGAAGAAACCCTTGTTTCGTCATGACCTCTAAAACCCAAGTCCTGCTGTCTGAGAAAACAAACAACATCGATAAGTCTTCTTAATATTTGCCTATTTTGATCGACTAGTTCATTGTGTTGGTGGTGACTAATTTCCAACTGTAATTAAGGGTGTGTTCAATTCTGGTTTTGCCGAAGACTTTTTCTTTTATGAGGGCCTGTAAATGCGCTTTGGACATAATGTGTCTTTTTACAGCTTTATGGAAATTGTTTAAATCGGAAAAACCAGTTTTATTCCAGAGACCTTTTTCATTTTCAAAAAATAAACATGGCCAACAAAATAATTTACTTATATTTTCACACCCTGTTAGCCATTTAAATTGTTCATATTGTTTTTCCGGATAAAAATGTCTAATACAGTTTTTCATTTTTGTAGTTAAATTTTTCATAGGCGGATTTGCCTTCCTTTGGAAATTATTTGAAGCTTATCAGAGAAGTTTAATGTTGAAAATCCCTTTATTATTAAGACACACATTCATACACACTCTTCTTACTAAATTCTCCAACATTTTCTACGTTATTACAGCACAGACAGACAGCCGAAGTTGACGGTATTTCCATATCCACGTCCGTATTATTGCCTTCCATATCGCACCACGCACGACGCGACGTACGTATCACACAACACACGGATAGATGTTCAAACAAAGAACCTTCTCCAATGATAGCTTCCGTCCCCACTTAAAGCACGCGACTGAAATGCAAAAATTGCAAACAGCCGGTGGAAAGTTCAATAACCTCTGGCTCGATTCACAGGAAATCAAGCATACAGGACTTGGCTGCAGAGAAGCTAGCGGCCCGCATAGATTCTATTCGATTTCTATTGTGGCTCAGTCGAAGTCAAGGCCGCATTTATTATGGGCTTAATAATTAAGATAATATTTTAGCATTTTTAATATAAATTAAAGGTTTCCTATTTCAAAAATTACATTTTAGAAGATGTTTTGTAATTTTTTTTGGGGAAGCACTGCTTCCCTTGCTTCCATGGACTGCACGCCCCTGAACTAGATCCAATGTAAATAAACACTTAGTTGTACCTACCAATACAACTAACCAGTTAAGAGATATTACTTACCTGGCGCCAAAGTTCTTTAATTTATTGCCCAATAATATAAAATGTGTAAATAGAAATAAGATCTTTAATAAGCAGGCCAAGAATTACATTGTAAATAACTATGTAAACTTCGCAATATTTTTACAGTAAAGTAAATATTATAAATTTTCAAAACAGAAAATATATAACTTAGATATAATTAGTAGTTAGTTAATTATGACTAAGTTAGTTTCAGTATATTAAGTTTTTGAAAGAGCATAACTTCTCTTTTTTCACAATTTAAATTATACGTACAATAAAATTTCTTAGATTAGAAATCGGCACATGCAGGTGTATCATGACGTCTAGGTCAGCCACCGTGGTAAAACAATCATTACTCTTGGGCTGTCAGTCCATTGCTATTGTTCGATTCTATCCTACTACCCCTAAAGTCATTCACAACCCCCGAAGAGGCTCTGACAACATTGGAAGAAGTCAATATGTAGATTGTATAGGCATTCTTTTTTTTATTTAAAATAGCAGAAAATCTTAGTAATAATGACAAGTTAACTCATAATAATACTAAGTTTGAGTTTGAGTTTGAACAGAAATGGCAAAATTGACAAAAAATTGTTTATTTAGCGGAGACAGAACTGTAAACTCAGAAATAAGGAATGAACGATGAAAATATTTTTTAGGGTAAACAAAGACTTTATTTCTTTTGTGCTACTTAACATACAATCACTACGTAACAAAACTGATGAATTATATATTTTCCTACAAACTCGTAATTTACCTCATTTTGTTATGTTATCTGAGCATTGGTTTAGACCGAATGAGCAGGTTTATCTAGCCTCAAAAACCAAAACATTATGTTTGATTATCATAAAAACAACACACTTTTAACGCGGAAATCTCCAATTTTAGTTTTGTTTAATTTTCAACTTCACTTTTACTATATAAAATTATTGTAATGGCGAAAAAATCATCCTCCAAGATTTTTTCAGATCTTCACGATTCAGGGTTCCTAGATGACGAAAAACATTTCTCAATTCCATCGGCCTGTCTGTGTGTCGCGGCGTACCTAAAAAACTACTTAGTCAATTGACTTCAAATTTTGTACAAAAATTAAGGATCATATGGGGATGACCTGGTAACATTTTGGTAAACATCCAACATGGCAAAATAAAATAGTGAGTAGTAAAATGTTAAAAAAATTATTAATAAAAAACTGCTTATCCAATGGATCTCAAATTTTGCAAGTATTATGTTGGAATCAACTGGTAACATGGCAGCCAAATAAAATGTTTGTAATTGTGAAAAATCACTCTCTCAGGTTTTACACATCTTTATATTTTAGCGTTCCTAGATGCCAAAAATATGTTTTATCAATTCCTTCTACTCAAAGGCTACTTACCCGATTGACTTATCAAAAATGAAGGGTCATATGGGGATAACCTGGTAATATTATGGTAAAAATCCAAGAAACAAAGTGGCAGCCTAGTGAAATGTTGAAAAAATATTATCAAACTACTTATCCAATTTATCTCAAATTTTGCACAAACATCAAAGTATTATGTTGAAATCAACTAGTCAAGTTTTGGTACGAATCCAAGATGGCGGAACAACGGCTTAATAAAATATTTAAAAATTCAGACTAAAAACTATTTAAGGGATTGATTTCAAATTGTGTCATAACTAATTATTGTATACGGATCAACTAGTAAAACTGTGGAACCAATTAATGATGCCAGAACAAAATGGCGGCCAAATAATTTTTTGTAATCGTAAAAAAAATCGCCTTTTCAGGTTTTACATATCTTCACGTTTAGCGTCTCTAGATGCCAAAAAACATGTTCTATCAATTCTGTCGGTCCGTCTGTCGGTCTGTCTGTCAGTTCGCGACATAGCTTAAATACTACTACCCGATTGACTTCAAATTTTCGGTAAATTTTCTTTACCCGGAATTTCCCTCATTATGAGGAAATAAGATATATGAAGTGTGATACAATTTAGTTCAGTATATAGTCATTTAGTAACACCTATGTACTGTGTTTTAAAACATTTCTATTCGTCGCCATTTTATTAGATCATATTGGATTTCTACCAATATTTTATCAGTTTCTACTTATGCCACACTTGATTTTGGGCATATAAGAAGTTTTTATTTTAACACACACCGCCATTTAGGTACGTCATGTTGAATCCGTACCAGTATATCCATCCCTATATCACATTTAATTATTCTGCAAAATTTAACGATAGTTGAATAAGATTTCTATTTACATTGATATTTTAAAAAATGTATTTGGCCGCCGTTTTGTTCCGCTATCTTGAATCTAAATTAGCAGTTTATCTCTATATCACACTTAATGCTTGCACAAAGTTTGAAATTAATCTAATAAGTAGTATTTTCAGGCTGGTTTTTTCAATAATCTAAAAGGCCGCCTTTTTGTTTTGCTATCTTATATTCATATCTAAATGTTACCAATTAACCACAATTACTACAGTTTTACTAGCATATCTGTATACCACAATTATTTATGACACACAATTTGTAATCAGGCACTTAAGTAGTTATTCAGCCTGATTTTTAAAAATATTTTACTAAGCCGCCATTTTGTTCCGCCACCTTGGAATCATACCATGTTATCAGTTGATTCCTACATAATACTTGTGCAAAATTTGAGAAAAATCGGATCAACAGTTTATAAGTAATAATTTTTTTAACATTTCATTTTGTGTTGCCATATTGGACTTTTACCAAAATGTTACCAGGTCATCCCCATATGACCTTTAATTTTTTACTAAAATTTGAAGATAATCGGGTAAGCAGTTTTTTAGCTATGCCGCAAACAGACAGGCTGACGGAATTGATTATTTTAAGAGGGTTTGCCATAAATAAAGTGAAAATATAGTATATTTATGCTAACAGCAAACAATGTATTCTTTGTATTCCAATGTATTTCTGTGTTTCTGTTCTGTTCTATGTATTTCTTGTAATCCAATGTATTCCATCATGATTTCCGTGTATTCCATATATTTCATGTATTTTACCTGTATTCCAAAACAATTATGTATTTTGGTGTACACTTTTTTGCTAGCAGTTTCCCCCTCGGGTTTATCATAAGAAGTTGCAAATTATTTCAAAACATTGAAACAATAAAAGTATCAAAGCTTCAGTATGTATGTCTGATTTGGGAACCACACTATGGAAATAAGATTAATGCACTGGAATGGATTCCAACAACATTTTTAAAATTCTTACATTATAAATGTTTTCTGAGTATCCTCAAAGGGTAGTTGATCAAGTTATATTATACAATATATTTCTCTAGCCTCCAGTTGTTAAGAATAAAAGTTGGCTTAATTGTTTTATATAAACTTTTAAATAATAAAGTTTAAGTTATAAATTCATAATTTTTAGAATTATTACCTTTTCGAATAGGCTTAGTCAAAACTAGGTCCACAGACTTATTTTATATTACACAGGTGAAAATGAATACCTATAAGAACTCTCACTAGTGAAGCTGTATTTAAACTTTAATAAATATTGTAGCCCAATAGATCCCTTAAATATAAATCTTTCCAAATTTAGAAAACAGATAGGAATAAATTTGTTTATGCAAATAGGTGCCATTTAGTTATTAGTTTAATTTTAGGTAAAATTAAGGTAGTTGATAAGCTAGTTGGGTTGTCTTAGAAAAGTATCTGTAATTGGCAATAAGCTGTTGATACAAATAAATAAATAAATCTAGAGGATTATGAGGCTGAATGAACTTATTTTTGAACGGAGATGCAGCATGGGGGTACGATTATATTTACAAATACTAATCTCGCAAAAAAGAGTACAGTCTGGCAACTGAATGAACCTGGATGGAAAGAATGCGGGCAAAAAACTTCCTTCCGTTTTTCCATATATGTGGTCCGTTCAAAATATATATTTTTACAGCAAGATGAAGATAAAAGATCGTTATTCGAGGCTTGGTTTGACTTATGAACGGGCCGGGGTCTGATGTCCAATTTTCTGATGAGTGGTGTCACCGAAATAAGAAAAATTAATTACTAATTAATATTTATAATACCGACTTAAGTTTTATGTGTGTATGTGGGTATTGCCTGATTTTTTTAATTTTCTTGTGTGTATAATTAGTAATAATCATGGCCATTTGGAGAACTTGGGAAAATGCTTGCAATAACGTGGAACTTGTAGAACTTGTGGTTGAAGACTTTTTTCACCAAGATCTGGAAGAGCACACACAACGGGTGATAAAAAAAATGAAATATTTAGGCCTATATCCAGAAATTGTTTGAAATATTTTATGGGGGGGGGAGAAGTTTTTTCGCCGTTCCAATTGACGTTAAATAAAGAGAACTTCTTGTTAAACTCTGTTTTATTAATAAGGATTAATTAGTTGTTTCGTTAATTTTACTTGTTAGTTAATTATTTCCAATTGTTTAGTTATTTTACATTGAATGATAGACTCGACTTGATTCTTGGTGCATTTCTTTAGTTTTAATTAATGAATAGAGTGAATATATACATGCAAAATTCATGCCTATTTAAATCTTAATACATATCTTTATTTGATGACATATTTCTAGGTTTTAATTATTTCTTGAAGCTTATATATTTCTTACAATAATTAAATTTCTTTTTGAATTATGGAAATAAATATCTTTTTAAAGAGAAAACCCCTTGCTGGCCAGTCCAGAGAAATATTTATAGAGTTTGCGATGAGGAAACGAGAAGTAATAATTTTAAATTACCTTTAAAAAAGAAAATCGATCGCGTCGCTCTATATACTGGGGTTTCTCAAGACACCGTGAGCAAAATTCACAAAGAAGATGAGGAGAAGCAAAGGGAACGTCCAGGTGAGATGCTCTCATCACCACCCAACAAGAAAACCCATTGGTCTCTCAAAAAGGATTTTGATGATTTTCCTATCATTAGGCAAACAATAAACAAGTTTTATTTAGAACTAAAAACTATGCCTACACTCAGAAAGCTTGTCCTTAAATTGCGAGAAACAATGGATTTCCCTTATAGTCGCTAAACATTAAGGATGTTGTTAAAGGCCAATGGCTTTTTTTTGTAAGTGTCAAAATAAACGAAAAATTCTGATGGAGTGACCCGAAGTTTACATTATGCTATAAATATACAAGGGCAATTCGAAATTATAGAGAGCAGGGTTGTAACATAGTTTACATTGATGAGACGTGGGTCGATAACGATTTAACTTTTGGGAAATGTTGGCAAAGCAATGAAATATTTGGAATAGTAAGCAATATTAGGGCAAGTGGTGAGTGTTTGGAACTGATTATATTTAATTTATTTATGATGTGATAACGATCATAATAGTTTATTACTTGTGTTTATGTACTGGGTGTTCAATTAAAAATGGCTCTCGTCAGTATCATGAAAAGTATTTCCCGTTTAATAACCTATATCTTATCAGTAGTAGTGAAAATCGCTAGTCCCGTGAAATCCTAATTCATTTTATTATATATATATATATATATATATATATATATATATATATATATATATATATATAATATTTTGCAGAATGGTGACTTTGAAATCGCGAAAATTAAACTCGAACATATAACGTCTGGGCTGTGAAAAGGAAAAACAAAACAATAAGATTATCTTTTGTATAGTGTGTTTATTACGCGAAATAAAACAATTAATTGTGTTACTCAGTGCTAGTAATTGAGGTTTTTTTGCTGGAATTTCTATTTTCCTCAAAAATTACTCAAACGCATTGCAATAGGCATTGCTCCAAAAGAAATACATCATGGATGGCAATGAAGTAAAATGTTTTAAATGCTTACAAGAAATTACTGATAAAGAGTGCTATGAATGTGATAGCTGTCAAGAGAAAATCCACAAACCATGTATGACTCTAAGCTCTTCTGAAATGCGAGTTATCCCATTGCAAAAACGAATACTACTGTTTATTTGCGAAACGTAATCAATTATTAACAAGAATGCCATACATAATCAAAACATTAGAAACAGTGAAAGAGGAGTGTGAGGATCTCAAAACTTTGGCAATAGAAAATAAAACAGAAATGGAAATTCTGAAAAAAAGCGTGTTCGATTCTACATTGAAAAATACCGATTTAAGAAACAAAAATTCAAACATGGAACCTACACTAAGCTGTGCTTCCCAAGTTCTACTTCCTACTTACGCAAATGCACTGGAATGTAATCATAAGAATGGAAACAAAGTCGTGAAAAACGTCGCGAGTCTTATCATAAAACCAAAATTAAAACAAAATTCTGGAAAAACACAGGAAGACAAAACCATAAGACCAGCGGATTTGAAGATTGGTGTTAAAAATCCACGAGCTACTAAAAATGATAGTGTGGTTATTAAATGCCAGACCAAAGAAGATATAGTTAAACTACTGAGGGAAGCTGAAAGAACTTAAGTACTGATTACGAGGTGCATATGACTGAGTTGAGAAAGAAAGAGTAAAGATTGTTGGTTGCAATACCATTATGTCAGAAAGACAAAATTGAAACGGAACTAAGGGAACAGAATAGAGTTATAGACGATAATTATGAATTTAGTGTCACGTACATAAGAAAACATAAAAACAGTGAATTAAGGACAATTTATGTGGAATGTTCACCAGTGCTCTTTCACAAATTTATTAATTTGCAAAAGGTTTATTTGCACTGGCAACGTTGTGTGGTCTACGAGGATATTAGTGTACCCAGATGTTATAAATGTCAAAAATATTATCACAGAAGTGATCAGTGTACTAACAAAACAGTGTGCGTTTACTGCATGGGGGACCATGACTTTCATAATTGTACCAAATCTTTTAAAAAATGTGCAAACTGTGTAGAGGCAAATGATTTAAAACAAAGTAGTATAGAGTGTCCATCTCACAAATACCTGATAGAAGTACTTAGAGGTAAAATTGACTATGGCCAATAGTAATAATAGTTATCCATTAGATGAGACTTTAAACAATTTGGAAGTCCTTTATGTTAATATTATACTTACAAACAACATTTTTAATAGGGTTGCTACTGGAACACAAATTGTATTTGATGAAGGGCTTTTAAATTTAATTAACATAAACATTAGTATTAGAAATTGTCTTGTTAATATTATTCTCGTACAAACATTTTTTAGCTTCAGGGGGGATTATGGTATGTTAATTTTTGACCCCCTAGATTCGTGCCAATTTCTTCATAGAGATATCCATGCTCTTGAGACTTTATTGATTTCTGAAATTTCACACCGTTAGAGGAAAAAGTGCTGGAAGACATGGAGTTGATTGGTGCGGATCAGCAGGATACACTTGTAGATGACATACTTTTGCAAAGACATCTGTTAGGGGATGGTAAAATATTGAACTTGCTACATCTTAATATTCGAAGCATTAAAAAAAACTGATCACTTTCTATTACTCTACGAACAATTTAATCTTTACTCTTGTGACATTATTGTTTTGAGTGAATGTTTTCAGTTGTTTGATGTGAGTTTTCAGATCCCGGGTTATGAAACATACTACAACGAGGGAGATTATAACAGAAACGATGGGGTAATCTCATTTATTAAGTCTGAAATCAATGCTGAGGTGAAACATATAAAATTTAACTTATCAAAAGCAAATATCAGTAGAATAGTCTTAACCTTCCAAGACTTTACTTTGGGTATCACAGCCGTATACAAACCCCACCTATCATAGAACATCTATTTATTGAGGATCTCCAAACCTATTTTAAACAAAATATCTGTCACTCTATTGAAATTTACACAGGGAATATTAACATAAACATTGCTGATAGAAAAAGTAACATAGTTAATGAATATTTGTCTGTAATGAGGCAACAGGGTTTTCTTTCCTATATTAACTCTCCTACTAGAATAACTAACAATACGTTCTCATGCATAGACCACATATTCATAAGGCAAAAACTAAGAAGTCAAAATCTAATTTTTAAATCATTTAGATTGCAAAGTGATACCACTGATCACCTACCAATAATGCTATCCATACATAACAATAAAATACAAACAGATAAAATAATAAACCATCCCAAAACACCTATAGTGTGTTTAATGAAAGGCTGTTTAAAGATAAAATTGCAACCCAGAACTGGGAAGAAGTCTTAAACTCGGATGACTCAGATGAGGCCATGGACATGTTTATTAATATATTTACAAAAATAAAAAAAGAAACCATAACTATATGTAAATCAACAAATAGACC
The DNA here is from genome assembly GCA_030620095.1 of Kuschelorhynchus macadamiae. Classification (NCBI taxonomy): domain Eukaryota; kingdom Metazoa; phylum Arthropoda; class Insecta; order Coleoptera; family Curculionidae; genus Kuschelorhynchus; species Kuschelorhynchus macadamiae. The sequence goes on from JAUTXW010000821.1 coordinate 136,605, forward strand.
TAATAAAAAAATTAAAGATTGGATAACAGAAGGATTAATAAACTCAATAAAACATCGAGACAAATTAAAGAAAAATCTCTTAAGAAAATTCTCACCAGCATTGGAAAATGAATATAAGCATTATAGAAATTATTTCAATAAATTATTAAAAATACAAAAATTTAATTACTATAAGACACAAATTGAAAACAACAAAAACCTTAAAAATATGTACAAAATTATAAAAGATGCTACTAATGTAGGTAACAAAAAACAAAAATAGTGTCTTACCTTTAATAATGATAACAACACACCTTTTAATGATAAAATTCAAATGGCCAACCATTGCAATGAATATTTTTCTAATATTGGTATTGAAATGGCAAAGAACATTAATACTTCATTACCACTAAAATTAAAAACAATAATGCCTCTATGTTTTTGACCCCTGTATCTGTAACTTATTAAACTTGTTCATTTGGGCATAATATAATAAATCTTATTTTTAAAAGTGGAATTGTACCCAAGCATTTTAAACAGTCAGTTATTGTACCTATACATAAGTCAGGTTCAAAGAAAAAAATTGAAAATTTTCGCCCAATTAGTTTAATCAACAATTTTGCTAAAATATTTGAAAAATGTCTCAAGGATAGGTTAACCAAATTTTATAATGCGTTTAATATATTGTCAAAAAATCAGTTTGGTTTTAGGGAAGGACTTGGTATGACTGAAGCTATATACTGTTTGACATCTGAAGTTATTAAAAATCTAAATAACAATCGAAAATGTCTCGCTGTCTTTACTGATCTCTCGAAGGCATTTGACACTGTTCGACACAACCAACTTATCAGCACTTTAATGCAGTATGGAGTTAGGGGAATGGTGTTAAAGGTCTTCGAGAGCTACCTGACAGATCGGGAGCAGTGTGTCAGAGTAAACGGTGAGCTCAGTACAGCCTTGAAAATCTAAATCGGTGTCCCGCAAGGGACAATTCTAGGCCCAATTCTTTTTATTAGCTACATAAACTCGTTATTGGACTTAAGCACTAATGGCACAATCATATCATATGCAGATGATACTGCACTTCTTTTCTCTGGTAAAACCTGGAACGAAACTAAAACCAAAACTGAAACAGGATTTAAAGAAGTTAAAAACTGGCTGAATGCACGAGGGCTGTCACTCAATATCAGTAAAACAAATTACATACCTTTCTCCATAACGTCAGTGAATAGGCCAACATTTAATAAAATAACTTGTCAAAAATCTTTTTTGGCTTTTTCGCAACTGAATAAAAATATTTAACTTTAAATTAATTGAAGCAAATATTTAATATAATTACATACCTCAACATGTAGACTAGTCTGTCTACGGAATGTTTCGATACATAATATAAACAATATTATTTAAGCAAGCATAAGAAATTATATCATTTACCTTAAGTTTTTATAGACACATAGTAATTGTACAAATACTTTCCTCCTATCGGGACTCATCAGTGTAAGAGATTGTAAGAGAAAAACATTAAATAAAAGAAAAGAATTGATTTCAAAATTTTAAAATGTGTCAGTTTGTTTGACATGTAACCTAGATATGAAAAAAATGATAGTTTGCAGCCATCTATAATGTTATTTTTAAATGTGTTCAGATTATTTGTTGCGTATAGATTGACAAAAATCTTTTTTGGCTTTTTCGCAACTATCATTTTTTTCATATCTAGGTTACATGTCAAACAAACTGATACATTTTAAAATTTTGAAATCAATTCTTTTCTATTATTTAATGTTTTTCTCTTACGATCGGCGCACTGATGAGTCCCGATAGGATGAAAGTATTTGTACAATTACTATGTGTCTATAAAAACTTAAGGTAAATCATATAATTTCTTATGCTTGCTTAAATAATATTGTTTATATTATGTATCGAAACATTCCGTAGACAGACTAGTCTACATGTTGAGGTATGTAATTATATTAAATATTTGCTTCAATTAATTTAAAGTTAAATATTTTTATACAGTTGCGAAAAAGCCAAAAAAGATTTTTGTCAATCTATACGCAACAAATAATCTGAACACATTTAAAGATAACTTGTGACAATAGTACTGTTTTTGAAATCCAAGCAGTAACAAAGACAAAATATCTCAGAATATTTATTGACCAACACCTCATATGGACAGATCACGTGGAATATCTAACAAATAAAATTCGCAAATTAATATACAAATTCTATATTTTGAGGGAATTCCTTAACACCAAATTATTGACACAAATATACAAATCTTTAATTAAGGATTACTTAGGTATGGACTTGTAATATGGGGAGGGGCATACAAATCTAATCTACTTCCAATAAACATAGTGCAGAATTATATTTTAAGAATAATTTATAAGAGAAACAGACTTTTTCCTACAAACAGATTGTATAATCAGAAAATTAACAATTTGAACTCTTTATATATACAATTAGCCTGCTCCTTTTTTTACAAAAATAAAAGATTACAGACTTATATACAACATGAACACAACGCAAGGCAAAATGCAAACAATAACTTAACACTGCCTATGAGTAATAGAACCATAAATCTGCATTTTGTTACCTATTTAGCTCCCAAATTTTACAACTTGATACCTCCTGATATAAAGTTAGCTCATAACTTAAAGTTGTTTAACAAGAAAAGTAAGGCTTATATTCTTTGGATTTGGATCTCTTTTCTCCTTTACTATAGTGATCAGCCCTAATCATGTTGTGCTCGCTTTCGTTGTGGGTGTGTTTCAGGGTGATACTTGATGACTAATGTTTAGCATAATTTAAAACTTAATATTTAAATTTTTTTTCTTCAAATTATGCTGATTCTACAACAACCTTTTTTGTGGCAATATGTTTTCTCTATTGGGTTTTATAGGCTTAGTTATACATGGTTGATTGATCATTATCATGGGATTTTTTTGATTTTCTTAAATGTTTATTCTTTTAAAACTTCATATTATTTATAGTCAACACATGGAGTACATACAGATGTCATTTGTACATCTAGGTACTATCTCAAAATAACAATCATAAAATTATGTGAATTATTGAAGAATTGTATGTATACTATGAAATGTATATGTATATGTATTTTGAAATAAATTGAATATGTTTCTGTTAATAGCCCTAGCGGCAATTCTTTGAATTTGAAAATATTTTTTAATGATTTCTCGTGGCCGCTTTCACCAAGAAAGTACAAAAAATTACCGCTACAGAACATAACAGCAAAGGAAATAATTTCCTTTCTGTGATATCGGCGATAGCCATTATTGTTTGGTAAAAGTTTTCTAACAAAATTTATATATATTTTCAATCAAAATTTTTACTTTCCGTTGTCAAAAAATATATATATGTGATAACTCGAAAATATAACAAAAATAATTTATTTGAAATGGAATACCATGTATACTTTTCAATTTCAAAGACATCAATTTCTCTTTCTTCTAAATATACCTGGTGATATATTTATCTTTGAAGATGACTGAGTGAATCGAAAAAACCTTGTCATAAATATCGATGTGCTAGAGAGAGATTTGATTTTCACACCAATCAATAGAGCAAAAAAATAGTAGTTTTTTGCCAAAAATACTAACCAGAAACCGAGTGCGCCATCACACACAAGATAGTCCATAGTAATATTCTTTTATGTTTTCCACTCGCGACTAGGTATCAACTTAGGTTATAAACAATTTAATGTCATCACTGACTTGATCGGATCATTAGAACAGGAGAAAAAGCTGAAAAATCTGAAAAATTAGGCTTTTCCCAAAAATGCATATCCTTATTTTTTGAAGATGTGGTGGAAGCCTTTGATGAAATTTTTTTTATTTTTGCCTAATCTTAACTGAATCTAATATTTGGTTAGCTTTTTTCTTTTAAAAATGCAAAACACCTAGGTATAAAATACCCGTATGTGTTTTTTTTTTTTAATAAATAATAAATTATGCATACAATTGAAACCAAATAGACATACAATTGAAAATAAATAGACTTAAAATTACTTAACATAAAAAATATTACAAAAATAAAACCATTACAAACAAATTTAGCAACCTATATACTAACAGCAAAGAAAGAAAAAGAATCATTATTACCCGAAGCAACAGTTAAAAAACAACATACCAAAATAGTCTTTCAAATACCTGTGAGTAGCTGCTGTGTATGTAGTCTGCACATTTTTTATTAAACAGATTTTTATTTAAATTACGTAGGTTTTGAGGTAACAAGTTATATAATTTAGGACCCATGAAGATGATCGATCGGATCAAAATTTTTATGATTAATTTTTTTAATGTATTTGCATACGTTCAGGATATATAGACTCCTTACATTCAATAATTTACCCGAATACAACAAAGATGTATGGTAAAGTTTAGGTTTTTTTAGTATTATTTTTATAATACTGTTTTGAGCCACATTTAATGGCTGTAGGGTTGTGCCATAGACACCATCCCATATCAATATCCCATACCTTAGTATTGATTCGACCAAAGATTTATAGATTGTTAAAAGAAGTTTTTTATGCAACATTTCTCTTAATAAATAGAATTTATGTATCAGACATTTTATTCCTTTAATTATTTTATCTATATGTTTATCTCATTTTAAGTGTTGATCGACCATTACTCCGAGATATCTAGTAACAGTAACATCATTAATTAGGTCACTGCCTATTTTTAAGTTGTGAAATATAGGCCTATTTTTAAGTGTAGGAGTAAAAGCTATATAATTAGTTTTTTTGACATTTAGTGAGAGTTTAGCAGGATCAAACCAATTTTTAACCACTTCCAGCCCATTTTCTGCCTTTTCCTTAACACAGTCCCAAGTTTCCCCAGTAAAAATGAGTACAGTGTCATCGGCATAAGATAAAACTGTCCCATCAAGTCCCAGAAGAGAATTCATATACATTACAAACAGGATTGGGCCCAGTACTGTGCCTTGTGGGATACCCATCCTCACTATATTAGTTTCACTAAAATGACAATTCAGTTTAACAATCTGATGCCTATCGGTTAAATATGATTTGAAAAGCTCCAACACGGGGCCACGCACACCATATACAGATAGAGTTTCCAATAATGCTGCGTGCGGCACCGTGTCGAACGCCTTAGCTAAATCAACAAAGACAGCTAGAGCTTTTTTGTCCGCATCCATGCCTCTTGTAACTTGCACTGTCATTTTGTAGATAGCATCCTCTATGCAGGCACCACTCAAAAAGGCATTCTGATTACTACACAAAATATTATTAGAATTTAAAAAACTTAGAAGACGTTCTTTTAGTATTTTTTCTAGTATTTTACCAATATTATTTATCACACTAATAGGTCTATAGTTGGTTATTTTAGTTTTATCTCCAGTTTTAAATATAGGCGTTACAATTGAGGATTTGAAATGATGTGGTATTATCCTTTTTTTGAAAATAAGATTTATTATGTGCACAAGGGGTTTCAAAAGATATTGATAAAAAGTTTTAAATATTTTTGCAGAATACCATCCTTACCTGGTGCACAATTGTTTTCTAAGGAAAATATGTGTTTTTTCACTTCCATTTCATCAGTGGGTCCAAGATACATGGAGCTTTGGTTACTATACAATATTTTAAAGGGTTTCTTAGGGGGATTTATTTTTTGACCCATTTTTTCACCTACTTCTACAAAAAAACTGTTACAATAGTCTGCCACCTTGTCTTCACTTACATTAAAATTATCCTCATCTATTATTTCAATATGAACATTGCTCCTACTGTAATTTTTATTAGTGGCTTCTTTGATTATTTCATATACTTTCCTACTCCACTTGCTTATTCACCAGAAGTAGAAAGAGTAGTGTCGAAATTTGTCTCTTCATTTAACTTAAAAATTACGAGAATAAAGTGATTATTTAATTTTGATTTTTTTCACAGTACATCTATTAAATAAGTCTGCATAGTGTGCACAATTTGCTAATGTATTTTTTCCTAAGTTGATAGAGGAATCTTGTGTTTTATATGTTCAGTTCAGTGTATAAAGTATTTCACGAAGAGTAAAAAAATAATACAAAAACATTTGAAGCCAAATTCCACAAATCGCCGACCGACCATCGAAGAATAAAAAGGTTGGAGTGACCTGACAATATTGAAATTTCTGTTTATGAACAATTTACATGGTACTATCGAATTTGTATTGGGTGGATTTAGTTTTTGATTTGGTTTTATTGTACAGCGAGAATGCCTGTGTGTTCAGCTTGCAAGGTATCCCTAACACCAGATGATGTAAAAGCAAAAATTATTTGTGACTCTTGCAGGTCTTCCTTCTGTCAAGCCTGCATAGGTTTGACTGCTTCTGAAATTAAAGTAATGCAGTTGGTTGGAAAGAGAATTTTAAAATTCTTCTGCAATGGCTGTGATTCTTCCAAACTTAATAAGGATGCACTTACCTCTTGATGATAAATTGGAATCACTAAAAAAGGAGATGTTTGGTGTTATAAACACTATCAAAGATACAGTCAATGAGTCAGTTAACTCTTTAAAAACGCAGTTTAATGATATTTCTTCTACCAACAGAGAACTGATTCATTTAATGTCTACAAATAGCGCTTCCACATCTGTAGACAAACATGTTATGCAGGATTCACAGGGATTGCCTGGTCATCTGGATCCATCCACCAATCAAAGCACTTGCGATAATCCAATAGACCGCTCAGGTCGAGTGACGCACGACGGACGGTCCCGAATCTCTCGTAAGGAATGAAAGTGTTAAAAGTGTTGTCCAGGTTCCATCCTACAACTTACAGCAACCGTATAATAGATCGCATAATACCTCTGTAAGACCTCAAGTGATAAAAGGAGTTGGTTCTGGTACCCCCGGTGTTTTTTCTTCCGCTGCTAGACGCCTTTGGCTTTCTGTTAGTAGGGTTAGTATTACCACCTCCGAAAACGATGTCTTGGAATATTTGAAAAACAAATTTCCCGGCCACTCATTCACTGTTGAAGAGCAACCAAAGAGACCTGATGCCTTGAGTCTTGCATTTAAGGTGGGAGCAAGTGTTGAGTTGATGAATGATTTGTATGATGAAAAAACCTGGCCAAGCGGAGATATGATAAAGAGGTTTTCCTTTCGAAAATCAAATAATGGAAGCTCAGGTCAGCAGTGGAAATAGATCAAATATAGCTAATGATAGTATCAAAAAACATTCTCTCGTGTATTATCAAAATGTTCGTGGATTGCGAACCAAGTTAGTGGATTTGTCATTAGCAGTCATGGATTGTGATTATGACATAATTGTGTTGTCAGAAACATGGTTAATTAGTAGCATCAGTGATACAGAGCTAGGCATGCCAGATTTTACAATCTATAGAAAAGACAGGTCACCATCGACTAGTTCTAAGAAGCACGGTGGAGGTGTTCTTATAGCTGTGCGAAAGTTTATTAAGTCTAAGGTAATTGTACATACTGTTGACTCTATTGAACATTTATTTGTTTTAATTAACCACTGTAATATTAAGGCTGTTATTGGTAGTGCTTATATTGCTCCTTGTTCACCCAATGATGTCTTTGAAAACCACTGTTTGGCAATAGATAGTATTATGCTTCAATAAAGCGACTATCAGCTTTATCTATTGGGCAATTACAACTTACCTAATGCTAATTGGGTGAACAATGATTTTGGGGTTAGTACCCCGGATGACCAGAGAGTATCAGTAAATACATTGTGTAATTGTCTGGCATTTCATAATATGTATCAAATTAATAGTATCTTAAATGCAAATAATGTATTATTAGATTTAATTTTTTCCCAAGACAGTAATGATGTTGTAGAAATTGCTAATGAGATTGTACTGCCATGTGATTCTCATCACCCGGCAGTTGTGATGAAGACTGAAGACACCCAAATTTCCTAAATGGTTCACGCATGAGTTAAAACAACTAATTTTTCTTAAAAAAGCTATGCATAAAAAGTACAAAGAAAACAAGCAATGGGATACATATATTGAATATTCAGATTTACGTAATAGATGTAAATGTTTAAAAATAAAATGTTATTCTGAATATCTGAGAAATATTGAGAACTCCATTGAGGGTGATGTTAGTGTGTTTTGGAAGTTTGTTGGTTCTCAGAGAAATGATAATATTATTCCTTCTTGCATGTTTTTGGACGAAATTTCTTGTTATAATGGTCCATCAATTGTGAATTTATTTGGAAGCTATTTCCAGAAAACATACAAAGCAGATGTTAATAATACAGATACTTATAACAGTAATAATAATAGTGTAAATACTATTGATTTGCATGATTTTAAAATTTCTTTAACTAGAGTATTTGACACCATAACTCATCTAAAGTCTAATAGGAGCCCTGGACCTGATGGAGTACCACAAGATCTACTGAAAAATTGTGTATATTCACTATCCAAACCTCTCTGGATATTGTTTAATGAATCTTTAAAAAATGGTACCTTCCCTGAACAGTGGAAGCACAGCTTTATAACTCGTTTTTAAATCAGGGGACAGAGCTAATATTTGTAATTACAGACCGATCTCAATCATTAACTCAATTCCTAAACTCTTTGAAAGGATTATTTGTGAACTCTTGAGCACATCTTTTTCCTCTATAGTGTCTCCTCGACAACATGGCTTTATATGCTTCTTTATACCCAACATGTGCTTTGGAGGGTCGGTGTCAGGTTGATTCCATTTACACTGACTTTTCCAGGGCCTTTGACACAATAGATCATGATCTGCTGCTTCAGAAGCTGAAATCTTTGGGTGTTAGAGGTAACTTTTTGTCATGGATGGCAGGTTATTTGAAAGAGAGGAGACAATATGTTCATATTAAAGGTTTTACTTCACGGGAAATTATTGTAAAGTCAGGAGTGCCTCAGGGTAGCCATTTAGGTCCTTATCTATTCAATATATTTATTAATGACTTATCTAATGAAATTAACTCAGAACACCTTTTTTATGCTGATGACTTGAAGCTATTTAAAATTATAAAATCCTTGGAGGATTGTGTAGCCCTACAATGTGATCTTGATCATATATACAATTGGTGCCATAGAAACAGGTTGTATTTAAATATTAATAAATGCAAGTTCATTAAATTTTTCAGAACAACCAATGTGATTAACTATAGTTATACAATTAATAGAGAAGAATTAGAGAGGGTAAATTCAATTTCTGATTTGGGTATAATATTGGACCGTAAACTTAGCTTTGACTTACATTACAATCATATAATTAATAAATCACTAAAACTCCTAGGCTTTATTGGCAGATTTACACAACGGTTTTCATCTGTTAAATCTATGAACTTTTTTTACAAAAGTCTGGTTCGATCGAGGCTTGAATATTTATCTAGTGTATGGTCACCTTATTATCTAGTCCATATCTCCAATATTGAAACAGTACAAAATAAGTATATTAAATTGCTTGCTTTTAGAGTAAAATATCCCCTTACTTTTCAGAACTATAGTGAGGCTAGAATTAGATTTGGATTGGAGTCCTTGAAATCTAGAAGGGTAAAATTGGATATTATTTTTCTTTTTAAGTTAATTAATGGTTTAATGGACTGTTCGGAATTGTTATATTTGATTGGTTTAAGGGTACCAGCTCGGCAAACTAGAGCTATGGAATTGTTTGCAATTGAATTTCATCGCTGCAATTATGGAGTTTTCTCACCATTGTCTAGAATTGCAGCCAATGGCAATAAAGTGAATATAGACTTTTTTTTTAATTCTCTTGAAAGTTTTAAAAGAAAAGTTTCAAAAATTAATTTTAGTTGATTTACTCATAAGATTATTATGTAGCACTAATATTTAGCTGTAGCCTAAGTCATATATGTAATTTATTTGTGAACATGTAGTTATGTGATTTAATGGGTATTTATACCCGTAAATAAATAAATAATAATATTATTTCTATTTGATTCAATTTTGTCTCTATAGTATTTTATCTTTGTGCCATTAATTATAGATTTAAGAGAGTTCCTGTATTGTTTGTATTGTTGCTCTAGGTTAGGATCACGTTGCTTGGTTAGTTGCTTCTTCAATTTATCTCTAAATTTTATAGAATTTATAATACCTAATGTTATCCACGGTTTAATCCTTTTAACAGCACTTTTATATTTTTTAGTTATCTTCGAGGAGTTAATCAAACTTTGCAGAGTATTAATGAAAATGTTAGTAGCAACTTCTGGATCATTATAATTAGTATATATATTTTCCCATGATTCATCCTTTATTAAATTGCCCAATTTAATAAAATCAACATGAGAAGTGCTAGTACTAAAATTACTATTTAAATTGTTATTATGAATTGGATTACTTACCTTTTTATATACATTAAACATAATTGGATAATGGTCTGTGATGGGGGAAAGAACTATGTAAGATTTATATGTTAATTCTGAATTTTTTAATTTTTGTCTCAAGAAGATATGATCAAGACAACTATGTGCATTATCAGTGTGTCGGGTAGGCTCATTATTATACGAGCAAAATCCATGGTGATTCAAGAGTCCAGTATATTCAACTACTATATTAGATATACATGTAAGGTCTATGTTTATGTCACCAATAAAAATATCAGTATGGGCTTTAAGATTATGAGTCATATAAGTGTGTAAGTCCAAAATAAAAGCATTTACATCTGTAGAAGGAGGTCTGTACAGAGCATGGAAACAGTAATATGTGTTTTTTATTTTAAAAGTTACCTGTGTTATAGTGACTCTAGATAAATTTAATTTTACATCTTCAATAATTGTATTCAATTCAGATTTGACTAACAAAAACAAACCATCACTCTTATTATAGTCGGCCTTATTATAATAACTTGTGTATCCAGGTAAACAGAATTGTTCACTCTTTTCCACTTTCCAACATTCACCTAGCACAAAAATGTCACAATTTTTAAATTTATATGTTTCTAAGAATGTCAGAAAATTGTCAAAGTTTTTTTTTATGCTTCTTATGTTGACATGCAGTACACTTATTTGGTTACGAGTGGTATCCATTGGATACTCATAATTTTCAGTGTCTATCATAGTAGGAGATTTGTCACCATCCAGGTCTTCCAAATGATCCAATATTTCCATATCCTGTTGAGGGGTCCCTATGAAGAGCCATAATCTATTTTTGTTCTGACTATGTCTACCAGGTAACTGTATGTGGAACATCCTGGATTATTTGCTTCATGGTCCGTGGGGTGTTTAGTGTGATATTTGCGGTTGGCTTCCACACAGTTTATACATTTTTTGGTTGTTTTTGGACATTCATGAACATCATGTCTTTCAGCACAATATTCACAAGTTTTTTCTTGTTTGCATTGATCACTTTTATGGAAGTATTGTTGACAATTGTAACATCGAGGTACACTAATATCTTCATAGACACGGCATCTCTCCCATCCTATAAAAACTTTTCCAATAACTATAATTTTATGAAAGAGATTTGGGGAACATTCCCCATACAATGTTTTTGTTCCAGTTCTGTTGGTTTTTATGTATGTTATTTTCAGGTAATCTGTTGCTAATTATGTTAATAATAGTCATTGTTAAGTACTTTATGCACACCAAAACCAGGCATTGTGGAACTAATAGTTTTTGAACAATTGCTCCGCGGATGGTACAATTTGAATTTTTTCCAGACATATTGACGGTACAAGTATCATACTACAAAATGTTTATTCTCATTTTGCACTAAAAGTCTGTGAAATACTCGAAAAATGTTTCCAAACATATTCAAAAATGACTTAGAACCCGCAAGTTAGAAAACTAACCAGGTATTTTATGCTATTTTTTTACCTACGCGGCAGCATAATATAAACTATTGCTGCTATTTTGAATTTGTACTACAATTTTATCAGTTCACCACTATATCCCACTTTATGTTTGCACAAAATTAAGAAATAAAATATAAAATAGTTTTTCATGATGATTTTTTAATTCTTTAGGTCCCATTTTTTTTGGTTATATTGGATTCGAATCACAATGTTATAGGCTCATTCCTGTGTAACACTCGAATTTTGTGCCGAATTTTAGATACATTGGTTAATTACATTTATAGCAATATACTTTTTAGCATTTCACTAGGCCACCATTTTGTTCCGCCGTATTGGAAATTTACCAAAATATTAACAGGTTACTATCATGCAATCCTTAATTTTTGACAAAAATTTAAACTTAATAAGGCAAGTAGATTTTTAGCTATGCCGCAAATTAGCAAAGAGACAAACAGACAGACAGATCAAAAGAAACTGTATTTTTTTGGGACCTAGGGACGCTAGAATAGGAAGATACGTAAAATATTGATTTTTTCACGTTTATAAATGTTGTAGTTGACTGCCATTTTGTTTTACCCTATTGAAATCGTTCCAAAATTTTACAAGCTCATCTCTACACCACAATTATTTCTAGAGCAAAATTTGACATCAATCTATAAAATGGTCTTTTCGGGTCGAATTGTGAAATTATTTATTAAGCCGCCATTTTGTTTCGCCATCTTAAATTCAAACCAAAATTTACCAGCTAATTTCCACATAATCTTAGTAATAATATTTCACTAGACCGCCATTTTGTTTTGCCTTAATGGATTTTCACCAAAATGTTACCATTTTATCCTCTTATGATCTATGGTTTTTGACCAAATCTTAAAGTAGTTTTTGAGCTGTGCTGCATACAGATAGACAGACCCACAGACAGAGCGATGAAAATGGGAGAACATGTTTTTCGAGGTCTAGAGACCCAAAAATGTAAAGATCTGTAAAAATCTCGGTGGGTGATTTTTTTCATGATTACAATCTTCCCTTTTACGAGGGAAGTCAAAGGTAATATTTATTGATATGATCATTATTATTATTATTATTACTGTCATCAATATTAATGAATAATAATCTGATTAAAATAACTTCGTACGCCTATGACACGGGAAGATTTTTGACGAGATTCTCCCCTGCCCCTTCAGGCGTTGACAAGGTTCATTCGCTTGTCACACTGCACACATTTACTCATTTATAAAAATACAATAATTTACTAGTTGAGAAGAAAATTGAATTTTCTGTTTGTTTATGTAGTAATGTAAATGTGTCTTATTTGCTTATATTATCCACCCCTATGTAGTGAACATCTTTTTACAGAGAGGTTGGAAATATTATTAAGTGAGTTAAGTTCTAGATATAGAGTTGTTTTAACAGGTGACTTTAATATTAATTATGCCATTATAAATTATCAATATACAATAGATCTGTTAAACTTGTTACAATCCCATAATCTTAAAACACATGTACAGGATTCTACTAGAGTTACTGAGTATTCCTTTACAATAATAGATAATGTGAGTATGGGAGAGGATGAGGTATCAGTTCTAAACACAGTACTTTCTGATCATAATGCAGTTCATTTTGGTTTCCTATGTAAAAAACAGGAAAATAAATACCCCAGGAAAGGTAGAATTTTCTCAAGGCATAACTTTGTAGGATTTGCTCATAACTGTGAGAATATGGATTGGCACCAACTACTTAAGAGCCGATCTCTTTCATGAATTTTAAGCGTTAATTAAAAAACTTTTTAACCACAGTTTTCCATTAAGGAAATAGGCTAGCAAATGAGTTACCTAATGATATTGACATTTTTAATATTGTCATTGTAATGTTGTCATCTGTTAATAATAAATTTATTTATTCAATTTTTGAAGTTTAATTTTATTTAATTTATTAATTTTATTAAAAAAATTACACAAGCACAAAAGGGTGATTATTTTATGATGACTTTTGTACCATTAAGAAGAATTGAAAAGAAAAACAACAGGGATGCCGATACTGTCAAGTTTATAAATCCTCCTTTTTTTAGCAAGAAAAAGATAGAAAAAGATAAATTTAAACAAATTTTACAACCATTAAAGCTTAAAGTAAAGCACTTAAACAAAAGTTAATGAATATTACTAATTTTATGGAAAAAGAAAAGTTACATGAATCCGTTAAGTAAATAAAACTGACTGAAATGAGGCCTTCATTTCTATTTTTTAAAATTAAAAAACACTTACAGTCAACTTTATAGGCGAAAAATCAAACGAATCATTTAGTGAAGATTCCTTTAAGCGGGGAAATCTATCAGAAGGAACCTCGTTGCAGAAATCTTCAAAACTCACTGAATCAGAAAGGGTGAGTCTTCTAGCCCTTCGGGTTCTAAAAGATGTAATTATATCGCGGATCTTCATCGTCAAGCATCTATAATAAATAAATTGATGATTAAATAATTTCTAAACACATTTGTCTGTCTAAGCTCAACGTCTTTGTTATAAATTTTACGGCGTACCCGGGTTTATTCTGTTGTTATTGTATTATAACGTTATCAGCATAAAAACAATTCTGTACTTTTATCACATTTCCGTTTATTAAAAATCGGGGCGAACTTTTCCGTCTGTCCCTAGCTTCTATAGGTCACTGGTCAGATCGACGTTGACAATTGACATGGTTGACATTTTCATATTTTCATTCAAAACTAAAACAAAACATTAGTAGTAGGACACTAGCGATTTTCACCATTGGTTAACGAACGCTTGAATATTTTATATTCTAATATTCGTTCAGAGATACCTTGCCTGCTCAATACTCATGACTAACACGGTTGAAGTAGCTAGCTAGGTTTAAAACCCTATCAAAAAAACCAATTTACAATTTCATTTACTTTCTTTTAGAACATACAGTTAAACACTAAAAGCAGGCAAAATTCTGAGAAAATAGATAATATAGAGTTCCCTGACAAAAATAACTAAAAAAGCTTTTTTACAGCATTTAATCAGTTAGCAGCGACCACTTACTGTCTTACAGGATGCTTTTGCTTTTGGTCACTGATGATTAACAAATTTCTTTTTCAAAGGATTTTGGCACTCCCTCGAAAAAGGTTGGCTACGTTTCAAATAGATTATTGGAATGTTATTTTATGCTTAGGTATGAAAATTATAATTCTCTCATTAAAAATAACCAGATAATTTTATTAAAACAGAACTTTCCTTTTTATATGGTTGGTAGATTAATACAATTTTGGGCGCTGATCAGGAATATGAAATCAATTTTTTTGGAACGTTTCGATATCGGGTAAATTCTTCAAGGTCTAATGAATGTTATTGGGCTAGTGAAACTTTTATTTTTCGGGTTACCTGAGCAGTTGTCAAAATATTGCAAGCATTGCATTATTGCATTTGTTCACTTAAAATTGTTATACTTCCACTTTAAGATCTTTTTTCATCCCAGTTTGAGTATATCCCTTGACCTAAATAACATTATGTAATAGCGTTTTGAATCCAGTCAGGCAGTTGGTTTAGTTCTTTTTATCCCTTGTTTTCTATTTCATTTAGTTTTTTCAAACAAATCCTGTTCTTACTGTTCTGTTATTAGTAGTTATGGTACGTTACACGATTCTCTCTTAAGCCCGCTACTCACTATTCGGTCCGATTGGTCTTTTCATATGAATGAACGAATGACGAATCAACGGATGGACGAATATTTCATCCAGACTATTCATTAATTTTTATTTAATACTCCCACCTATGAGAAATTTACCTAAATATCGTATTTCCCAGGTAAAAGCCTTTGAAAACGTAGGTGTGGATTTTTGCGGTCCTTTTATTATTTACATGAGCAGATATCGTGGTGCTAAAACTACTAAATCATACGTTTGTCTGTTTATATGTTGCGCTGTTCAAGCCGTGCACTTAGAGTTAGTCTCGAATATGTCTTCAGAAGCCTTTCTGGCGGCGCTACGACGCTTTATTGCTAGGCGTGGTTTAAGTCAAAATATATACTCCGATTGAGGTACGAACTTGATTGGTGCCGAAAGATATATGCGTCATATTTTTAAAGAATGCGCTTAGAAATTAGCCGTAAAATGGCATTTTAATCCGCCTTCTGCTCTCCATATGGGTGGCATTTAGAAATCCAACATTAAATCTTTTAAAACACATTTACAGCGAGTTGTCGGAAACCAAATACTTACATATGAAGAGTTCAATACAGTTGTCATACCAATAGAATCAGTATCTAATTCACGACCTCTTTGTCCTGTAAGTACTGATCCTATCGATTTAGTTGCGCTTACTCCAGGTCATTTTTTCACTTTGCAACCTTTATCAACAGTGCCTGATCCAGATACTTCACATTTACCTTTGGACAGATTGTCACGATGGCAAATGTATTTCGTGAGTTTCAGTGTTTGAAAATACACAAAAAAAAACACAAAATTTGATTCGGACGAACCGTTCAAAATCTACTTGATTATTCGGCTGGAAAGCCGCGCAACGAAGTGGATGCATCAACGGATAGTGAGTAGCGGTCTTTAGAATTGAACTCTATAGATAATATAAGTATTTCTAAACTAACAAAATTTCTATTAGAGAACCCGTAAAGTGATCAAACATGATGACAGCTAGTGGTTACTCTTTTTACCCACAAACAAAATAAAATGAAGTTACAATGTCAATCGTATGCAGACATGGAGCCGGCCTAATAAATGCGTCATCGACATCAAACTTTAAATGCGACCCAGATGCTATCAATCAAAAGTTCAAGTTATAGTTTGTTGCACGGTTCCCTCTTAGAATTGTACTGTTCTAGGGAATATAAATATTGCTGAACTCACGAAGTCTCTATTGTTAAAAAAAAACCCATAGTAATCAAACACTAAAACGTTGAACGTGAAACGTTACTAAAATTATTACTAAAAAAAACTAATTATCCAATTTTGCAAAATAGACAAGTATTATGTAGGAATCAACTGGTAAATATTTAGAAATTCAGCCTGGAAGAACTACTTAATGAAGTGATTTCAAATTGTGAGCTATAACTAATTATGGTATGGAGATGAACTAGTAAAACTGTGGTACTAATTCAAGAGGTGGGAACAAAATGGCGACTAAAAAAATTACTTTCTCAGGTTTTACATAAATTCGCGTTTAGGCGTCCCTAGATGCCAAAAATAAGTTTTATCAAGCCCGTCGGTCCGTCTGTGGGTTTGCCTGTCTGTCTGTACGTTAGCGGCGTAGCTTAAAAACTATTCATCAGATTGACTTCAAATTTTAGTCCAAAATTAAGGCTCATATTGGGATGACCTGGTAATGTTTTGGTTAAAATCAATTATGCCGGAACAAGATGGCGTTCTAGTGAAACGTTAGAGAAATATTTTAACCTACAGCCTGAAAAAACTATTTAATGAACTGATTTCAAGGTACGGCGCGCGTTTTCTTTACATAACCCCTAACCAATCCTAACCCAATACAAATCGTATTTTTATTAATTACATATTTTAAAATAAAAATTCAAGCACATATGCGCTACATCCAACGCCGTGAATTTTATCGACGTGCTAGGAACCCCATGCTAAACGTTCAATAAAAAATGTTCCTACTCCGCCTTTCACCGACAGCAACCATTCAAATCCCAAGATTTAACTTGCTTTCACAACTGTTTCAGAAACTGAAATCTAGCGTTACGTGTCTATTATAAAGAAGTCAGTAATCACAACGAAGTTTTATATCGTTGTTGTCCATCAACGATTATAAACAAAACAGGAAATAGCGTTTAGATGATTAGTTATTCCGTGACTGTGGGGAGGCTCTAATATATGTTTATTTCGGCTAAATATAAACAAAGTTCTTGGAAGTCTTCTTGAGGTACCGGTTAGCTCAATGGTAGGGTTTAGAATTAGCAATTTAAAGGTCTGAAGATCCAATCCTGGTTTGGGCGATTACTTTTTTTTGTTTTTTTTTTTAACAAATTTTATAATAATTAATAAAAATGTGGATTAGGTTAGGTTATAATTGTCTAAAGTTGCTGTAAAGAAAGCGCGCGGTAGCATGTCAACAAAATTTCGAGTCTTTATTAAAACAAGGATTTACTTATTTATAACACAAATTCTGACGGAATAATTAATCATATAATGACTTGTAGACAGGATGGCTTACTTTCATTTGTGTTTTTCTACTTTTTTGGTATTTTTAGGTCTAAACCAAGAAGCTTTAGTATATAACATTATTTAGTAGATTTTTAGTATATTTTAAAACATTTTATATATTATCTATAATTAGAAATTCTGAGGCCAGCAACATCTTGTAGAAATCATTTTAAACAATATACACGCGGGTACAATTTGAAACTTCGTAGTTGCACGCAGTTGCCTATTTTGTCTTTTTAGGACGAACTTGCAAATTGCGCTGTCGTGACGGTTTGACCATTAACTTACCGTACTGCGTCTGGTTTTGGTATCCCCAGCCCTGAATTACTGATATCAAATATATGGTTGCGTTACATTTAATTAACACAGACTTCAGCTATATGTTTATATATATATATATATATATATATATATATATATATATATATATATATATATATATATATATATATATATATATATATATATATATATATATATATATATATATATATATATATATATATATATATATATATATATATATATATATATATATATATATATATATATATATATATATATATATATATATATATATATATATATATATATATATATATATATATATATATATATATATATATATATATATATATATATATATATATATATATATATATATATATATATATATATATATATATATATATATATATATATATATATATATATATATATATATATATATATATATATATATATATATATATATATAAACATTTTGTCACATGAATTATCTCTGCGTAGTTATTAATAACTAATCTGAAATATTTTGTTTGGGTAATACATAGTTAGAGAATAGAATATATTTATGAGAGGGGATATACCTTGCATGTCATAAATACTGTATGAAAATAGTGAAGCCATTGAACAGAAAAATGACCGGAATTTGGCAAAGAGCTCAGGCGCAGAACGGAATAGTATATTGTGAAACAAGTGCGTGAAGCCAACTTTTATACACGGATGTAAAGTGTGTGGCCCGAACCGAAGTTGAAACTTACAATATCACATCCACATGAGTGCATAAAAGTCTTCATGCACGTGATGTAGCATACTATACTTTTTCTACGACCCTAAGTAATACAAATACAAATTAAAGTTAAATAATTTAAATATCTCCTTTATAATAATCGTAATTATTAATAGTCACACTGTATATACAGTGTTTGCATCGGATCTAATAAAATTATTATCGATGCCTACAATCAGTGGGGGCAATGCATTTCTTATGGAGCCGATGTCTAAAGTAAATCCTACAAAATAATGCATTTTACTTCAGGCATCCGTGTTTAAAAACAAATTTTAGCTACTGCAATGAATGTGTGAAATACTGAAATAGTATTTTATGTAGGGTCGTAAAAAATAACATGCATATTAAACAACATTATGTAAACATATATCATTTTCAAATGCCATTCAATTCCAAAATGAAAACTGTTATTTATTATTGTTTAATAACCTGAAGTTGAGAAGTTGTAAGCAGTGTTTAAATAAGTTTCCTTCTTATAGGCATTGGCTAGATTTTTATTTTATGGTATATTTAATAGATGTTAATTAATTTTGTCACAACTTTAGAATGTTTTAATTAATTTAGTTTTATTTAATTTCTACCTCATTATATTATACATAATATATAGATAAAATATTTTAAAGAAACTGCAGTGCCTTCGGTAAATTTAACCAATTCCAATGCTTGATCTCGGAAGGACGATTGGGAGACATAGAGATTATGAGTAATCCTATTGGCCGACCTTTTTCAACGGTGATGTAAAATTTGGAAAATTTTGTTAGCAAATTATGAACATGTACCTCAAAAATGGCATGACTTTTCTGGTATTAACGGAATCTGGTAATATCCGCTCATGAGTTTTAATGTGTTTTTCCGCGAAGATGCTGCTATGTTTGACTAAGAGTTCATGCAATTTATTTTGTTGCTTTTCTTTTAAACCACAGTCTATTATAACTTTTTTTGAATGCGGTTAATAAGTTACCATTATTTTGAAGGTGAAAATTTGCATTTCCTACCGACAAACTGATAGATTTCTTACTTCACATAACTCCGCTTTTTAACGTTTGCTCGCATTTGTACGAATGTTTAGGTAAAGTTCTGGAACTTTGTCCCATTAATTTTTATTTTTAATTAATATTAAATTTATTTAATTTAGTAACAGGTACGTTCTGTTTCTGTTCCCGAGACATACCTGTGAGAAATACCTGTTACCAAAATACTATTTTCCCAATAGGCTTGTGTATTGATCGGCCCCGCTTACTAACTAAAATACTGATTTTTTATATTAACAGGGAACAATATTAAACGTGGTATTTTTGCAAGAATACTCTTTTGTTGTCAGCAAAGCAGTATTTCCTGCAAATTTATTTTTCTATTTCTTTTTAAACTAGAAACAAAAATAAGTTCCATGTGAATATTTGGGACTAGTAAGGATGTTTATCTAAGACTATTGATAACACGTACTCAGAACTAATAACAGTACTTATTCGAGAAATAAGGGAATTAATTAACTCACATTTTTGCAAATTTAATTTTATGCTTATAAACTTGATTTCCGGCAACGGAATATTTAGGGCTAGTGCCAGTACCTGGGCAGAAATTCAGTTCGAGGGATTTCAAACCAGAAATTTCATTCCGGAGAGGAGGGTCCAAACGGTCAAACTTCAAAAAAATTAGTAAAAAGCATTTCAAAGTTTCGACCAGGACCCCCCCTGGCTACGTGTCTGAAGCGGGTAGTTAGGGTACGTAATTAAAACTAGCAAACCGACTTATATATAGTGTTTTGTTATTTGCTCTGTTTAAAAATAAGACGCTGTATGTTTTTTTTCTTAAATATTCATGTATTTATATATTATATATATATATATATATATAAAAGCGGCCTAGGAACTTTTCCTAAAAATAAAAAATTGCATGTATATATTATTTATGTAGCGTAGGAACATTTTTAATGTCATGAAAATATTTTAAGATTCAGTTATTTCTTATTAAATTTCAGACGAGGCTAAAATAAAATTATACTTCCGCGTCATTTGTGAACTACTTAAATACTAACCTAATTCACGGTTTTCTTATTCCTGAATACGATATCTTTGCGTTGGTAGTAAAAATACTAGTCATAAATATATTGGTTTAGGAAACAGAACGAAATAAAATAACTGTGACAAGCGTTTCAGTCGGACCGAGTATCCTTGTAATTTTTATTCACTTACAATTCAGTTGAATTTGCATCGTTGTTTAAATGAGTGTGACTTAGACATAGACACAGATTGGGAGCCCGACAAGGGCAGCACTATCCCCTCACTGGAGCCCATTGTGCTATCCCCTCAAGTAGACGTGTCAGGTCAAGAGACCACTCCTTTTTAGAAAGGAAAGGACCCTTTCAGGTCTTGCACGTCCCACAAGCTCGGGTTCCACATAGGTGTCACCCAAGCAAAGCAGTCACATCGACAGGCTAGATGCTCGGTAGTTTCATCTACCTCAGCACAAAACCTGCGGTATGGATCGTTGTCGAGTCCAATCTTATGCAGGTAATATTTCACCAGCCAGTGTCCAGTTAGGACCCTGGTAATGGTTCTAAGTTGGCCTCTGTTTAGATTTAGAAGTCTATTAGACTCAGAACGGCTATAAGGGCCTGATATGAAGACCTTAGACTGTCTGAGTCCTGCTAGCTCGTGCCATTCAGCACGGAATTCCTCGACAGTGCGATTCTTAATCCTATCCTTGACAGCTGAAGGAGCAATTTCAAGAGCAGGTTCCGGCCCAGTGAGTGTGGTAGAAACCAATTGATTGACCTTCAAATAAAGAATTAGGGGAGGGTTTTTTGTACGCGCTCTCGTAGAAGAGAAAAGCCGAAGCGTTTATTCGTTCAGTTAATGGTAATTTGTATCGTCGTTTGAAACATTGAATAACGGCGCGTCCCTGCAAGCTGGTAAAAATACTAGGTAGGAACGATACCCGATGTACTTGAAATCCAATAACTATTACAAGCTGTTCCTAGTTACATATTACCTGTGACGAGTATTTTGTAACACCTCTAGTTTATTTGAGCATTGACCATGCGCAACCAAACCATCCATATGGTTACCGGATATGCTAGATCTGGAATTAACAAAAACTCATGTACATAGCCAGTTTTTAAAATACTGAAAGTTAATAACATTTGTTTTTTACGCCGTTTTTTTGTTTTAAAAGCGCCAGATGCACGGACGCCCGTACAAGGAAAACATTCCCGTCGCGAAAGTTTTCTGATTACCAGTTTGGACGCTTATGGCACGAGTCATTCTGCCCTTATCGATAAGCGCCGGAAATGTAACCCGTAAAACCGGTCATCAATAATTGGCGGATTTGGTATTTTTTGTTCGCGAATAAACTCATATTGGGTTAGTACATTTTCTTTTACATTATTTCGTTCCCTACAACCGGACCTAAATGCTGTGGGGAATTTCCCTATTTCCCGAACTCGACACTTCTAGTACTTCCCTGTACACTTGTCGATTTCAACCATATTCAGTACTCTCATTTTATTTTCGTGTAAAAAATACATTCTGCGAATGTTGTATTATTCATTGTTATTATCGTGACGGTCATATTTTTGAGCACTTTACAAAATTTCTTCTATTAACATTTAACCCATCAGTGCCTGCCTTAAAATAATAGTTTAATTGTCTTAATCGCTCCATTGCATTTTTCCAGCATATATTAGAAACTATCGATAGGTGTTTAGCCAAATTTCATGAAATGTGTAACGAAAGAACTCGCCTTATGGAGGACAGACTGTTACTTTAACTTTAACTAAAATTGATCAAAAAACGTCTGTTTAAAAATTTATAAAACCTTGTAAATATGCCTACTGCCACACGCGGCTTAAAAAACTTAAATTGATCGGATGGGTCATTATTAAGTTGGAAAAAATATTCTACATGGTTTAAAAATTCTATTGGATTTATAATTTGGCCATCAAAATAGGCAATTTTTTTTTAGATCTAAAATATTTGATTGTGGAACAGTATTTTCCATTGTTATGGTATCAGGTTGTAGCTGTGCATTTTTTCCTTATTTAATATACTTCTAAACCCATTTACTAGTTCATTTTCAGTTTTTTACAGTCATTTACACTTATTACATCTGGTAAAATTGATTCATTAGGCAATCTTTTATCTTGTGGCCTTGTTGCTATTACAACATAGAAATTGTAAATAAGAATTATAAATATTATTTCTAAACTGCATTTCACAATCTAAGTTACTAGCATTGTTACCTCAACTATTTATATCAATCTGCTCTTATTTTATTTTGCAGAACGCCTGCTTTTTTTTAATTTGAAATATCTAAATATTGATTTTTTCCACTAAACAGTGCATTATTTTGTTGACCCTCTCAATTTTCTTGATCATTTGTTATTTTAGTATGCATTCTCTTGTTATACACTGGATGCTAATTTCGTTCTGGCTTTAAAAACATTGTGTACTTATTGCTAACTTATACTTCATTCTGAGTTAAACTAGCAATGGGAATTATCGAGTTATTCGAAAGTTGTTCGAATTATTCGATAATTCAAAACTATTCATTCCAATATTAGGAATAAATGAGTAACCAAGAAACGTATGAATGAAAATAATTCATTCGAATTCGAATACATTTTAGTGATAAGCATATTCGAATGATTTTTCATTCGGCGATCGACGTATCGGAAGGAATATATTTCAGTAGCGAGCATCATCCGGTAACGGAATTTTTTGTCGTTTGAATTGAAATATTTCATAATTATTATGATTTAGATACACACTTCGCTTTTTGGAACGTTTTAACAATACTTTTCTAGTATCTTTCGACACTTAGTGGCTAAATCTAAACAAATATCTGTCTTCCTTGGTTTCAAATGTTTTGTGTTGGGTGTTAGACACATTATTTTTTATTTATTTGTGTTCTAATATGGAAGAAACAGGACAGTGAAGGGTACAAATGATAATTTGATATTTAATGGAGCGGTTTAATACATGTTTTGTACAACTTATCATTACTTAACTTTACGTTCACAGTTCCCGCCTTATACAAAGTATTTATTGAGATAATTGAAAATAAATTAGAAATCTATAGCAGAAAAAGATATAATTTATTTATTAGTTTATTGTCCAGTTTGTCTTGTAAGTATGAATTAAATGCAAAGTAAATGGATGAATAATTGATTATGAATGATTACTAATTATTCGGTAGGCCATTTCATTCAATAATGTCCTACGCGATCTGCCGACCATCTGGGAAATCCATGCTGAACTTTAAAAAAAACGTGTTTACACTTCGTCTCCCGCCAACAACAACCAATCTGTGTTGGAAACTAAAAATCCAGCTCCGGTTACCGGTGTTTTTCTGCACAGATTACCAAAAAATGTATAGGTCCGCTTGCACATTTTTTATTCTTAAACCTCTGCACGAGTCCGCCGCTTGCCGAGTCTTGGTTGAATTTTTTTTTATTGGCACAAAAAAGGGAGCAGACGCTGTGAACGTGTGAGGCCTAGTTGTTCCTGCATTTTATCCCGTTGGCCTGCCGCAGTTCTACATAGAATATTAGCGTAATGGCCCCTATGTGGCGGGAGTGGGAGGAACAAGGAGATAGCTTGAAAGAAAATGTCATCTCGTGAGACCAGTAGTACTCTCAAAGGGCAGTTAGTGGAAGCCAAGATGCATTTCAAAAATTAAAAGAAAGTTATTTGAAAGATTCGGGGTGGACATCCTACCGTATTGGGCAAAAAAGTGGCAGCCAACTTCATATTGAGCAAGAAAGAAAGATAGGGTATAGGTTATGACATATTTCAGAAGTTTCTATTTTCTTGTTTTTCAGTATATTTTATTTTTTTTATGAAAACGCGTTAAATAAAAACCTACTGTTCAGATAGACCAACCTATTGTTTTTTTGTCCTGTCCTACTGTTGAATGAAAACTCCATCTGGCAACACTGCTGCGGTCAACTTCGTGTCAGACAAGGAAAGCCTTGTCTAAGGTGTCAGATTACCCCTATGTCATTATTGTCATTGGATTACTCCGATTTACCAATCAAAATTTACCAAATTATTAGGTGGTATATTTTGGATTTATTTTATAATTGGATGTTTGTAGTTGGTGTTTCATTAATTACATATTAGTTTTGAAAATTTCAAGAAAACATTGACAATGGAAAAGTAAGCATGCATAATTTGTTTCAATTAGTTTCTCAAATTTTTTTTACCTAATGCAATTATTCAGTATGATTTTTCTTTTTAGATCAGAAATTCAGAAAGGACTAGAACTGAACCAAGATGATAATCTCACTAAAAAAAAGCATAAGAAAGAACACAAGCATAAACACAAGAAACATGGTTCTGATAAGAAGGAAAAAGAAAAACACAAGAAACATAAAAAACATAAGAAGCATAAGCGTAAGAGCCTAGAACCCAATACGCCGGAGCCTAGTGGTCATTATACTCCAGAAAAAGTTAATAAAAGTCTTGATGTTGTTAATGGAAAAGAATTACCAGACAAACCAAACTCTGTAGTTTTAGAGACCACAGATATTGATGATGTTACCGATTATATCACTGAAGGTCTAACAGACAAATTACCTTCACTTGAAGGTATATCTTCAGAGGAAAATAGTATGGATGTACCCGAACAAGACTGTGATTCAGATGCAATTGATATGAATGTGATTGAAGCTGACATGGATTTAGAAGAACTTATGAAGCAAAAAGAATTACTTCAAGCCCAGTTAGCTACAACATTTGTTGAAGAAATTGTAGATACTGTAACTGAAATTGAGAAAAATGGGACTAAAGAAGAAGCATTAGTTCTTGATGAGGAAATTATTACTTTGTTGGATTCTGATGAAGAACCTGAAAAGAAAAAGTTAAGAAGGGATTCGATAAATTCAAGGGAACGCATAAGGGATAAAGATAGGTAAATTTATACTTTTCTATTTATTATTTGGTTATTGGTCAATCTTTGGGCAATTAAGTAATTTATGTAAAGGTATGCAGTACATATGGGCCTATGGCCAGGAGTCCTTTTCGAAGGTAGGTATATGGTAATATCATTTTTAATATTTTATTAGAAAATTGACAAGTTGTTTAGCAAATTAAAAATAATTTCAAATTTTCCAAGAATTAACAAAACTATTTAGATTTTGCAATTCAAATATTTCCTTTGGGTGTCAGAAGATGTTATGGAGAGTTGCAACAGAATACAATCAAGGCATCTGAATGTATTTGGAATACATTTTTCGTTACAATTTGTTAACCTGAGTGCATTTTGAGGGACATTAGATAATGTTAATTTCAGGGTTAATTTATTTATTTATTTATAGTAAGTAGCAGCTTATTAACAATTCAATTGGGTTGATTGTTAAATTATATTGAGGGACATTAGATAATGTTAATTTCAGGGTTAATTTATTTATTTATTTATAGTAAGTAGCAGCTTATTAACAATTCAATTGGGTTGATTGTTAAATTATATGTAGGTATAAGTAAAACTTGTTTGTTCCCTGTTCCAACATATCAGGGTCATTAAGGACGGAATTTTTTAAGGCAAGCAGAATATTGTTCTAGGGTTTCTTTTGTTACAGAAGATATTACATTTATTGCAGATTCTGGTAAACCTTTTCTTAAAAGAGACCACCGAACAACTTCCCTACCACCAGGGAAATCAATTCAATCAATCAATCAAAATATGCTTTATTGTCATTAAAATATAAGAAACATTTGTTGACAAAGCTAAATTTCGAAAACTATATGCTAAGTAAGTCCATCAAAAATAAAGTAAAATAATAAACATAAATTGATAAACTTTTACATTACAGAATCTATCTATCTAACCAATATCAAACCAAGGTTATATGTAAGAGTAGCCAGGTCTTTCGGCCTATCAGGCTAAATAGCACCTTGTGTCTAATATATTTGTTTATTTCTCTAAATAAAAAGACCTTTATTATTATTATTATTATTATTAGAACCCAAGACTAGCTTATAAACAGGAAATGTCGACAATAAATAAAAAAAAAGAATAACAATAAACAATTCAAAATACAGTAAAAAAAATAGGTAAATGATCATTATATTAAAAACTAAATACAGTAACACATCATATATATAAAAGTTATTGTAAAAAGACAATAATGACAAATTAAAATAAATAAAAAAATTAAAAACAATGAAGAATGGAGAGAGTTCCTAAAAAATTTAATTATAGAATCCCCCAACTCATAATATCCCTTCTCAGCAAGCAAAATTCTTACAGAATTCCGAAAGGTTTTTGTGCCTAGTGATTTGATAGAAATCAGGAGGTGGTTATAGATTTTCCTACTTTCATATAGAATAGAGCTACGAGTTAGAACTGAAGTAGGGATTGGCAAATGTAAATCTTGAGCACCTCGGGTATTGTGCCCATGCTGATGCAGAGGAAAACTTCCCCTGTACTTGTGAACCAAGCAGACCGTCTCAAGAATAAAAACAGATGTTAATTTTAAAATTTTATTGTTGATAAAGATCGGCCTGCAAGATTCTCTGCTTTTGGCTTTGCACAAGCATCACGTTTCTGCAGCACAAATAGTGTGGTCAAGAGGTAATTGCTGGAGCTTCCCCAGAATGCAATGCCATACCGTAACTGCGACTCCACTAGAGAGTGATAAACCATCCTGGCAGCACTGAATCCAACCCTACGGACAGCGAAGCACCCGGCAGCTGTGATGTGCTAAATAAATTTTAGGTCACTGTCTATGTTTATGCCGAGAAACTTTGACACAGTGGCACAGAACAACATCATCCACCATGCAGTTAAATCCCACAGGGCAGGTTTTTACCAGTGTTCAGGGTTCAGAAGTTGGAATCACACCACTCATTAATGACAGAGAGATCATGTGATATGGTGTCTCTTAAGGAGTCCAAATTAGGATGGTTCCAAGTTATTGAGGTGTCATCGGCAAATAAGGTGATTCAGCCATGAATATCAATAAAAGCTAAATCATTGATGTAAAGCAGGAAAAGCAAAGGACCCAACACAGATCCCTGTGGAACTCCCCACTCAATATCAAGAGACGTGGACGGAGCCGAGTTAACCAGGACTCTCTGATACCGGGCAGTAAGAAATGATTCAGACCATTCCAGAACCTTGCCCCTGAAGCCATACACGGAGGTTATAAAGTCATAAGTGCACCTGCATAGTTGTCTACCATTTTGTGATGTTTTCTTGTTTGTTTGTCGTTTACTACTCCTGCAAATTTTGTACTAAATAGAAATTCATTTATTTCTAATGTTTCTGAAACTTTTATGCAGTCTGTATTTAAGTGTGGATTCAAAATTTTCTATGGAGAGGATTGATATTACTATATTTACGGTGAAATTAGTGGCAAAGAAAAGATGAGATGTTATGTGTTTATAACTTTAAATTCAACTATTTTTTTATTTATTTATAAAACAAAAGCAAACAATATAATCAAGATAACTAAAGTAAACAAAGGACCACATTCCTCAATGATCCCCTCTTTGTTTACTGGGTTGAAATGATACATAATGATCTTTGGTTTTTCTGAAAATTTCTGCTTTTGTAAAGGTTTTGTCAAAAAATCAGCCAACTGTTTTTGTGATTCCACATATGGATTGATTCTCTACACATTTTTGAATGAAATGATATTTTATGTTGATGTGTTTTGTTTGCTTATTTTGCTCTGTATTTTTAACTAAAGAATAGCACTTTGATTGTCAATATTAAGTGGTGTTGGTATTTCTAATTTAATACCAAGCTCCTGGAAAAACATACGAAGCCATGATATTTCTTGATCTGCATCTGCTGCTGTTATATATTCGGACTCTGTGGTTGATCCAGCAACACAGTTCTGTGAAGGAGGTGACCAAGTGATAGATGCTCCGGTTAAGATGGTAACATGGGCAGAATTTTAGATCTGCTATTTGCTGATGACTTGGTTAGTGTTTTCATTTCATCTTGAAATTTTCCTCTTGTACAGATTGACCCCTACCATCCAGCAATTGAGGTGAAGTATAAAATTAAATATGGTTCGCCGATAAAAAATCAAAATCAAGTGAGGGTTTACCAGTTTCATAATGCAAATTTCGTCAATTTGGATATTTTTTATAAGCAGTCTGACTGGTCTTTCTTATTGTCTGAGCCTGATATCAACAGAATGGTTGAACAGTTCTATGAGGTTTTATTTCAGGGTATCAATAATTGTATCCCCAAAAAGATCGTGGCTGACTGTGAATATCCCAAATGGTTTGACCTTCCCTTAAAAAAGCTTATTGGGCAAAAGAATTGCTTATACAAAAATTAGTAACAGGGGCAATAGTACTCCAGCAGTAAATATTTCAGAATCTAATAAGGAAGGAAAAAATAAAAACAAAACCAAGAAACAAAATAATAGGAATATCCCTGGAACCACCGGACCATCAATTGGACATTTGGATATCCATCCTATTACACTATCTCAGGTGAGTAGTGCGGTGGGCTCTGCTATAGCTAATACAATTCCTAGCCAAAACCACAGTTTGTCTCATAGTGGTGAACACCCTGCAAACAACAACAATGGTAGTTCTGATATTGTAGCCTCTCAGGAAAACAGAGGCTTTACAGGTGTCCCACAAAAGGCATGGTTTTATGTGGGACGGGCGGCCGAGCATGTGACTATTGACTGCATAAAAGATTATATTAATGAACACTCTGGCATTTCAAGAGAAAATATTATAATACGACAGCTCAGCACAAAGTATAAAGTGCGTTCTTTTAAAACTGGAGTCGATATGAGTCACAGTAAAATACTTGAAAATGACAAATTTTGGCCTGATAGTATAGTTCACAGGAAATTTGACTTTCGTAAATCCTTGATATCGCATGGGAACGGGAATGGAAATGAAGCTGTCAGGCATAGAAACGAAAATTTTCGTCCTCATCAACGATGCCCAGGTCATCAATAGCAACAGAAATATTGGTTAAAACTAGCTGCACTCTGTACTATCAGAATGTAAATGGTCTCCGCACTAAAATGTCTGAACTCTGTGTAAACATCTCTAATCTCAATTATGATGTAATAATGCTAACAGAAACATCATTAAAACCTGATTTCAACAGTCTTGAATTGGGTTTTATGAATTATGTTGTATTTAGACAAGACCGTAATCAAGAGCTGACAGGCAAGTCTCACAATGGTGGTGTACTGATAGCTGTCCATAAGCGTTATCAATCAAAGAAAATTCAGCTTGAAAGAATCTCCTTGCCGGAATTGGAAGAAATATGGGTGTCGGTTGAAAGTGAGGAACTCAAGCTAACACTGTGCTGTGTTTACATTCCCCCCGCGTCAAAGGCAGAAGTGTATCAAAATTATTGCGAAACTATGGAACAAGTCTTCGAATTAAATAGTTCGCATGTTTGTATTTTGGGCGATTTCAACCTGCCCAAAGTACAGTGGAGTAATGATCACATGGGAGTGCTTGTGGATGGTGTCACAGCTGCGGCCCAGCCATTGGCGGAAATGTTGCCATACCTTAATTTATTTCAGTGTAATGTGGTGCGTAATTCTTATGGTGTGATATTGGACTTGGTCTTGTGTGATATGTCCGAAATTAGTGTTAAGTGTGCGGAAGATTGTCTAGTAAAATGTGATCGTCACCATCCTGCGTTGGAAATAACCTTGCCTTGTGATGTGTCTAGTCCTGTATTGGAGTATGAACATGAGGTATATGATTTTAAGAGATCAGATTTTGTAAGTCTGGCTTCATACTTAGGTAATGTACACTGGGATTCTGTTTTTGAATCTATGAATGTAGATAAGAATGTTAGTCTGTTTTACTCAGTTTTGTATAATTTTGTAAATCTGTTTGTACCTTCAATAAAAATTAAAGCAGATTTAAATTTCCTGTGTGGTTTGATGATGAATTAAAGCTAAATATACACATGAAACTGGAAGCCCATAAAAGATATAAACAGACTGGAAACTTAAATGATTATAAGAGTTTTGGTGATGTTAGAGCTAAGTGTAAGATGCAATCCAGTGCATGTTATTTAAAATACATTCAAGATATAGAGGAAGGCGTGCAGCAAGACCCAAAAAATTTCTGGAGATTTGTTCACAATAGGACTAAAGATGGTGATATTCCAGCAAGAATCATATATGGCGATCATGTGGTGACAAAGGGGAATGACGTGGCAGATCTCTTTGCCAGGTATTTCTCTTCTGTCTACACATGTTCATCATCCCAGGGTACCACTTTTAATACGGATAGTAATGCCTATGTCTCCATTAGCTCTTGCAGTGTGACAATCTCTAGTGTGTTGGAAAAACTATATAAAATTGTTGTCAGCAAAGGCGCAGGGCCTGATAATATACCTCCTCTACTTCATAAAAACTGTGCTTTTTCCTTAGCAAGGCCTTTATGGCTCCTGTTCAACCAGTCTTTATGTAGTGGGACTTTTCCAGATGCGTGGAAAACATCATATGTTGTGCCAGTTTATAAGAACACGGGAGATAAATCGAATGTAGAAAATTATCGGCCAATCACCCTGATCTCTCAGATTCCTAAATTGTTTGAATCATTAATTAATGATCACTTAACTTTTGCTTTTAGAAATGTTATATCAACAAGACAACATGGGTTTGTGGGTGGTAGGTCGATAACAACAAATCTCCTTGTATATCAGGATACAATATTGCAGGCTTTGGAGAAAGGCTATTCAGTGGATGCAATATACACTGATTTCTCGAAGGCCTTCGATAGGGTAGACCATAAGATACTGTTAAAGAAACTAGGCAATTATGGATTGGGAGGTAAGCTCATGGACTGGCTGAATTCATACTTAATCAACAGAAGGCAAATAATTAAAGTAAACAATTCATTTTTCTCCCATCCATACTTGGCTACATCTGGTGTCCCACAAGGGGCTCATCTTGCACCACTGTTATTTAATTTGTTTATTAACGATGCAGTTAACTGTTTTGAGCACAGCGAAGTATTGCTTTATGCTGACGATTTAAAGATATTTAGTTGTATAAACTGTCTAGATTCGGCACAGTGGTTGCAGGATGATCTCCTGAGATTTGAAGTATGGTGTAGGGAAAATAGAATGAGCTTAAACATTAAGAAGTGTAAATATATCCAATTTACCAGGAGCGTGTCACCAACTGTGAACACTTACTCTCTTGATGGTAATGAAATTGAATCTGTTAAGGTAATTCGTGATCTGGGTGTCTTGTTTGACCACAAACTGACTTATGTTGAGCATATTGATCTGTGTTGTAATAAGGCTCTTAAAATGTTAGGGTTTATTAAGAGACACACTCAAGATTTTAACAATCTGAATGCACTGAAAATGCTCTACATTGGCTTAGTTAGAAGTCACTTGGAGAGTAGTGTTTGTGTTTGGTGTCCATATGTCGCAATACATGTAAACCGGATTGAGCGCGTCCAAAATAAGTTCCTACGATATATAGCTTTTAAACTTAAGATTCCACTTGAAAATGTCAATTATGAAGATCTACGAACGCTAACAGGATTAACTACTTTGTCGCACCGTAGGAATAATTTTGACAAACTCTTTGTTTACAAAGTCATAACTGGTGTGATAAATAGTCCGGAATTGCTTGCGAGGTTTGGAATTCACGTTCCTGCTCGCTCGTTAAGATGCACCACTACTTTGGCCCTGGAACACCATCGTACTTTGTATGGTCAGAATTCCAGTGTGAATAGGATGAAGGCCAATGCAAATAGCATTGAGCTAGATATATTTAATTGTTCTTTGTATTGTTTAAAACGGACATTGTAATATTTTTAATTTGTAAAAGTGCAGTCATTGTGTATGTTTAGTGTTTTTAAGTATTTTAGTCTCTTGACATGGTTATTTTAATACATACATGTTTATTAAATAAGTGATAGTTCAATGTTATTGAATTATATATAGTTCTGTTTTGACATTGTTTATAATATTTTGTATTTTTTCTTTTTAGTAATGTATAACGAAAGTATGATTGGGCAAGTCCCGTAATAAATAAATAGATAATAAATAAATATAAAAGGACTGATAAAGTTGCTGAGTATTTGGCTTATTCTGACATAAGACGTGAGGTTTAACTTTGAATTGATATGTGTTATCTTACATATGTCACACAGATTGAGCTACTTATCCTGGAAAACATTAAAAACTTTTGGTCATTTGTACGAAACTTAAGAAGAGACTCCAATCTGCCCAGTGTTATGAATTTTGACAGGCAAGAAATCACTGGATCAAATAACATCGCAAATGCTTTTGCTATTCACTTTCAGTCTTGCTATACTTACCACCATAATTTAGACTTAGTAAAATTGATCTAATAAGTTATTCAGGAAAGATACTATCAACATATTGTTTTACACAGGCAGAAATCTTTAATAAATTAAAGGACCTTGATCCTTCCAAGAGGGCTGGCCCTGATGGAATTTCTATTATTCTATTGCAACGATGCTGTGAGTCATTGTCTCAGCCTTTATGTATAATTTTTCAGATATCCATTAATCTGGGTTCCTTTCTTGAATTTTGGAAGTTTTCTACCCTTCTGCCCATTTTCAAATGTGGTGATAAAAGTAATGTGAAGAACTACAGAGGTATTTCTTTACTTTCACATATACCAAAGCCCTTTGAGGCAATTATCACCGATCATATATTTGAGTCCTTAAAATCCTATATTATGAGTATGCAACATGGTTTTTATCGTGGTCGTTCAACAACTACCCTTAGTGACATCGGTTGAGGCTGGCAAGCAGATCGATATTATTTACACTGACATATCTAAGGCTTTTGACAGTGTTTGCCATCAGCTTCTGTTATGGAAATTACAGCAAATTGGTTTTTGAGGAAAATATCTTGAGTGGATCAAATCGTATTTACTTAATCGTTGCCAGCAAGTCAACATATGCGGTTCAGTTTCCAGGGAGATTCTTGTGACATCGGGTGTCCCGCAGGCATGTGGGTCCAGTTCTCTTTCTGCTCTTTATAAATGATATAATATCCTGTTTTGAATTTTCTGAATGTCTTTTATATGCAGACGACTTAAAATTCTTTTCACCAGTCTCCTCAGACTCCAATCCTCTGTAGTCTGATATGGAAAGGCTCGTCAAATGGTGCAGAACTAATTATCTCTCTCTTAACATCTCAAAATGTAAAGTGCTCCGTTTTCATAAATGTATTAATACCATACCCTCCACCTACTTCATAGATAATGTAAACCTTGAAGTTGTTAGTTCTTTCACGGACCTAGGTGTTATTTTTGATGAAAATCTAACTTTTAATCTACATATTGATAACATTGTACTTAAGGGTTTTAGACTACTGGGTTTTATAAAGTGACATACGATACACGTGACTTATACCAAAGCAATTGGGTGTCTCTATAACTCATTGGTTCGTAGCTTTCTAGAATATTGTTGTACAATATGGAGTCCATCATACTAGTGTCACATTGACAGCATTGAAAAGGTACAAAATTGGTTTTCAAAATACCTCTTATATATATTGCATTTCCCATATCAAGGTCTGTCATCTAATACTAGAGCTCTTTTTTGCAGCCTTCAAACCCTTGAATTTAGAAGAAACAAGGCACTTCTGGTCTTTTTGCATAAATGGGTGAATGGGGATATTGACTATGAGGTGCTGTTTGGATCAGTCTCGTTTTTAGTTCCTATTAGAAGAACAAGACAATCACATTTATTTGTTGAAAGGTACCACCTAACAAATTATGGGTTTAGCGCATTTGTTGACCGACTAGTTCACAATTACAATCGTCACTTCTCAGAATATGATATTTTCAGACTAAGCACTTTGATGCTGAAAAGGCAGTTAACCGGATTGTTTTTTGGCCCATATTGATGTTCATTTTTGTTTATGTAGTTGTGTAGTTTTATTATGATTCATGTATTATTTTATTTCAATTGAAAATCTTTCTTGTTGGTAATTTTTGTTTGCTGATCTGACATATTTTTTCTTAGAGTTATTGACTTCATTATTTATTTATTTGACGTTATTTGCGAATTCATAGCATTTGGAATGTTTAGCATCCTGTAGTGTACATTTCTGAAGGGCCACTTGTCCGATGCGTGCATAACTTACATTACATAAAAACATCCTGTCATAGAATATCAGTAATTTCTCTGAGGGCTACTTAAAAAAAGGCTTTTTATTTACACTGACGTATCTAAGGCTTTTGACAGTGTTTGCCATCAGCTTCTGTTATGGAAATTACAGCAAATTGGTAACTTGGCTCACAGCAAACTTCCCCTAGATTAAACTTGTTTAGAACTTTTCTGTGTAGCCTTTCTGACTTATGTAGATACATCGCTCTTCACGCTTTCATTTAATTTCTATACCCATGTAATAATCTGCACTGCATATGGTGATTTCAAACATGTGGTTAAGATTTTCGAATTTTACAAATTCCTCATTCCAACATCGAGGTGACTGCTTTAACCCATAAAGATTTTTGTTTAGTTTACAAACTAAACTTGTATTTCCATGTAAATATCTTCTTTTAAAGTTTCATTAAAAATGCGGTTTTTATGTCAAATTGGCAAATTTCCAAATCTCTGATAGTAGCTAGTGCTTCACGTCTCCGTGAAGTTAAGACCTGCACTTGTGAATAATCTTTTGCACAAAGTCGGGCTTTAAATCTTGAAATTTGTCCATCTGGTGTACACTTTACTTAAAATACCCATTTGCAGCCAATCTATGATTTGGTGGTAAAGATACTAATGTCCAAGTCTTATTTTTTATTAGCGAGTCCATTTCATCTCTCATTGCTTGAATCCACTCATTTTTCTGTTCACAAGATGGCATCAAGTGGTGTGTCAGTCGGTGAAAGCAAAACGTGTTTTCACTGTAGTAAAACCATTATTAATAGTTTAAAGTGTAGTGTGTACGATCAGCTTTTTCACCCTGCTTATTAGGAACAGGCCGCAAAGTCACTGTTTGCAAGCATAAAGCTGTTGAAAAGATCCAACCAAATAAGGAGGTTATGAAAACAAATCTTGGCTGAAAGTAAAGACTTTAATAGAAACAATTTATTGGAGGAAAATAAACTTCTGAGAAAGTTAGTTGCGGAAACGGAATGTAACGCAAACATTCTTTTAGAAAACAATGAGTTATTAAAGGACAAAACAGTATTTTTGGAAGAAAAAATTCATGGAAAAACTATAAGGTAAAAAAACGACATACTGTTACCACTCAAAATTTACTTCCACTTGCTCGATTTCTCAAAGACATCGAAATTCCGGCAAACCGATCTGAAGTTAGCTCATATTGAAAATGCATAACTCAAAGAAGCTTCAAGTTCTCTTAGTGTCATTGCACCAATTTTGTGAAAGGAAGATGAATCAGCTGACTCCTTGACGCTTCCCAGCCTCGCTGTCAACGTCAAAAATGCGGGGGAACGAACACGTTGTAGAATGCCCGGCAGAAGGCACAGGGGCTCAAACCTGTAGAACAATGGCAAACAGTACAGAAGAGAAACAGGCGCTTTGCGAACAATAAGTTGGCATAGATGAAAACCTTCAGAATAAGAATGAGCAAGCAAAAAATAAAATCAAAGGGGCAACAAAAAAGAATACAAGGAAAAGATATTACTACTATAGGAAATTGTGAAGGGCGAGAAAAAATAGTTATTAAGAAACTAAACAGTAAAGGCAGTAACTTGTTAGCGTTAGTTACTACAATCTATAACCCTGCCTTCTGGCCCAAAGGAGTTATTATTAGGGAGTTCGACTTGAGGGATAATTTTTTAGGGAAACATCAGCAAACATAAAGTTGCAATCCCAGAGTGGACAAGAGTGTAAGTTTATAAATATTCTCTTTCATCAAAATGTGAGGTCTCTGGGAAATTTCTTAGCCCAGGTTGAATCATGGCTAGAGGAGAAAGCTGTCCATACATACTGAGCACTGGCTCAAAGAAGATCAGATAGGCCTATCAGTACCAAAAAACTATCAGCTTGCTGCTGCATATTGCTGTCAGTCTGGAGGGGTTGGTGGATCAGTGCTGTATGTCTTAGAGTGTATACCATGCAAACACACTGTTGCCACTGCCAGCAGCCTACAGATTAAAATGTATTAAGTTTTTAGTAAACCACCGTGTGAATTTTAGTTCATATGAAAGGAATCATAGCTATCCTACTAGGTTTAAGACAGATTTTGATTTCCTTATACATAGAAAGAAAGAAAGACTTTTATTTCTACAGATACAATATATAAGTAGGAACCTGAAAGGGGTAAGCTGCTCAATTTCAAAATGATCTCAAAGGTATTGACTGGCAGAATATTTATATTTCTAATAATATTAATTCAAAAGTGAGTATGTTTAATGATACAATTTTGTCTCTGTTTGATCATCATTGTCCTCTAAGAAAAACTAAACTGAGTTAACTGGTTAACTTATAATATCAAAAAACTGATAGAACTTGAACAAAAGGTTTTTCATAAATTCAAAACTCTAAAGTCCCCTGAAAGTAAAAGGTATTATATTGAATTAAAAAATTATGTATCTTTTGCTCTAAAGTCAGAAAGAAGGGCATATTTCTCAAATGTAATAAAAAGTTGTTCTGGCCCAAAAATAGTAAAAAATTGTGGGGCAAATTGTCAAGTTGGAAAATAGTTGATAAATATAATTGATAATAAAATAAATGATATGCCTAATAGTTCAAAAAACTCTAACTTAATAATTGATCATCTATTAAATAACATACCTAAAATAGACATTGATCCAGGGAAAATAAATAATTTTCTCAGTTTGGTTGTTGGCTGGGAGCTTTTTAGATTTAGGCTAGTAACAGAAGATGAGCTGTTAATCTATTCAAAAAGTATTAAAAGTGGCGCTTTAGGAATTGATGAAATATCTATAAATATGTTAAAATCCTGTCTACCACACTGTATGAAACCATTAATTCACATTGTCAATGTTTCACTAATAACTTGTCCTGTACCTGAACTGTGGAAAATGGCGCTCATCCCACCTGTGCCTAAAGTGAGTAATCCAACTAATGTTAATGAGCTAAGACCTATAAGTATACTGCCGTCTGCCTCAAAAATTATTGAGAGAATAGTTAAAACACAAATATTTGAATTTCTTTAAAACAAAAATGTCATACCAAAGTTTCAGTCTAGTTTTAGATCTAATTTCAGTTGTACAACGGCACTTCTCAGAATCACAAATGATATTACTCAGGCCTTTGATGATGGTGGTTCTTGTCCATCAGTTCTTATTGACATGACTAAGGCTTTTTACAGTTTGAACATAGATTTGCTAGTGGCTAAGCTAAGTGGTTGTAGAATTGATACGGACGGATGGTTTGGAAGTTATCTCCGCAATAGGCAACAGGCTGTTAGATTAAGGGAGGGCGGTGAGGAATTAATATCAGATTGGAGGATGGGGTGTCCCACAGGGATCCATCCTTGGACCCCTTCTTTTCACTATCTTTACATCTGACCTTGTCACAAATATAAAAACTTATTAATGATGATCTTGTAAGCATCTCACAATGGGCTGTGGAGAACTCCCTACTAATAAATCTAGGCAAAACGCAGGCAATTTTTTACTCAAGGTGTTGATCAGTCCAATTTACACATTACCCTGGACAATGTTAGAGCTGAATGGGCCAACAAGGTAAAAAATCTTGGACTGATCGTGGATAAAAAGTTAACATTCAACACTCATGTCAATAGTATTTGCCAGATGTCCTATTTTAGACTAAAGTCGATCTATGAATATCGCAATATTCTCCCGTGCAATGTAAAAAAAATATACTAACTGAAAGCCTAATATTATCTATGCCAAATTACCTAGATATTGTATATGGTCCCTTTCTTGCATACCACAATAAATTCAGAATTCAGAAACTGCAAAATTCCTGCGTTCGGTTTGTAAAAAGACTGTCTATGATGGATTATGTCAGTCATCATGTGGCTGAAGTATATACTTGTAACATGGCCCAACGGCAATATGTGCACCTTGGTTGTCTCATTTAAAAGATTATTACCAATAAAGAACAATACGCTTTAGAGGTACAGTTTCTATTCCACGACATATGACTGAATTCTTTAAATCTGGCTTTTTGTATTTGTCAGCATCTATCTATAATTCATTGCCACATAATTTTAAAATATTAAGTCTTACTATGTTTAATTTAATAGAAATATGTAAGTGATATTGGGTTAAGGCTTTAATTATTATTATTAAATGTTAATTGTTTATAATTGCTTTTTGTGTGTTTTTTTTTTTCGGGTGGTTATTAAAATATGCTTGTCAGTACTTTCCACCTTTGTATAGATTTTGTTTTTTTATACAATAAAGATTATTTTATTTTATTTTATTACAATATATCACATCTGAGAAATGTCACTACAAAATAATGTCAAATTAAATCAATAGCAGGTTAGTATTAAAAACATTATAAAAGGTCAATTAAAAACAAAATATATGTATATATATATATATATATATATATATATATATATATATATATATATATATATATATATATATATATATATATATATATATATATATATATATATATGTATATATATATATATATATATATATATATATATATATATATATATATATGTATATATGTATATATATATATATATATATATATATATATATATATATATATATATATATATATATATATATATACATATATACATATATACATAATTATCTATATATAACATAACTAGGAACTAAAAAGATATACAAATAACAATAAAAGAAAAGAAAAAGCAATTGCTATCCTTGAAGCAGACGGCACAAGAAACAATCTACTGCAGGTAGGGCTGTACTTTGCATTGCAAAACTGGCAAATTCATTAACAGTATAGGGCTCAACCAGACAAAAATACTCTCTGACATTGTTCAGAATTTTCCTTCCATCATCTTTCATTGATTTGATATTATAGGGAAGATAATTAATAATTAATTATATACTGTACCCTTTTCATAGAAAGAAGTTCTATGTATTGGATAATTATAATCCATTGATCCTGTAGTATGGCTGTGCTTTTTTAAAAATTGATTAAATGTTGAGCGATTTTTTCTTAAAAATTTCAGACACTCGTAAATATAGGTGTTTGGCAGAGTCAGCAATTGGTTCTCTCTAAATACTCCTTGGCATGACTCTCTATAGCCCATACTAAATAAAATTCGAATTATTTGCTTTGGCAGATAAAAATAATAAGCATTTCTGTTGATCATCCCCAAAATTCAATACCATACTTGGCCAAAGAATAAAAATTGGCATAATAAACAGTCATGAGCACATCAGTATCAACATTTCTTGACAAAATCCAGAAAGCATATAAGACAGAGGACATTTTTTTTGGATAAACATTCAATTCATTCAATTACATTCAATTCAGATTACAATTGACACATATTCCCAGGAACTTAGTTGTAGCTCCAAGTTCCGCCTCCTGCTCATCCAGGGTTAAATGTGTTGGCATGTCTTTTGTGCCGGTACTGAGAAGTAAACATGCTGTTTTGTTGTCATTTAAAATTAGTTTGTTTTCATTCAAATAGATTTTAGTCCGGTTTACGAGACTACCTCTAGCCACCATACACTCGCAAAATCTGCCAGAAATCATTATGCTTGTATCATCAGCAAAGTTCAATATCTTTTCAGTGGTGTCATCGAGAATTACGTTTTTGATGTCATTAATAAATATAATTAATAGAAGTGGACCAAGAATGCTTCCTTGAGGCACCCCAAGATTGACCTCCGGTATCCCAGACCGCACAATGCACACCGAATCTGTTAGCTCAACAGACTGTTCTCTTTTGGAAAAATATGAAGCCAACCAGCCTAGTGCAGTACTTCTTATGCAATATCTGTGTAGCTTTTCCAACAAAATCCTATGGTCGATGCAGTCAAAGGCACGAGAGAGGTCCAAAAAGATCCCACATACAAAATTCCCCCTCTCAATATGTTCAAGGAAGTTATTTATAAATTGGAAAAGGCCAGTATCAGTTGAATGCTCGTTAATATAAGCATGCTGGTGTACTGAGAACAAGTTATACTTAACAAAGAAGTTTCTGAGTCCTATGTTTATCGCACCTTCAAAAATTTTAGAAAAACATGTCAAAAGACTGATTGGCCAGTAGTTACTAACATCCTTTTTATCGCCTTTTTTATAAATAGGTTTCACAATGTCATGTTTTAGGCTGTCGGGAAATGTGCCTGTTGTGAAAGATAAATTGATGAGACAAGACAAAGGATCCACAATGTACAGAGCACAATGCTTAACAACTGCGATGGGTATCTCATCGATTCCTTTACTTTTTTTATTTTGCATTTTAAATATAAGACTAAATATTTCTTCCGGTGTTGACGACTCAAGGAAAAAAGAATGTAAGTTTTGGGGTATTGCTGCTGTGAAACCCCTATTAATACCAATGCTTATTTGTTGAGGTACAAGTAATGGCGCAATATGTTCAAAGAAGTTATTGAAGTTATTGGCAGCAGGATGCAGATCATTAGTGTCAAAGTCTATGTTCTTTGAAGTACCTGTGATTTCATTAACACCCTGCCACATGGCTTTCGATTTATTTTGTGATTTGTTAATCTTATTTCGATAAAATGTTTTTTTTTTGTGTTCTGAAGAGTTTGATTATATAACATATTGACATAGTTAAATATTGGCTTGTAGTCTGGGTTCTTATGTGCCATTGCCTGATATAAAGTTAATTGATGTTTTAAGTTAATAATGTCAGGTTTGTTAAACACAAATGTTTTGCCTGACTTATTTTTGACTAGAATTTTTGGAAAACAGATATTAAAGTAGAACATAAATGAATCATAAAATTCCTGAAACCCTGTGTTTACATCAGATGCAACAAATACCTATTGCCAACCTTCTTGGCTCAGATGAGAACAAAAGCGCATATTTTCTTGACCAAAATCCCTGTGGAAAATTTTAGGGATAGGAATATTTATTTCTATGTAAAGCATATACAGCTGATCCACCATGGATACCTGATTGGCGACAATATTCACCAACCCAGTTTTATTGTCTTAACTTAAGTAGTCCGATTTCTTGCTCCCTCTGCCAGTGTTCTGACAAGTATAAGAAAGGGCAGATATTTTCTTCGGTGCAAGCCTCTAGCAAATTCAAACAGCTCCTTAAAGATCTGACATTCTGATCGAGGACGTTGTTGGTAATTTCTGGATTATTTGCCAGTTCTATCCCCGAGGCCATGCTCGAGGCTTCCTTTGATAAAAATTCCTTCCGTCATTACTGCGTGATTGATATGTTTTAGGAAACTGGAATGGCCTCACAATCCCATTTTCTGACCATTAATTGGAATCCAAAATATTCTCTTCCAGATCAGGTAATATGGAAATCTTGTATGATAGACGTGTAGGTGCAAATCCTTGTTTAGAGGGAAGTATCTGCTCACATACCATTACGGGTACTTTATTTTCTTGTAGATATTCCTTTCGTTTCTCCAACGACGATTCAGTGCTTAAATTGCCAATAAAGAACACCTTACAATCCTCCGCAGCTGAAATTTTTGAGATCTGCTTGTTTGTTCTCTTTACGAATTTTCTATTGTCTGTTGAAAGTTTAAAAAGTTGTGAATTTGAGGGTATGTCATTGACCAAATTAATATATTTATTTAAAATTCCCTGGGACGTAACTTCCATTACAACATGTGCAACATTTTTAGAAGTTATGGTGTCATTTTGTTTTGTAGCTGCTTTTCCATCTGTTGTGTTGGGGAATAAATCAACAAGACACCTCACGACTTCTGAATTTCTATATTCTACCATTTTAATAATATTTTCAATGCTTTTTGACATTGCATCCATATGATTAGTCATTGTTTCATTTAATGACTTATTTAGGGCTAATTCTAGCTTCTTCAGATGGTTATCAATTAGTTCCGGCTTAGACTATGTCACTTTATCTTCAATAATTTTCACTTTCTTATTAAGTTCATTAAGGTGGACCTCTTGCTTGGATTGTTTTATCTTTTTAACATCCTCTTCAATGATTTTAACCCTTTATCCCGCTTCATCGATTTTTGAATGAGACTTCATTCTTTTGATGTCTTTCTCAAGGTTACTCATTTTTTTAGTCAGTTCGGAGACATTTTTATAAATCCTATTTGTACACTCAGGGCAAAAATGAAAAAGCGATCTTATTTCATTATGAG
The DNA here is from genome assembly GCA_030620095.1 of Kuschelorhynchus macadamiae. Taxonomy (NCBI): domain Eukaryota; kingdom Metazoa; phylum Arthropoda; class Insecta; order Coleoptera; family Curculionidae; genus Kuschelorhynchus; species Kuschelorhynchus macadamiae. Next base: position 179,791 of record JAUTXW010000821.1, read on the forward strand.
AACCCGAACTTCCGATGACGAAGTACCCGCACATTCTGTACAAATATCACATGGAAAGTCAAATAATTGGGTTTTGTCTTCCTTCATGATGAATGCTCTTTTGCACTTATAACAGCAAGACATGTTAAGAAGTTGGGTGTTCACAGATTTTGCAAAATTTGTTGCTTTACTGTAGTAAAATTTAATTTTATAAGGAACTACTTTTGTTGTTATTAATAACTGAAAATCACAAAAAACTCTTCCAATTTTCACGATGATTATCGATTTTCTGGGAACAACCGCTTTGAAAAACATAAATAAACTGCGTATTCTAACCTATGAACATAAAAGCACAACCTATGCAAGAGGCACTCTTTATCGAAGCAAGAAGCTCTTTAATTGTCTACCTAATAATATCAAAATACTAATGCCAGATAAAATTCTGTAAAGGAATTTCTATGTAAAAGCGAACCTTACTCCTTAAATGAGTTTTTATCATCATCTTGAGCTGATTGAAGATTCTGAACTCGTACTCTTTCCTATGGTTGGGTGAGTCGCCAGTGGTTTTCAGTTTTCACTGTTATCCCTATTATGTTTAATATTGTTTTAAATATTATCATTATTTTTTATAACCTTTTGTTTTTGTAATGTAACCTGTTTCTCAGACCTATACATACTCTGTAGAAATAAAAAACTTCATTTATATTGACATTTTCAACAATATTTTCATCATTTTCAACTTGAAGTAACATTTTTTCTGATGTTTCTGATCTCAGTATACTTTCGTATCCATTTTCTTCTAAAATACAGGTTTTATCTTCTTGAGCTGTAGGTAATTTTAACTCCGACTCATTATGATTCTCTACTTCGAAAACAGAAAAATAGGACAAGTTTTGCTGATCAGCTAGACACGTGTAGTTGAAGATACTGCTTCGTTAAAACTTACATCCCTACGAACAATAACTTTCTTGGTTTTCTCATAAAGTCGGTAATAATTAGGGCTATTACCATTATACCATCAAAAATACCTTACTGGTCTTCTTTTAAAATTTTTTTCGAAACTGTTTTGGAATAAGTGCAAATGCTTCAGCACCAAACCTTCTTAAGTGACTAAGATTGATTGGCTTCCTTGACTGTTTCTCATATGGAGTTTTACTCTCAGCAGATTTGCATATCCATCTATTTAAAAAGTAGACTGCCATATTCATCGCTTCTGCCCATAAATTAATTGGAAGATTACTGCTACTTAGCATAAATCGAGCACACTCACCAATACTTCTAAAATCTCTTTCAGCCCTTCCATTCTGTTCTGGTGTATACAGGGCACTGGTTTCGTGTATAATGCCTTGTTTTTTTAAAAAATTGCCAAATGTTTGATTGCCATATTCAGTACCATTTCATCAATTTGTCATTCCACCATTTTCTCAAATTGAAGACATTTTCTTTATCTTTTACAAAATATAAAACACTATAGGATGTACAATAGTCTTTAAATAATACGCCATAATGTGCACCTCCAAGAGAAGGAACAGCAACTTTTCCAAACAAATCCGAATGAATACACCCTCCAGGATCATAAATACATTGATGGTTAATTTTAAATGGTTTTCTTGACAATTTGCCATACTGACAGCTTTCACAAAAACATTTTGAAAATTATTGTTTATTAATAATATTTTAATATTATTATTAAATCAGGAACTAAACCATCATTTGCCATTTTCTTCAAAGAAAAACGGCATTAGTTTCAGCTGCATTTCCTTGAAGTACTGGAGAAGCCACAAACAACATTTTATAACATTGATTTGGTAGTTTTACACCAGAAACTACCAAATTATTTTGAACATCTTTTACCTCTAACTCTTCATCACTAAATACAACTTGATATCTTCTATTTGTAACAGCTCTAATAGAAAAAAGGTTTTTCTTTAATTTAGAGACATAAAGTGTATCCAAAAGATCATACTGTATTTTTCTGTCACGTACATCTGCAGAAATTTGACCTGTACCAATACCTTCTACACAAACAAATGAATTATCACCAATTTAATTTCTTGATTTACAGGCCTTAAGGAGGTAAACCATTCTTCACAACCTGACACTAATAAGTTTTTCATTTCTGCGCTCAGTGCTTGATTTTGGTTGGTTTTACTAAACTGTTCACTATCTAAACCAAATCTCTTTAACCATTTTTTGCATTCTGATTTAACATGGCCTTGATTGTGACAATAGAAACAAGTTACATACCTTTTTATAAGTGTTTCAGTATTTAACCTGGGCTTCCAATTTTTAGCTTCATTCTTGTAATTCGATGAACCCGAATAAGTTCAATTAAACTTTAATGTGGCCAATGCTTGGATACATTCATCATTCTGTGAGAGTCGTGCTTCTTCCTTGAGTAGACTTGCAGTTAGATTCTTAAAAGTTTCTTTTGATTCATGTAGTAAAAAAAACACTATATTTATGAGGTAAACTTCCCAAAAGTTTAGCTATCTTGTCAATATCGGAAACTTCTTCTCCCACATTTGCTAGTGCTTGAGCCATAGATTAAACATTATTAATGTGTTTAGCATTATTAATGTGTTTAGCATTACTATGTGTTTCAGACATCTGATAATTGAAAAAATTTTGTTTTAACATAATTTTATTAACTGATGATCTCTGTTCATGAATAAGCTTTAGTCTTTTCCACATTTCTGGAGCATTTTTGCATACCATTATAGTCTGACGTTGTTCAAATTCCATTGTTAGAGAGAATTAACATAGCACGAGCATTTAAAGATTCCCACTCCTCTTGCTTCTTAGAGTCTTCAGCACCTGGACAGGGATATATTCCATTAACCAATTCTAGCAAATTTTGGGCGTGAAACACTATCTCCATTTAATACTTCCATGACTGGAACTTTCCGCCATCAAACTTCTGAATATTGTATCGTCGAATTTCATCCATTTTGACTGTTGCCAAAAATGATTGATTTATTGAACAAGGTTAACCTTAACGAAATTTACTAATTTTCAGAATTCTACTTGAAAATTGCCCTCTTCTACTATTTCAAATAAATTACGCGTGTACTGGGCCCATAACCTATTGATATTACTATATTTACGGTGAAATTAGTGGAAAATAAAGATGAGATGTTATCTGTTTATAACTTTTAATTCAACTATTTTTATATTTATTCATCATCATATTTCATTTCATTCATTCATTCATATCAAGATAACTAAAGTAAACAAAGGACCACGTTGCAGAACTTCTACTAATGTTTTCAAATCCTGTGACTGCTCTGGAAGGTGAATCATTTTTTCTATGACAGAGCACAGTGCCGATAATCCTGCCGTCATAAGTTTATCGTATTCAATCGCCGACTTTTTTAGGCAAGGTTGGATTTCAATATTTACCTTAGGGGGAACTAATGCTTTACAGTTAGCTAGAATATTATAATTGTTCATAACCTCGTCACCTTGCTCCTTGGTTACACCTTTTAGCAAACATTAGTCCAATGAATGACTATCTCGTCATGAACAGGTTTGCCCTTATTATTGTCGAAATCTGGTTTTTAACCTAGGATGTTGAAGTTCTGTTTTGATTGTTGTTGGCTTGATTCACCCTCCACTATGGTTATTTCTGGCTTCAAGTGAGTTTGTGCAACTGTAGTAGTTGTTTGTATTTGGTGTAATGGAGTTTGATTGAGGGTAACAGTGTTTTGCTATGTAGTTTATCTTCAGACGAGTCTGAATAGAAAAACAAATACTGACTCTCAGTCCAATAAACCTAGTTATTATTTATTTCAATTATTTATTTATTTTAATATACATATATACAAATACAAATACGTTTATTTCTACAAGGATCATATTACATGACATTAGAAAAGTCAAGTATAAAACATTAAATATAAATTAAAGTTAACAGCATAGGTAGATTAAAAATAGAATAAAATAAAAAATAAAATAAAATAAAACATGCAACATATAGATAAATAAATGCATAAATAACGAAACCATGGATATACATAGATGTGTTAACACAAACAAAAATTTTTTGAACAGACTGTCTTTGCATTTTATTTCCTGAGGTATTCATTTAAATTATAAGAAGCATTGTTACATAAAAATATCTTCAGGCTATTCCGAAGTGACGTCACGCTTTTCATTGTCTTCATAGTGTCCGGTAGACCATTGTAAAGTTTTATGCAAGCATAGTGAGGAGATTTCTCGTAGTGGGTAGTCTTGTGCTTTGGGATCAATATAGCAGTGGCATTTCTTGTGGCATAATTGTGAGCATTCAGATTTTGCAAAAACTTTTCTTTGTTTTTGAATACATATAATGCACATTTTAGTATGTATATTGCAGTGACGGTGAGTATTTTAAAGCCTTTAAAGGTTTCTTTACATGTCTCCAGAGGCCCAAGCCCAAACATCAAACGAATGATCCTCTTCTGGCATATGAATACTCTGTTGATCTGAGTGCTCTGTCCCCACAGCAGTATATTGTAGGACAAGTGAAGATGGTGAGTAATGTGTCTGCTGGGATGGTGTGCTTCATTTTAAGTAGAGCGTAGTAAGCCTTGCTGAGCCCCGAGCACACATGATTTATTTGTAGGTCCCAGTTTGTTCGGTCGTCTACATAAGTACCCAGAAACTTTGTACATTCAGCAGCATCCACAATGTTGTCTCTTGGATGATTATTGTAAAAATGGATGTTCACTGTTTTGTCAGAATTTAGTATGAGATGGTTTTTTGTACACCCTTCACTCATGCTCTTGTGTACTATAGCGATCTCGTTGATGAGTGACTCTTCATCATTTGCCGATACTGCTACCGATGTATCATCAGCAAATTTAATCGTTTTCCCTGGGAGTACTAGGTCATTAATAAACATGACAAATATCAGTGGTGCTAGTATTGAACCCTGTGCTGCTCCTATATTGATATTATATTGTTCAGACTCTGATCCATTTACACTCACCATAAGCTTCCTATTCCCTAAGAATGCCATTACAATCGACAATGCTCTTCCCCTTATTCCCAAGCTGTACAGTTTTTGTCGAGCAAAATCCAGATTAAGAGTATCAAATGCTCTCAACAGATCAAAGAAAACTGCTGCAACCACTTTGCCCAAATTGAGTTCTTTATAGATGAAATCTATCAACTCCACAGCCGCTGTTTTAGTTGACCTCTCCATTCTAAATCCATGTTGATTGCTGCTGATAAGTTTGTATTTGTTGAGGAATTGTAGTAGTCTGTTGTAGATAACCTTTTCAAATACTTTTGAGAAGACGCTAAGAATGGACACGGGTCTATAATTTTCAAAGCTGTGTGGGTCTCCTTTTTTAAATATTGGAATGACTTTTTCTATTTTCAAGGCCGATGGAAAGGTTCCCGTCATCATTGCAGCATTTATTAATGTTTTAATTGGTTCAGCTATTTCCTCCGTCACAGCTTTAACCACTCTCACAGGAATTTCATCAACGCCAACCGATTTTTTATTTTTTAGGCCTCTGATAATCTCCATAACTTCCTTTTCTGTTGTAGCTTCAAGGAAGATAGAGTTTAGTTGAGGTTTGCTAGTCGTGGGTAGTGTGGTAGAATTGTGACCAAAATGGTCTTTGATTTTTGTTTCCGCCACTGTGGAAAAGAAATCTCCAAACTTATCAGCCACTTTTTGTTGGTCAGTTATTAGTAGATCTTCGGCTTGCAGTTCTATAGGCTTAGGCTGTTTTTTTCTTCCCATTTCTTCATTGATGATGGACCATATTTCCTTTGGGCAATTGACTGCATTTTCGATTTTGTTCTTGTTAGATCTTATTTTTGCCTCTTTGATGTTTTTCCTGTATTGCTTTTTTCGGACTTTATAGTGTTCTAAAGTTTGTATATCCTTGGTTCGCATTGCAAGTAAGTAAAGATCGTGTAGATTGTCCTTTTCCCGTTTTAGTTCGTCATTGTACCAGTTTTGTTTTTTTTGCTCTTTTATTTGTCTCATTGGACACTCATGTTCGTAGTGCCACTTGAATTTGTGCTGGAAAGCATTAAAAGCCGAGTCTATATCGACAGCATCGTCACTGTTCCATGTCTCATGCCGTAGTTTGTATTTGAGATTTACAAGGCTGTTTTCCGTTATTGTTCTTTACCGTCTTTTACCCGGGGCTTTATTTTCGGTCAGCACATGATTCAAATTTACGTTTAGTTCCTGTAAGAGATGGTCAGACAAATGAGGTTGTTTAATGGTGCATTTAACGGAACTTTCACTCATATTCGTTACCATATAGTCTATCGCCGATTTCGATGTTCCAATCGTTGTGGTATATATCCTGGTTGGGCCGTCGCAGAAGTTTTTGAGATTGAATGAGTCGAAGATATCTTTGAGTCGATTATATTTACTGGTGTTTTTCATGCTATCGATATTCAGATCGCCAGTCAAGATTATGTTTGGGCACATACCCACACAGAATAGAAGCATATCAGAAATTTGATCGAAGAATACATCAGTGTCACCTGATGGTGGTCTGTAGATTACCATTATTATAATTTTCGTAGGGTTTGTCTTTACTTCAATGCACAGCACTCAATATGCATTTAAGTTAGATATTTGCTCGATTGCCTTGGTTACTATATTTTTATTTGTGTATATGGCACATCCTCCATGAATGTGCTGGCTGCGACAGAATGATGCTTGGAGGTTGTAGTGCTCGAAGGTCATGCTGGAAGTTGCTGCATTGACGATCCGGGTTTCTGTTATGCAGAGAGCATGAGGTTGTGTTTCCTGGCATAATATTTCCAGTTCATTTATTTTGTTTGCTAAATTTTGTATGTTTATATGACTGATTCGGAGAACGTTAGGTTGTGATTCTATATATCCAATCTGAGCTGGGAAAGACGAGGGTATAAAAAATTGTATGGCTGTGGGCTTTTGTATGGTGTGGATCGATCGCCGTTGGTGGCGGGTGTGTTATTTGCGTCAGATGGGGTACTAGTATTTGTTTGTTGTTTTTCGTGATGTATCGGAATAAGAATTGATGTTACAACATTTTCGCCGTTTCCAATTGGGTCTGTTGAGGATCCTTGGAAGTCTTCTGTTGATGTTGAGACTGTTTTTGTTTTAACTAGATGCCGATAAATATAGTTTAGTATGCTATACCTTCCTCTGTTCGATATTTCGCCATTTTCCATTACTTCGTGTCGAGGTATTAACTTGTTGCAGTCTATGAAATACACTTGGGGTTTTTGCGACTCATTTACACTATTCTGCACTAGTTTGTTCTGCTGCTCAATTAATATGTTAAGTGCTGGTTTATTTTGTATAAGCGGTGCTCCTACAATAGCTAGGTTTGTGTTGTCGCCTTTTGTTATAAGTTTTTTAATGTCATTTTCTTTTATTGGATTTCCCAGTCCTACGTTTTCTGGTGTAATTAATATCACATAAAATCGCTCGATTTTATATAATAAAGAATCTTTTCGAAACATGCGTAATAATTCTTAGGGCCAAAAATCCAAACAAATTGCTGTCCTAAGCTTTTAAACTTAGCACCACACTCTCTTGCATAACTATGAAAATCGAGTGATTTTATCCTATATTTATAGGCAACGCACTTTGTCTTATATTCATATTATAAATGAAATCGCCCGATTTCATTATATTGTCTAAAAGTAACGATCGTTACTTTCATTTTACTAGTAAGAGTTTGTTGTTCAGTCTCGATTTTTAGATTCACCAAAATATTAAAAATAAAATCGCACAATTTTATTTATTTAAGCTATCAGGAGTGACACACGTTCTCGTTTATATAGGAGGAAAATGTTATGTTTTGTTTAGGATCTAACATACTTTTTTCTAAGTTAAATATAAACTCTAAATTTCCGAGCAGTTTTAAGGTGGTTTTGGTGTTTATTATGCATTCTGATTTGGTTCTGCCTATTATTGGAATGTCCTCCAGATAAAAAAGGTGTTATACCCATAAGTCGAAGTTTCCTTGCTACTAGTTTAAGAAGTTTGGTAAATATATACAGGGCTATGTTAAGACCAAATGGTAAACACTTAAATTGATATAAGCAATCATTGAATTTAAATCTATAAAGATATTTTTTGTATTTTTTCTTTATCACTACTAAAAAGTATGCATCTTTAAGATATATTTTTAAATTTAATATGAAGCGATCTGTCCCATTTGGTATATGTAATAATATATATAACAAAAAACCTACCTCAAGAATCTTGTGTTGAACAATGGGAAGAATAAGATGAATCACTGAATTTTATTTATTTGTTACTGCATTTCACATATTTGCCTTTTAAGCTTCTTAATTTTACTACTTACCTTTCTAGATGAATGAATGAATTAATTAATTAATTAAAATTAATTGTCATCAACGCACTTGTTATTGTTTTCTGCGAAATCGATTCGATGCCGACGGGCTCGAAAACGGAATGACGCAAGCAATCGGCAGTTGAGAATATCAGGCGGCAACATAAATCATTGTGATTGTAAATTTTAAAAAGATTCGTGCTGATGGGTAGATTTTCGGAAACTACACTGTAATAATTATATCAAGGACAAGCGATGGAAAATTCTAATTCAGAACCTACGTCGACGAACTTTGCCAAACGTGGGATTTATGCTGAGGTTATAAAAATGTATCAGTAGATTAGAATCATTTTTTTTAAGTAAATGATAATAATAATAATTAATAATTTGAGGTCCTCCATGATGCTATGACCTGACATTTTACTGGGACCGTTACTTTTTCTACTGTTTATTAATGACCTTCCTCTATTGGGAAATTATAGTTATATCACACTTGTTGCAGATCATGCTTCTGCTGTTGTTGAGGATGACAACTATAAGATGCTTTGGGCCAAGGCTAATAGCACTGTACATGCAATTTCAGCTTGGGGTGCGAACAATGGGCTGTCTTAATAATTCAAAAACCAATTTCATGTTTTTCACCCCTATGAGAGTCCCTCAGGACAGGAGTTTGCTTATTAGAAATGGATCCACAATTATTAAACAAAAGGAATCAGTTGAGTTCTTGGGAGTGTTGGTTGATAAGCACCTCTCCTGGAGCGTTCATGCAGAATATGTATGCAATAAACTGTCTTCCTACAATTATGCTATGCTAAGGCTAAGAGACCTTGTGAATATTGATACTCTTAAAACCTTTTATTATGGATCTGTAAACTCTGTTCTGTTATATGGTCTACTGGTTTGGGGCAAGTGTCCTAGCATCGATCAAGTTCTGATTAGCCAGAAAAGAGTCCTGAGAACCATGTTTCGACTACCATTTAGGGCTTCGTGTCGTCCACTTTTTGCTTCTGAGAGAATATTAACTTGCAACCCTTGCTCTGGTTTATAACTGTAGGGTGCAATATTGCTACACTCTTATTTTTTTAAAATAATAAAACAGGAAATATTTTTATTAATTTATTGAAATAAAAAAAAAACTCGCAAAGGTAATTAAAAAAAAAAGGCAAAAGTATCAAAAGACAAGCTCGTGGTCAACAGATCAATGCCCTGAGCTTGTTTATCCCGGAGAGTGGGCGTGGGAAAAAAAAATAAAAAATTAAAAAGTAAAAAAGGTGAGCGCCATCAATTTATTACGGCCTAAATTGGAAAGCCCCTGGATGTGTTTGGCACTCACTTGTTCCTGAGACTTTAAAATTAAGAAGTTATTTAATAAATATGTGAGCTAAATAAAACACACTAAATAAAAACAATAAAGTCTATTTAGTAAATGGTTTTTGGAAATGCCTGTACAAAAAAAATACTAGTGTGAAATAAAAAGGTGTGTCGCAAAAATAAATAAACAAATAATAAAACCTTAGGAGTGAACTGAGGTTGAGAAAGAAAATCTTAAAATATTTTCAATTACAATTGCTTAATTGAGTGTCAAAATACAGCATTACGTAAGCGTTTACATTAAAATAAATACAAAAGTTTCGACTAAGTCCGGTTAATTCAAAATAAAAATTAAAATCATACTAGAAATTAGCAGAATCTTACAGGAACCCCAGAGGCCCTGATAAATACTATAATATAAGTAAAACGTTGTATAAAAAATCAGCATAATATTAAAAGCGAGTTGTAATAAAAGGTATTATAGAAATTGAATTTAACTAAAAAAAATCAACCGTTAGAAAAAATAATAAAATATTAAACAATTTACATATTTATAAATAGAAAATGTACTGATTTTGGTCAATTTAAATAAAAAAAATACAAAATAAAATATCAAATAGCAAAATCTTCCCAAAATAAATGCACTCATTTACCTGAAGAATACCCAATATTCAAGCGAAACGTTGTAAAAAAATAAACTTTAAAAATTAATTCAGAATAACAACGATACAAAATATAAAAACTGCAATAATATATTTAAACTCCAATATACCAAACTTGCATAATAAAGTTTTCTTTCAACAAATTTTTTTCAGACGATCCCAAAGTTAAAAATTCAAAATACTATAGATTAAAAAAAACTACGTCATATTAAATTACTGAACAGCTAGGCAAGATATTTTAATTAATAACCCAAGACTATTAATTTAATTCAGTTCTGTGAGCTGCTACAAATGTTGCCTTATTTATACTAAAAGTGAAGGCATGAGTCTCAGATATAATAAAAGAATTAACTAATATAGCAACTATACTGACCATAAAAAATTTAATTTGCAGTCTATCGGTAATCTCCTTTCTTTTTTTTGCAAACCCTTGTTCAGGAATTCAAAAGGAAATTTATTATAAAAATTAGCCCCAGTCCCCATACAAAAAAAAATCTATTTGAGTAAAAGTTAATTTCGATATATGACCAAAAATTAGCAAATTACGTAATATAAAACCAAAATTATTCAAAAGGAATATACAATTTTTGAAAATAGATGAAATTAAATTTCCTATTCAATAGGGTTTAGTTCGCCCCGGACAGGAAAACTTCTTCACAACATGGCAGGAAAATGGTGGCCTGGTCCAACTTCAGCAACAAAAATCCTCTCTCAGAGAGATTACTTGGAGGTTACAAAATATTATAAAATTCACAAATACAAAACCCCAAGCAAATTATTACGAAGCTGAGGAAAAATCCCACTAACGGATTTCCAAGAAAAACTTGGATTTTATTTTCCCAGTTCGCGCTGAAGACCTTTCGATGTTACAGGAGACCAGAAAAGTGAAGTGAAAAAGTAGTTCCTTCCTGGAACCAGCTCCGTTGTATCTTCTAGAATTTACTCAACCCGGATGCCGAACTATCATTGATTAGATTGCCCCAGGTGACATTAGTGTTGTAAAGAGGAACTCGGAATGATTTAAAATAGGGATTGCAGGGCAAGAAAAACGATCACGGATTGGTTAATAATTCAAACGGCAACCACCTGAGAATAAACTTGACATCAATTGTGATCTTAGCATGCGCCTACTGAATGAGGGCATATCGGATGCAGCGAGTGACAGCGCATAGGAAATGAGACGTCCCATAACCCTTAATTATACTGTGAACTAAGCAAAACGAATAGTAAACAAACATCTATCTTCCAGCTTCCAAAACTTAGATAATTAGAATAATAGTTGAAAAGGCTATCCCGAGAAATCAACTTGCAACTAAAACAGAGAACAAAGCTATGGGGAAGTGGAAAAACTCTGACAGCAAAAAGGTACCTAGAATTAATTTAAATGAAATTTTCCAACAATACAATATAAATAAATTTGTTATTTTACCATTAAAAGAGATTTATTCACAACGAAATATTTTAGGCAATTCACAGAAGACAAAAAATGGTCGAGTAACAATTCAGGACATAAAAGGGTCTAAATACTCATGAAATCAGGAGAAAATGATTCAAAAAGGAAATATTTAAGGAAGTAATTTGGTTTTCCAAACACTACACAGATCCGATTTAGTTATACCAATATGCAACTGTTACCTAATCTAAGAAATAAAAGGTATGAATATTGATTTTAAATCGAGAAATTTTATGTGTTTATAGGCCAAAGCTAACTGAAAGATTTTGTACTAATATTGCCCTTATGTGTTAGATATCCAGGGCCAAAAGGAAAAAATTAAAATAGGCTAAATTTAAAAAAAAGTAATAAGCATGTATTGGCCTAAAAACAATCTTATATATATCTAAAATAGAAATATTTATCAAAGTAACCGTGCTTCATAAACATAAATTCCTACATGAGTATTAATACAAAATATCGACCTTATATGCAAAAAAATTCGGTGCATTAATTGCCTGTATTTTATTATTTACAGTAACAGAAAAGATATGTTTGGACCCAAAAATAGAGGTTTGAAGTCGAAAATGCAGCATCCTGACAAGATTATCGAAAGGCCAAAACTTGCATAAAGGAGTCAAAACAGGTTTTCAAGACTGCGAAAATTAAATTCTTATTTACTCTGTAATACTAAAAAATAAATATGTTAGATGTTATTTGGGTTTCGTTTTTTAAATAATTATAATTTTAACTGATGAATGATACTGTATGAATCTAGGCATCGCCAAAACGTTTCTTTTGGACGGGGTGGTGAACTACTTTAGTTTAAGAATACTGATAGTTGTTGATAATAGGTGGGGCTATACATACCGATTAATCCTTATAATATTATCCGTTATAACAAATGAAATCTTCACTTGAGATATGGGTAATCTAACTAAACTATAAAACCAATATATAATTTAAATAAAGTTAACATATCAATTATAAAAAATTAACACTAAAATAGTACTTTATAAATGTTAAACTAAAAATTAAACTATATAACAAAATTAGAGTGTTACAAACTGTAATAAACCTTTACATTCTCCAACGTGCTTGTATCGTCTTTAAGAATCGTTCTAACTACTTAAAATGGGGCGATATTAATACTTATAGAACGCGAAATGCAGATAAGCTTTATGTACATGCTGCAAGATTGACTCAGGTGCGGGAAGGACCTGAGATAAGTTCCTTGAAAGTATTCAATCACTTACCAACACATATGAAGGATATACCTAGTATGTGCATTTTTAAAATACGACTAAAGGCCATACTGGCTGAAAATCCGTTCTCTCTCTGAAAGAGTTTTTTATGTTTGAGTATTAATATGTCTAAATGTGGGGGGGTTTGTAGGTCTTTCAGAACATTTATTCTCTGGAAGAGTTTTACGTGTTTATATTTTAAAATGTCGTAATACATTGTAACATAGGTCTTTTGGAACATTTAATGTAAGGAATACTATTTTATTTCCTTTTTATTATATTTTTACTTTAAATTTGATCTTTACATATGACAATTCCGATACATGTGAATATGTCTATGGAAATAAACGATTTGATTTGCTTTGATTTGACATTTTACCAAAATAATGCATCATCCAGAGACAGTTCCCGCATTTCTCATGATGAACTATGCTACCCAAAAGCAATAGGACTGAAGACCCGTCCCAATACAGACCCATCACCTGTTTACCCCACCATGTACAAGATCGTAAGAGGATGCATTGCAAATTGTATTTATCACAATATTGACAGTCATAACCTATTAGCCGAGCCACAGAAGGGACGAGAACTTATCATCGACTCTGGTACTTAAGCAGGAAAACACAACGCAACATACACACTGCTTTTATAGACTATAAAAAGGCGTTTGACAGTGTACCACAATCCTGGCTCATAGACATACTAGCAATATACAATACAATATCAATTTCCTGGCAACTATCAAGCACCAGTGGAGAACGAAACCCACTTTGGTTCTGCTTAGCGATGAACCCTTTATCCACATTACTCAACAATACAGCACATGGCTTCAACATCAGGGCCAATAGACAATTCCCGAACCATATCCCACCTTCTGTATATAGGTGATAGTAAGTTCTGTGGTGGAAACCATAACCAACTAAAAAAGCTTATTGACATAACATACACGTTCTCGAAAGACATCCATATGGAATTTGGAATGGAAAAATGTAAAACCTTAAACATCGAAAAATGCAAAGCCATTAATGGTGATGTAGCCCTACCCAATGGAGAAATAGTTCTAGCGATGAACCAGGGAGAGATTTACAAATAACTAGGATTCAAGCACGCTAGACTGCTCCAAGATAATCAAGGAAAGACCAAGCTGAAAGATCAAAACATTCAAAGAGTGCTAGCTCTTCTGAGGAAAGAATTGAACACGAGAAATCTCATTACAGCCATTAACACCTATACTGTGCCCGTGTTGACCTACAGTTTCGAAATCTTGAACTGGACTAACACAGAGCTAGAGGGACTACAATGAACTACTCGCCTAATGATGACCAAGTACAAGTCACACTACCCAAGGTCATTAACTCTCCGAATGACCTTACCAGAAGAAGATCTCTTGTTGACTTGACCAATTCGCACTCTCGGCAGCTGCAAAAATTGAGAGATTTGTTCACCAACAAGACACAAACATCAAGCCTTTACCACATAGTGACCTTAAGTGACAACTTGTACTCTCAACTCAATCAAGTGACATCATCCGATAAACAAGGACAATGACACAATGACTTGAATCAATTAAAGCTTACAGCAATCTTGGACTGCGTACAGGAAAACCTTTCCATAGAATATCATGACAAGCATATCTATATATGCTGTGTAGTCAAGCAGCGATTAAGGCTCTGTCCTCGACCAGTGTCAATAGGGTTAGTCTCATTTGGGTGCCCGGCTATCAGCATTGGGGGTAATGAGGGAGTGGATCAGCTGGCTCGGGAAGGTAGCAACACTGTTTTCAATGGGCCGGAACCTGCTCTTGAAATTGAATTTAAAATGACTCCTTCAGCTGTCAAGGCTAGAATCGCACTGTTGAAGAATTCCGTGCTGAATGGCACAAGCTAGCAGGACTCAGACAGTCTAAGGACTTCATATCAGGCCTTTTTAGCCTGAGTCTATTAGACGTCTAAAACAAAACAGAGGCCAAGTTAGAACCATTACCGGGATCCTAACTGGACAGTGGCTGGTGAAATATTACCTGCATGAGATTGGTCTTGACAATGGCCCATACTGCAGGTTTGTGCGTTGCCTGGGTGATACCTATGTGGAATTCGAGCTTGTGGGACGTTCTGGGAGGAACGAAAGGGTCCTTTCCCTTCTAAAAAAGAGTGAGGGTGGGCTCTTGACCTGACACGCTTACTTGGAGGGATAGCACAATGAGCCCCAGTGAGTTTAAGTGCTGCCCTTCTCAGACTCTATGTCTATGTCTTAATCAACATAAAGGTACTACTTAAAATACAAATCCAATATATTACCTCAGACCAGTTTAATAACTTTTTTTTATCAATGCAGGCATGGATATATGGGTTAAAATTGATCCTCAGTTATTTTTGTTGAGGCGAGAGACATAAATAATTAGCTAAAAAATAAAAAAGTAAGGATCTATTTAGTTTTGACAGTGGAGCTTGTAAAAAACATTAAACATCTTATATTTTTTCTCTTAACAAAATTAATAAATCTTAACTAAATAAGTCTTTTATTTTCCTGTCCAAATGGTTTTTGAACTGATGGATGTTAGCAGTTTACTGTCTCCCATTTGATTCCAGCAATACACAACCCGGTTTTTAAAAAAGTTTCTTCTGAGAGGTTTGTTGTCTCAAGTTTGCTGTTTGATTTCAGTGTAGAAAATCAAGATTGCAGCTATAATATTAGGTTAAAAACTGACATAAAGTAAACATTTAACATCTGTAAACGATTTTATATAAATGAATTATCTGCACAGATAAAAGGAGGGAAAATTGAGTTAACTTAACTGCCCGTATTTTTTTTCTTACCTTTTTTGTTGTGCTTTGCAGCAATGTTACATAAGCAATATGGCTCCTAACGAGTTGTGTGATGACGGAGTAATGTGTGATGACGGAGTAATAATATGTGATAAACAATTAAATGTAATACTTTCTAGATGCTTTAGGTATTGTGTTGAAAAGAAATTTGGGTTATTGTGATGATGAAATATTTTCTGGGGATATAAATATGGACCTAACATAAAAAATAATCTTTCACGGGTTTGGTCAATTAAAAAAAATGGGGTTAGTCATAATGGAATTACCATCCGACGTTTCGCCTTCGATTATACAAGGCATTTTCAGGTATCTTTACTTCGCAACATCCGATCACTGAATGAGCTCGATTTGTGCTCGCCGAACCGTGAGCGTACATCACATAAAGATCCCTGAAGATGCCTCTTGTAATCGAAGGCGAAACCATGATTTCTTAAATATAGATCTGAAAGAAAGAGTGATACAGTAGGAAACTATTTAAATTGTCTTAAGAGATAGGTTTTAATAGTGTAATAACCAACTAGAATTGAAACACAAAATTCCACATGTCTGGATCACTTTTTTGTTAAATTTAAATATAATTTGTCGACCCTTGGTTTTATTCTTGGTGCTGGTTATATTGACCATAATTCTATATTGCTCAAGCCCGATGTATCTTGGGGAGCATGGTGAAAAGACAAAACCTGAGAAATGTGTTAACAGACTTAATCTCAATCATCTTTGTGAACTCTTGTAGGGTGAAATGTGGTACGACATTGTTGTGAAAATGTATATTGAGTGTGTGGACATGTTTATAGAGAAGTTTACTGTTTATATTGGTAGACCAACAAAAAGTCAATACATTTTATGTAAAAAAGACAGTTACACCATGGATAACTCAGGCTTTGCTGGTTAATAATTTTAGATATTATCGGAAATGACTAACAAAGTTGATAAAATAAATTCAAAAAACTAAAAAAATCCTGGAAATAAATAATGAACTGTAGTAATAGAAAATAGAATAAATAACAAAATTAATAGTATAGATGATGAAAATTACATAAGTGTTATTGATGAGTTACTTATCGCCAATACCTAATGGTTTTTTCCTCTGTATGGGTGAGCAGTTGGCAGAGAAAATAATACCTGATGAGCACAATGATACATCTGGACCGCTCTTCCTGTTACCTATTGTGGAGGAAGAATTGCTGATGTTGATAGCTTCATAAAATACACATAGAGTATTAGCTCTGATGGTATCTCCGTTGATGTCTCAAAGATGACTCATAAGTTTTTATTGAAGCCTCTGATACACTTGATAAATCTTATATTTTGCAAAGGAGAATTCCCACTGACTCAAAAAAACTATTATAACACTATTACATAAATCAGGTTCAAAAACGAACTAAGAAATTATCGACCAATTGCCTAGACAAGCAATATTAGTAAAATTGTTGAGAAATGTATTAAACTAAGATTAAATTCTTATTTAATATGTAAAAATATTCTAAGTTTCCAATATGGATTCCGGTAGGGTAGTACTGAATATGCGGTTTTGAGGGTGGTGGATAACAGTTCATGCTGTTTTGATGGGGATAAAATTGCCTATTGGAGTTTTTGGATCTCAAACAGGCCTTTGGCACTGTGTCACACTGTATATTACTCAGCAGGCTTACATTGGAGTAAAAAGTGAGCCTTATAACTTGATTGAATCCTATCTACAGAATAGAACACAGCAAGTAAGGGTAGGTGAAATACTGAGACCTGCTTGGTGAGGTTCGGTGTGCCACAGGGCACAGTGCTAGGACCATTCCTTTTTACAATTTATATAGACTGTCTAATTGATATATTGCCAAGGAGCACTGCTGTGTGTTACGCCGACGATACGGTGCCCCTGTTTCAGGGTGAGACATGGGCAGAAAAAGCAAACTTCAGTTTGATGACGCTTGATGTAGATAAATAAGATTTCATGTGCTTTACACTAACACAAAATATTTAGGTGTATGTTTTGATCCACATCTTAAATGGCATAACTCCTTAGCGACTAAAATAAAAAAAATTATTATAAATTCTATCAAATACTACAGTGGCTACTCGGGAAATATTTAATTTATGTATATCAATCATTAGCTGACTCATTGTTAAATTACTGTATGAGTTGTTGGGATCATCCAATGCCCTACTGAATCACTTTTTCAGGAATCGTAAGGTTTTAACACTTACTTGATCTTCGTAAAATTCTTAATATTAAAAGCACTTTTTTATAAAACTCAACACTTTTTGCGAAAATAACTGTTTAATATCCACAATTTAATGTATTACCTTTTATTAAAATACCTGCATGCAAAAGGTTACCTGATGTTTGACAATGTCTGTTTTGTTGATTTACAAAAATGAACCGTTTAACTAAAACCTAAAGAATTAAAATTTTACTTATACTGGGTTATGGGAATAGAATGCGAAACCTGCAAGCTGGTTGTAAGATTTTTAATGACAAATATCCAATAACTAAATCTATGTTAAGTAAAATTAACAAAAAAAAATTAGTGAAACTGGATGCTGTATGTTCTGGCAGACCGGAAAGCACAAGAATTCCTCATCTTGCTACCAAAATACTAGCAAGAAAAAACAGCGTCTCAACTTTAAAAGTAGCTTGTAAAATAAATGGAAATAATACAATACAAAAAAAGAAATACCCAATATAACAAATAATAAATGAATGATACTAATAGGTATGGTGTTTAAAATGTTGTCCATTTACTTCCTGACAGTAGGCCAAATACTGTGGGAAAACATTTAATACATCAAAAAGAATACCAGTCTCCTCGATTCGTCTACATTCGATTTCTATTCGCTCATTTGAATCCTGGAGTTAATTGGATTTAGTTTTATACACTACATTTTTAAGGTTTCCCCACAAAAAGTAGTCGAGGGGGCGCGGCGTCAAGTCCGGAGACCGAGGTAGCCACTCAATTGTACCCCTACGTCCAATCCATCTTCAAAAAAAAGCGTTGTCTAAATATTCCCGAACATCCCGAGCAAAATGCGCATCCTGCTCAAACCATATTTCATCATTTGATGCACCATTACCTAAAAAAAATCGAGTTTAAATATTTAATACAGCAGGTAAAGTACGGAAGTTATGGTTATTCGGAAATAGTCCTGCAATAGCTGGGACAATTTCTGTCCTTAAAAGATTCAAATATCTTTTTCCAGTTAATGTGTCTTCCATGAAGAAGACTGAATATTTTTGCCCCCTTTATACCACACCAAACATGTATCTTTTGGGAAATTGGGTATGATTTTTACGTATCCAATGTGGATTTTCCCTGGCCCAATATCGACAATTATTTTAGTTAACTTTTCCATTAAAAAAAATTGCTTTGTCAGAAAAAATAATTTGAGTGACAAAATTTAGATTGGTATTGCATCATTCCATCATGATTTTACAAAATTCCAAGCGCCTATCGTGATCATCATCAGAGAGTTCTTGTACCAAAGTTATTTTGTTTTAATGAAACTTCTCGGTTTTTAGAAGTCAGTCTAGAGACATGTGTCAGACGTCATTTTCTCTTCCTAATGTTCTGGTAAAAAGGTGCGGATTTGCTTCTAAACTGATTAAAACATTGAGAGCCTTTCCAGTAGATTTAGTTATTGGATTTCTGTTAGAATATTTGTCATTAAAAATGTTACAAACATCTTCCAGGTTTCGCATACTGTCATTTTGAAAAGCACAATTTTGCTAATGTTTCATCAAAATCACATTTGGCATTTTCGAAGCGTCCTCTCACGTTCGAATAGAGACTGAAGTGTTAATGATTACAAATTTTCTTTTTATACCCCCACCAGGAATAACTAGGTTTATTACTGTCTAAAAAGATATCACCCGAGGGAGGTGGTGTTTCCTAGATGCTAACTTTAATAGAGCCCAACACGGTTTTTAAATATCAGGGATGATGTTTCCAAGATAAACAGAGACGTGAGAGTTAAAATTCTCTGCGCCAGAAAGTGCGGTTTACAAGATTCTCTCTGACTAATACCGACAATAAATCGAACTGTCTTTTTCTGAAGGATGAAAAGCACATTCAGGAGATCCTGACTGGTCATACCCCAGAATGGTATTCCATATCGCAGATGCGACTCAAATAGGGCGAAATATACTGTCCGTGCCAGTTGCAGACCCAGCTCTTCTTTAACTGCTCTCACAGCAAAACATCCTGATGAGAGTTTCTTGCTCAAAGTTGAGATGTGCCTACCAAAATACAACTCACCATCAATAAGTTGGAGTTGAACCACCCTTTAATGATTTTCAGGTCAGTTACAATGGTCTGCCTTAGCTGCATAATCTCCCTGTCCCCACAATATAGACGTGTCATCAGCGAAAAGGGTGAAATCGCCAGAGATGTTTAGGGTAACAAGGTCATTGAGTGGAAACAAAATAGGTCCTAAAACTGAGCCTAGTGGAACTTTGCAGTTATTTTGTAGAGCGGGTACCTTATTCCTGAGTGCACCACAGACTGAGAACGACCCTTAAGATAGGGTCTAAACCAGAAGTGATCCACGTCTCGGAATCCATATCTCTCGAGCTTAGACAGCTGAATCAAAAGCCTTGGATAGATGACAGAATACCTGTAGAAAGCTGTAGATGGCATCATGAGTTCCCCTCGCCGACTTAAATCTAAACTGTTGTTTGTTGTTGTTGTTGTTCGTTTGATATGGCCTTCACCCGTAGGTATTCGGCCAGGCCTAGTTAGTTTTTTTCGTGGATGTTCGGGACTGGTCGGGTAACGTGACCCTGCCCGATCATCCTAGGTGGTACACTTTTTTGTTCAGACGTAACATATAGGGGGAATGGAAGGGTGCGCGGAAAGGGGGACTAGAATCACCCTTCAAGGATGGGGGAAGGAATTTACGTCTGAAGAGTCCGAACCTCGGCCATCCCCTTCACCTGAGAGGGTATGTGATGGCGGGGAGTGTGAATTTACCCCCAAACTACCACAGGAACATCCGGTTCCCCCCGGCCTGGTTACCGGCATGAATGGCAGCGTGGACAGTGAAATTCATTTTACACTCTTCCCTGTTGGATTTTTAACCACTAATATTAGCTGCAGACTTGAAAAGTCGTGCACCCACCTAGGATTCGAACCCAGGACCTGCGACACCAACTCCGGTGTAAACCTAAAGCTTTACGCTCTCGGCCACCGGCTCGCCTAAATTGTTTAACAGTTATAAGGTTAAATTAATATAGTTCCATACTCTTCTTTTGACAAGCTTTTCGATAAAGTAGGCAGTAATGAAATTGGGCGGAAGTTAGATGGCTCAGCCGAGTCACCTCCCTTGAATAAGGGGATTAATAGAAATGCAAAAATTGGTTTGGCATAGAAAAATGATAAAAAATAGTACGCGTAGGAAAAAAAATGGTAGAAAAATGGAAAATGGTATTATCTAAATATTTGCAGGTATAGAGGGTAAAAAAGGATATAAATACCATATCTGGCAGCTCTGACCCCCCACCCTAGGCCGAACGTTATATTTGCGTCGTTGGTCGTTATTTATATTTTCCGGATACTGCTGTTGTTGTTGCATTAATTCCTCTTGATTTTTTTGTAATTTTAGGTTTGTCGATTATTGTCTTCCATATAGCTGGTAGTTTTAATGATGCGCCCCTTTTATTTAAATCACCTTGTTTTCTTCCGTTTTCTTTGTCTTCTCGGATTATTCTGGTCTTATATTGCTCTATATTGGCAATGTCTACATCCTTCGAAATTTATTTTGTGCTTCGTTTTCTGATTATGTTTATGCTCGTCTATTCTTGCTGATATTTGCCTATTAGTTTGCCCCACATAAAATTTTTCGCAGTCCTAGCATGGAATGCTCTATACTCTGTGGTTTTCCAATTTGATTTTTACTTTTGGGTTTCCAAGTAGTATACTTATGGTTGTTTGTGGTTTTTGTATTGTTAGTATGTTATGTGTTGTAAGAATTCTTCCAATTCTATATGTTGTTTGTGCCTTTCACATATTGTAAGACTACTTGTTGCCCTCCCGTTTGTTGTTCAGGAACCCGTTACATTAATAGCTCCCTCTAAGGTACGATTTGTGTAACCATTTGTCTTCGAAGCAACTTATGTGTGTGTCGAAGATTATGTTTATGTTGGACCAGGGAAGTAACAATCTTGCCTGTGGTTTCGTGAATAAATGGAGGAACTAAACTTATTAGTTTCATTTCGTGGAGTAGGATTATTATATTTTTTAATTGAGTTTCTAATATTCTCAGTACAATATCCATTCCCTATTAAAGCTAGAGTGAGTTTTTCTGTTTCCGATTGTAAAGAATTTTAGTCACAAATCGCGACGGCTTTTTGAACAAAAGAATTAATAACTGATTGCTTTTGTGCCGAGAATTTGCATTTAGGTATCTGTTCGTATGCATTGGTTTTCTATATACAGAGTGTCAATGTCCTAAGGAATCATCCCCTTTGCTTTGTTCAAGAACATCTATATATATATATATATATATGTATATGTATACATGTATGTATGTATATATATATATATATATATATATATATATATATATATATATATATGAATGAATGTATATGAATATGAATATATATACTCAAAGTAGAGTTTCTTGGGTATTTGGTTCTTTAATGGAAGGTATTTAAGACATCATATAAGTGTAGAGATTCTTATATATTACCAAACGTTTCGACTAGAATCTAGTCTTCATCAGTGCTACAACAATTTATTAGTTAAGTTTTTTTTTGAAAAGTTTTAAATATGTGTTTAGTTCGACTCACCTAATGAAGTAATTACTTAAAAATCCTAGTGGTTTCATCGTTGTGCTCTATTAAAATAATAAACTAACATTTAACACAACATGTATATAGTTTCAAAACAAAGACGGGCACAGTATTTATAACATAGAACGGACACAGTGCTCACATGTAGTTTAAAATATAAACTGACTAGTCGAATCTCATATTATTCTTATTTCTACCTTAGCCTTTTTTTTCCTATTAAATATTGATAACGATAACATATACTGGTGGAATAATATATATATATATATATATATATATATATATTTATTTTGATTTTAGTATGTGGGGTATTAATTAATAACGTTGTAATAAATTTTACTTAAGTTTTTTATGCCAGATTTGTCATTTATAGAATTTTTATTTTTTTTTATGTATAACATTTCTAGGAATTCCCTCTTTCGCTGATTTGGCTCAGTTTTTAAGATTTTTGTTTTATTGTTCTTGTCATACTTGTGGCCAGTTATGCGATTTTGTAGGTATTGTGTTGTTTGTCCAATGTATACAGACGAGCAGTCAGAGCATGGTATTTCATATGTGGTGTGGGTTTTTCGGTGTTTTACTTTTAACTGAACTAAAATATTTTTTGAGAAGGTTATGTCCTTTATGGCACACAGAAATTTCATGTTGTTTAGAATATGATTGAAAATCTACAATATATATACATATATGATAATTTGTGATTAGGTTTATATTTAATTTGAACTTATTTGATGACGTTGTAATATATTTGGCTCATATTTTTTTCTGTTTTGTCGTTTATTGCATTAGTTTCCCGTTTAATATATAAAATTTCCATACACTCCCTCTCAATAATTTCCCTGTTCAGAATAGTAGTATTTTAAAAATTAAATGTGAACATTCTGTTTCAAGTTTTGTAAGTGCTGTTTTATTTTTTTTATCAAATTTATGCCAATTTAATCGGTTTTTAAGATACTATATAGTTTGTCACTACTAGTTTTGTATAATATCTAAATATTTGAAAAGGTCATGTTTCTCATATCAAAGAATGGGCCAAACTGTTTGTATTGAATGCTTTTAAATAGGGAGAAACTAATATTAACAATATTAAAAAAAACACCTGTTTAAGAAAAATTTTACTTAACTATTTATTTTTATATTATTTAAGTATTTTGTTTAGTATTTGTATAATATTTATTGGTCATTAAGGTGTTAATGTGCATATTCAGCGTGTGTGTAAATTTGGGTAAAATATTAACAACTTTTTTATGTGGAATTTTAGGCGAAAAAGTTATTCTTCATAAAAAGTTTTGATTGATTTTGATTTTGATATTAAAAAATAAATAATGAAAAAAAAATGTCATTTTATATACAGTGTACGAAATAATTACAAAAATAGAAGTTTGCAAGACAAAAAAAATTTGTAATTCCATGTTGTGAGAGAACTAATTTAAAGAACACTCAGGTAAAAGTCAGAAAGCTTTTAGAAGTTTTCTGATAATAATTTTAGTTTTTGGGAAAATGAATAGTGAATATGTAAACAAATTAATTATTAAAAATATTAAATTTTACTTATTCAACAATAATTTTCTCAAAAATAAGTCTATTATTAAAAAGGATTTTTGACTTGTATTGGCAGGGCCTTTAATAAAGCAGTCCCAAAAGTTGGAAATTCATAATTTTTTTGTTTTACAGACTTCTATTTTTGTATTTATTTTGTACTTTATATATATAAGAAGACACCCTTTTTTGAGCCAATGTTATATTTCGAATAAGCAAAACTATTTATGAAGAATAACTTTTTCGCCTAAAATCACAAATAAAAAAGTTGTCCATATGTTTCCCAAATTCACGTACACGCTGTATGTATTTAAAACGTTTCTATTTCCGTAAAAATGTTTTATTTAGAAAACTAAGCATAGGAAGAGACAGAAGAGAAAATTATTGAGGGGGGTGGGGGAGTAATACAATTCTGTTAACATATTTTTCAATATTAACAACAGATTTCCAACTTTGTCAATGCAATATTTATTCAGTGACATCAAAATTTAAAGTGTTTATCATATTAAAACTGATGACTAAAAAAAATAGGTCATTGCTCTTGACTCAAGGCAATGAAAACAGTTTAAATAAAAAGAGCTATAGAGAGCATTACTACCAATAAGATAAGGCGATTATGTCTTGCCAACAGAATAAAATTTTGGGGGTTGTGTGCCCCCCTATGGATCTGCCCCTGAGTAAGGTGCATATATATGTAGTATTAAATGAATATCAGTATGGTCAATTTATCTTTTGAAAGTATTTGAAGTAGCAAATAATTCCTATTTAACCTAGATGCAAACATTTTATATATGGGCATAAAATCAAAATAGAAGAAACTGTTTCAAGTAAAATTTTGACAGATGACAAATAATAATTACCTGCATTTGTCGACATATTTGTTGGTGTAATTTAAAACAGAAACTGTCGGCAAAGATCAATAAATTTTCCCTACAGTTTATCTCTAGAACTTAGACATTCGAAATTTTGTAAAGTGTATAGTAATAAAATAGTTGATATCAGTATGTTATGTATGACATGATGATGTTTTCTAACTAACTGTTACTTTTCTAATTTTCAGGCGCATCAAAGAACTACTAGAGAAAGATAAACAGCGTGAACGTGAGAGAGAACGGCAAAGGGAAAGAGAACGTGACAGAATTCGCGAGCGCGAGAAATCGAAGGATACCAGACATTCAAATGACAGATCTCGCAATGATCGCGACAGTTTTCACAGAGAGCTGCGCGAATATCATAAATACCGCGACAATGTCAAGCGTGATTCGAGAGGTCGCGAAATCCGTGATAGAGATAATTTCAATAGACATGATAGAGATAGTTCCAGTAGATATGACCGAGATCGGAGAAGTGATGATAGGAGAAGGGAAAATGAGCACTCACAAGATAGAGACAGAAGTCATCATCGTGAGAGACATCATAAGAAAGTTAAGGATCAGGATAAGTTTAAAGTAAGTATTTATTTATTACACCGTCATGGTACAGCCTACAGGTTCTATTTAAGTAATTTAATTTAATGTTGAACATTTTTGACTAAGTGCCAAACTGATTACGCGTTCTTTTGAATATCGTATTGGTTATGGTATAGATAGATCCAGCCTGAATGAAAGTCTTCCACTGTTCATTCAAAAAACTAATTTCAGAAAGTAATTTTCAAACTATTCAAAACAGTTTTTTTATTACTTATATTTAAAATTTTACAGAAATGCCAAAAAGAGGAAAATAGTAGTAGTAGCGACAAGGTCTAGTCAAGTTCAAAGTAAGATGAAAAGGTACCCAAAAGAAAAAACTTCTATTATGTATAGGCAATTTAAATTACATTTCGTTTAAAAATGGGTTCAGAAGGATTCACGCGCTGCAGAAATACAAAGACATGAGTACGATTTAACATTTTAAATTTTGCAGTTACGTAGACAAAAGATCAATGCAAGGCGGTAAAGAGCCATTTTGTGGAAAAAAAAATTATATGCGACGGCATTTGCGTCAAAAAGTGGTCGAAAATGGACAAATCTACTTCTATTTTATAATTCTAGATTTGATTTTTTCATAAAAAATCGCATTTAGCGCCCGACTATACATATTTCTAAGCTAAAGCTAATACATATCTCTTATAGTTTTAACATAATATTGCAGCGGCGGAAGGCTTGCAAATGAGCCATAATACTGCGTGCAGTTCCCCCTTAATTGGAAACTATATTCTCTTTAATGCAGCTTAGTGCTCAGCTGTCTATTCAAGAAAATATAAACTACTTGAATTTGGGTGTGCTCATAATATACAATGTTCATTTAACTTGTTTTCTTGGAATCGAATTGTCCTTATTTTTTCGATTTTACAACATTTTTAATGGCAACTGTTGCTTCCATATGTAAGCAGTTACCATTTGAAACAAAATAAGCTCTGTTGTCATAGAGAAACAAGTCTCATCTGCAAAGCAGTAATATAAGGAATTAAAAAGAAAACAAATGTCAAACCACAAATACTTAAAATAATAATACTTATTATCTTAGAGGGTTATCATAAAATTTCTGCAGGTTTATATGCAAATTCAGTAGAACGAGTTTAGAGGACTGCTTAAACTCGGTGTTAGAAAATGGCAGTGCTGCAGGCTGCAGTTTATGTCGAAAGTAAGATATGTATAATTTAATTAATTTAAATAACTCATTAAAATTAAAAGATAAAATTTAAAAAATCACTGTTCTTGATTGTCTGCACTCCACATAATAAAATCCGTATTAAACAATTTTTTCATCTAGGCAAAAAGGGTGACAGGATCGGAACCTGTCAACCTGCTAATACAGTTTTTACTTGTTCAAACTTACCACCTTCGGAAGCTCCAAATATTTAAGGTACCTAAGGTACTCCAAGACCTGGTAAAATCATCACAACATTTACTGAATAAAGTTCAGTTGGAAGAACTTCTCAGAAGAAATCGAGACTTTCTCTTTGACTAACAACGTTTTAGGAAAAACTAACAGTTCAACATTGAATTAATAATGGTAATGCAGCGCCCATAAAACAGCCTCCAAGACGAATACCTTAGGCAAAGCGGAATGATGTTAAGAAAATGCTTGAGGATATGGAAAAACAAGACATTATAGAACCATCTCAAAGTCCCTGGTCGTTACTAATAGTTCTTGTTAAGAAGAAAGATGGCTCCACCAGATTCTGCGTCGACTTCTGCAGACTCAGTGACGTCACAAAGAAAGATAGGTTTTCCTTACCAAGAATTGATGATACCTTGGACACTTTAATATGATCAAAATTGTTCTCGACCTTGTACCTGAAAAGTGATTATTGGCAAATTATTCTTAATCCAGCAGATAGATAAAAGACAGCGTTTTCTACTGAGACTGGATTGTGGCAATTTAAAGCTATGGGTATTGGATTTTGCAAATTTTGCAATGCCCCAGCGACTTTCGAATGTTTAATGGAACACATGTAATTTTTTGATGACCTGTGTGTCTGTGATGAGCTGTTTTCCAGAAACTGAGAATGGCTGGCGTAAAACTCAGTCCCAAGAAGTGCCAGTTTTTCCAACAAGAAGTGAAATATCTAGGATACGTAATTACCAAACATGGAGCAAAAACCAATTCAGAGAAGACTGAAGCCATTCAAAATTAACCAATACTGAAGGACAGACATGAATTAAGGAGTTATATGGGATTTTCTACATACTACAGATGATTTTTAAAAGGTTTTGGTAATATCGCCCGACCACTTCAAAAAAGCGAAGAAAAAGTGATAGCCTACTTCACCAATGTTACTTTCCAAACCTAAACGAAACTGTTATATGATTGCATCACTTAAATGGTTGCTACAGTTTAAGAATCCCTAGAGACAAATAGCCAGGTGGTTGCAGCGCCTACAAGAATATGATTTTACAGTTGAACATTGAAAAGGGTTAAACTATAAAAATGCTTACGCTTCATCAAGAAGACCATGCCCAGAAAATGTATACATTACAATAAACACGAGGAAAGAGATGATCCTGATAATTTCCGAAGAACAGGGCCTTAAAACCGTCAGGACTGGGACTCGAAGCTGAAAGAGGAAAAACTCACAAAGACCTAGTTACCAAAAAATTGCATCTAAATCCCAGACATTTAAAGATTACTGGACTTGGACTCTTTGGTGATAAAAGATGGTTTGTTAAAGAGTATTTGGGAAAGTACTGATGCCAAAAAGCTTAAATATCAGACTATTTTGGCCATAAAGAAGGTCTCCGAAATTTTGCAAGCCGTATAGAATGTCGGCGGAGGGCATTTTGGTGTTAAAAAGTCCGAGAAAGGTTTTATTGGTTGGGAAGTCGTACAGATGTGAAAGATTGGTGCCGAATCTGCGAGGACTGTGCCGCCAGTAAAGAGCCGCAAACTCGTATTCGTGGCAGGACAACGTAGGAGCACCTTTTGAACGAATTATCATAGATGTAGCAAGACCATTTCCAGTTAGTCCGGGAATCGCTCCGGGCTAGTAGCAATGGATTACTTCAGCAAATGACCAGAAGTCTATGCAATACCCAGTCAAGAAGTCATCACTGTTTCCGACGTACTGTTTAAAGAATGGATTTGATGATATGGAGTACCAAGAGAAATACACTCGGACTAAGGTAGAAATTTTGAATTCAACGTGTGTGCAGTCTCTTAGGAATCTATAAGACAAGAGCAATTCCTCTGCATCCGCAGAACTTCGGAGAACTACCTGAGAATCCAAATAAATGAATAACAAAGTGACTAGAATAAATGCATTCAACCATTTTTACTGGCCTATCGCTCTGCAGTTCATGAATCAACTGGAAAAATACCTTCCAATATATTATTTGGATCCGATTTGTAGCTTCCAATCAAACTTCTAACTGGACGTCCTCCTGACAATAAGATAACTATGACGGATTATGCAAGCAACTCAGAAAAATCTGTGAAGAGGTCCGCCAGGAATTATAGCTGGAAAGCGATAGAATGAAGTCACGTTACGACCTTAGCGTCAATCACACTGGATTTAGAGTGGGTGAAAAAGTTTGATTATACAATCGAAATAGAATTAAGGGACGATGGCAGAAGTCATGGGAAGGCCCGTATCGTTTGGTGAGTCGGCTGAATGACCTGGGGTGCGATTTTGGGAGATAGCGTTCGCTAACTTAACGAACGCTCTCTCGATCGGGTGTGGCTCAGGCATTATATTCGGATTTTCCGATCTACATTTATAAAAGACACCTACTACGAAAAGTCGCCATTTTGTGTATCTGTCAGTTACCATTCGTGATAATAGGTTTTTAATTTTAAATTGTCATTGAATTTGATTTGGTGGAATATAAAATACTTTTCGATACTTGTTATTTGAGTGCTATACTATAATACTATAATCTATATACTACTATATTATTTACTATATATATATACATATATATAGTAAATAATCGACAGATGCCAAAATATTCAGGAAAATTATGAAAACACGGAACATCAAAGCAGCAGCAAAGTTACGAAACTCGTAAAAGGTCCAATAAATTAAATAAGGTAAGCTAATCTGCTTAAGGGCCAAATTATGAATAGGCTGATAATTTTACCAAACATATTTACCATAGTTACAATTGTCTCAACAATCGTATCCTTGACAGTTATCTGCTTGGTAAAGTTACCAGCCTATTCATAATTTGGCCCTAAAAACTATGTTAACTTATTGCGAATCCTGTATATTTTATTCATAAATGAATTATCAATCCAAGTTGATTCGTCTCATTTTATAGTAGGTAAGTATGAAGAAAAAAGTTCAACCCTGTGCTCTTAATTTACTACTATTGAATTAAACTTTTCTAGGAATGTCTCCTTTCACTCCGATTTGACAATTATTTTGCTCTTAACCTTACCATTATTTTGATACAAAATACGAAAAAAGTTCACTAGTTTCTGTTTATGGCAAACACATATTTTATTATTTTGGAAATAATGAAAAGCTGATGAAGAATCAAGCAGCTGGTCTGTTTGAAAAACCACCCTATTCGTATTATACTAAACTTGAACACTTTTAAAAGATAAGATAAAGGGGCATTACTAGTATGAGTTGGCCAGAGTTGGTGATCGAATAATTATTGTACCTAACACCTACTGTTTCTCTAATCCATTCATAAATAATTGGGAATTTCAAGAAACCTCTAATTTTAATGTTTACAAGTGAGTGCAGTGAGAAATCGTGAAAATTTTAGTGGATTTTATTTCACATATTCTACTTCTTCAGAACTAGGCTTTTGGTGTTAATGACCGAATTTCAGAAAGCGGACATAAGGTTATACCCTTAAAGGACGATATTCAGATATTTCAGAAACATTAGAAAATATGAAATTTTTAAAAACACTGGCAGGTATTTGGAGCTACCTATTTCAAGGTAACACATTTTTAAATAAACAAAGAAGTCAAGCCATTTTCTTTATTATCTAAAACATAATGTGTAATAGTGATAAATGTATTGTCAGATAATATAGTGGACTAGCCAAAATTTTGTTTTGTTTATTTTGAATTAAATAGGTTTTAAATTTTAATAATACTTACTTTAATATCTGTATTTTAATATCTAAGACATATGTTATCTATATGTATCTTCTGAATTGGTAAGTAATCAAAATATATTTTTACCATAACTCTCCACTATATATATTGTTATTAGGTATTTGTTAAGGATTTCAATTTCAAATAGGGCCTATTCTGTGTTAAACAAAATTATTAAAATTTCTAGCAATTTTTGTTACATCCTTATAATATAATATCGTTATATTTAGTATAAAAATAAACTTTAAATTAATACTGACCTATTTATTAGGTTTAAAATATTTAAATGTAGGCTCTTATTGAAGAACCTAACGAACTACCTACTTTTAAACCAGTTTATATACGATTTTTTTTATTACAGCATAGATATTTAAATAAATGTTGTATGTAGTCAACAGAGCAATAGTTTTATTTTTATTGAACATAAATATAGTAAATTATCTATATTAAATAAATTTGTAAGTAAAATCTTTTCTTTCTTTGGTAATTAAATACTAACCAAGTTAATGAGTCATTCAGTACTTATAAAAAAATAATTCATCTGATAAGGTTTACAAAAAAGACATTCAGTACATTAATCATGACACGGCAAACAAATTTAATAAATACAATTCATATTCGAGGTAGTTTTGCAAATAAAAAATACTACTTTATAGTGGTACTTTAATTTATAACTAATTACCAATACATTTACGAAGTATGAAAACTCTAAAATAAAAAATAAATATTAACTGGATTATTTTTTTTGTTTGATTATTACTTATTTTATTATTTAGTATTAATCTTAATTGTTTCTATGTTATATTATTATTGCTCGTGTTCCCTGTAGTGAGCTAGTACAGTTACAGCTGGGAATGTTAGAATAAATAAATATACAGTAATTTTGAAAATATTAAGTAGGCAACATAAAATATAATTTTTTACATGGAATGCCCTGTATAATCTTTAATCGGAAACAGTTTAAAGCCTTTAGAAGTACTCTATTTGTAACTGATATATTTGGAATTTGTCTTGAAATAGTATGTTCATTTATAGATAAGTATGAATTTCAATTTTAATAACTATATACATCAGTTCCCATTTATATATCATAGGTATTTCAGAAAATCCGAAATGGAGTTTTTGGAAAGGTACCTTGTAGTTTTTCTTACGTGTAAAAAATATACAGAGCATTCAATTAAAAAAATACATATTTTGTCAGCCTCAGTATATGTTGAAAGATACTAATAATTACCATACAACTGATAAACAAAAAGTAATTTCTTTCTAATTCTTTTGATTACAATAAAAATATTGAAATTACTGCATTAAATTCTAGACATATATCAAGAATAATTATTTTGGACTGCATAGTATAAAAATATCTCAACAAAGTTTTATTAATACAAACTTCACTAATATTTTTATTATATCTATTACTATTGTTTCGCTTAAAAGGTGATAAACTACTACTTCAAAAACCTATACATTTTAAAGCCATAACAAACTTAATTGTCAGTTTAACCATAGATACATATCTGTGGTTTAACTGACTGAAATGATATTGTACTCTTGCATTATTATTTATTGAATCTGCTAAATGATAATTAAATATCCCGAAGGATAGAAAAACTTTAAATTTATGTTTTCCAAATTCATTGCTCTAATTAAAAAAATAATGAACAGCTATGTGAACCTAAACATAAAGAAACATTTTGTGAAGGTATAGTGCAATATGTTTTTAACAGTAAGTTTTCAGAAGACTAAAATATACTTTAAAATTCCAAAATAAACATATTTTAATTTTTTGTTGAACATTAAAGGGAAATCCTAAAGAAGCAATGATATTCTAGTGGTAATGATTTTTTAAAAATCATGCTGAACAAAGCTTATAGGAATTGGGAGGGGATACCTTAAAGGACCATAAACTTTTGGAAAACCAGTTTCAGTGAAATTGGCTAAATTTTTTTATATGTTGTAGTTTTAGACCACCGAGCACAGAAAACAATAAGAGCGTATGCATCCCTTCCGCGATGGCTATTTATCTGTCAATGTCTGTCATTGTCAGTCATATTGGTATCACCAAGCCTAGAGTGTGTTTACTAGTTGTTTTTCTTTTGATTTTTGAGTATTTTATAAAACTGTAGTGTGCCAGGGTGTAGAAATACCCAGGGAAATAAAGAAAATTCACCAGGAATATGATTCACAGGTACGTATTTAGAACAATTTTAGTTTCATTTGTGTTTTATAAAATATAATCCAAAATAACTGTTGTTAAAACATTTTTAATATCGTTAATTTAATGTGAATATTAACTTTAAACTGGTTTTTTTTAAAGAAATATAGTCTAAACGCTTACTACCATGATTTTTAACTTTATATAGTCAGCTCAGTTTTCTATGTTAAAAATTAGCCCTTCTAAAGTTAATCTAAAATCTTATAAATATATAATATTATACCTTGACGTCGGCGTCAGTTCCTGCAGTAGTGGTAGTGAATAGTTTAAATCGAGTGTTGGGTACGTACCGACACTTTATTTAAAAAATATGTCATTAAAGAGTTTGTTATTAAGGCTGCCACAAGACGAAATAAAATATTGTAAGAAAAATAAACCGGTTGCTGCAATTTCAGTATATTTTTGTCAATGTTTTGGGTCCAACTGAGAACTGACCATTCCTGAGTTCCTTACACATATTTAAATGAACGTTAATATAATTTAATATTAACTTGTATATCACAAATAATACTTAAATCCTTAATATGAGAGATGTATTTTTATTGAGATCATTACTCAGAACGCTTTTAGATGAAAGAAACTTATTTTATCTCACTTTTATTTGCTTCACCTGTATTTTTGTTTGAAACGGAATCTTCAAATTGTAGGTTTCATCGACTTCAAACCGTCGGATAAACAATAATTCGATAAGTTTGTTCCAATATCCTGACCAGGATCTTTAAGACGTCTTAACGATCTTTAAATTGTAACAATTTGCATTCTTAAATTAATATCTCGAAAACCAAAATAAGTTTAGACCAAGAATATTCGGAAAAAATTTAAACTATTGTGAACGAAAATATTGTAATAAATAATAAGAATTATGAAAAAAATTGTTGAGGACGTCCGAAGTTCAAACAAAATTTGATTAGAAAATTTAACACCAACAATAAAAAATAAATAATAGTTTAAAAGACTAAAGACACGTTTTAATGGTAAACCTAACTATAAAGTAAAATTAATTAATTATTAAAAGAATAAAATGAATAACAAAAATTAATGTCATTTTAAAAAAAGTGTGGGGTGCTTTGTACTATATTTTTATACTAACCCTACTTTTGGAATAGTACCAATGAAATATTTATAACAGTTGATATCGAGTACCCCACGCTTCTTTTTTTCAAAGACATAATTTTCTCATTAATGATTTTATTCTTTTATTAAAAATTATGTTTTACAACTGGAGAAATTTGTATAACTTATAAAGTTTTTTAATATTGATCTCTAGTAATCCCTCCCTACAAAAAACTTCACGGTGAGTCAACAAGATAAGCTTTTTTACAATTTTTTCCCGTTTTCTGTGGGCAACGGAACCAAACTGAGGGTCTAACAATGAATTAAGGAAATTAAAATTTTGGTAGTGAGTTCCTAAAACCATTAACCCGTCTGTATGGCTTTAGAAAATTATTCTAAATACTGGTTTTTATTGCAGAACCTTAAAAGATGAAGCAAGAAGAGCTGCTTGGATGATGGCAATAGGATTAGTGGAGCATGGTGTTTAAAAAAATACCATTGTCTGTTTCTATCGTTTCTAAGAAGACAGCTTTGACTGGACCTTGGCCTCAGGGCTGATCCTCCTGCGAGAAAATGTTTTTGTTGTAAAATGTATGATAAACTAATTCTTAATCGTGGCAATTAACAGCGGTATATTTTTATGAATATAAGGTGGCCCAATAGTATACGACAAAGCTACGGTAGGCATATTTTGCTTTCTAAAATACTGTATAATCATTTACCTGATGGTTTGTTTCGTTATTATAGTTTGTGTTAACTATAAAAAACTTGATTTTTATGTATGCAATCTATAAGCATGCTTCCTTTGACAAAACTTATATTTTTATATATTTTTTTCATATCTGGTTTAATAATGTCTAGTGTTGATTAGAGTTTAGCATATTGTGCTTTAATTGTATTGTATAATTTTAAGTAGACCAATCCTCAGCACAGAACGCTAATCTATCTCTTTTTGTATATATTTTGTCTGTCTTTAAAGGAAAATATTAAGAGAAATGTCATATTACGAAAAATATATAATTTGCATGTTTATACTAATACTGTAATCCATGCTATTTTTAGTGTTCTGAGGATGACCTAATTAAGATAAAAATGGCGGCAAATACAAACACTTCATATTTAAATTCTTTGACCTATTTCCTATATGTATGTTTAAAATTTCATGAATGTATCTGTAGATAGTAATAAACTAGCTATTTGTTTTTGTGGTCAATAAATAAATAAGTATATTTACGGTGTCTGTTTGTTTCAATTTAATCTCCCTACAAGATCTGCTGAAACATAACGTCTTATCTTCCATCCCTGTTTTACGTGTGTACAATTTTAGTTAACATATGAAAAACTAATTGTCGATTTTAGCAAAAAAAATTCTTTTTCCTAAAAAGTTTTGCTTGTCAAAAAAATATCACTTGCGCTGAAAAAGTTTTTATAGACGGGGTACGAAATAAATACAAAAATGCAAGTTTCCAAAGCAAACAATATTGAGATTCCGACTTTTGAGACAGCCAAATGAAAGAGCCAGCAAATGCAAGCTAAAAAGCTTTTAGAAGTTTTTTGATAGTAGTTTTAAAAATAATTGGA
Organism: Kuschelorhynchus macadamiae; assembly: GCA_030620095.1. Classification (NCBI taxonomy): domain Eukaryota; kingdom Metazoa; phylum Arthropoda; class Insecta; order Coleoptera; family Curculionidae; genus Kuschelorhynchus; species Kuschelorhynchus macadamiae. The sequence goes on from JAUTXW010000821.1 coordinate 215,259, forward strand.
ATAGTTTTTAAGAAAATGAATGTTGAATATGTAAAAATGACGCATTTCTTACATATTCTCCATTAATTTTTTCCAAAACTATTCCAATTATTCTAAAACTTCAAAAGCCTTTTGACTTCTTTTTGCAGGATCTTTAATGTGGCAATCTCACAAATTGGAATTTCAATTTTTTGTGTTTCGTAAACCTCCATTCTTGTATTTATTTCGATCCCTGTATATAAAATGACATTCTTTTTTAAATTAATCGTATTTTTTAGAAAAGCAAAATTTTATAAAAAATACATTTCTCGTCTGAAATTAAAAAAGTTGTCCATATGTTACCCATTTTCCACTAATTGATTATTAAATTACCTAAAACCTACACCACGTACAAAAACCACCTTAAATTGGTTTTTGATCTCATATTTTTATGCTTTCCAATTTGGCTATCTTAGAAAATTTGATTTCTTAATTTTTTTGTTTTACCTAGTTGCTCTTGCGTGTTTTTTTTGCACAACTTGCATATTATATGACATTTTTTTTGCTGTCAAACTTGTTTTTTAAGAAGCATAACTTTTTATGTAGAATAATTTTTTTTCATAAACTCAATAATAAAAAAGTTTTCCATATGTTAACTAAAATTGTACACACGCTATATACATATTATTAACTAATTTTCACACTAAACCTGTTTAGATACATATTTTATAGGAAATAAAACTACATATACGAATAAAACATATTTTTCCTTATTTAAAATTATCGTATAGAATTTTCGTGGGATCAATCAAGCTTCTTCAATTAAAAAAAGTCTGTCAATTAATCATTAAACCTAAATATATCAGAATAAATGGGGTGTTCTAGTTAAAAAAACCTATAGCTGCACTTTGTACGATTTTCGGATATCCTGTATAAATTTAAAAATGATTGAAATAGTAAATGGCAAATAAAGTAAGGTTAACTGACTAGAGTGTACCAAAATAAGGTTTCTCGATATGAAAATTATACGTTTAACAAAAATATTTTTTTTATTAATAACAATTAAATTTTTAGTAAATTTATTTGCTCTACTATTACAGATACTTAAAATTAATATCTAGAGAAGTACATTTTACCCAACCCTAATCTTGTTCGTATTTGAGTTTAAAACTAATATTTTATCTATTTTTTCAGTATTAAGCTTCCCTGTGAGTGGAATTTCACTGAAGCATGTTTTCCATAGAGGTTCTGCGTGGTTCTTCTCCCTTTCTTATAAGCTTGGTTTAGCATGATTTTTAAATTATCATTACAAGTATAATATGACACACTTCACGATAACACTACCTAAATTATTTATTATAAGGGGTAATTTATATTAAGTAAGTTGCACATTTTTCACAAACAGAGTGTTATGTTGTGTAGATATAAATTATAGGTAGCATTTTTTTAATAGTTCTATAGCTGTGTCATAGGCTTTATCTCGTATATAAAGTCATTGGCTTTGACAAATTTTTAACATATTTGTCCTGTATTTGAAGCAGAACTTACACATACATATACATAACAAATAAACAAAAACGTTTCATAAAAGTAATGAACAAAACGAAGTTATTATGTCAATACAATAGTTATTTCTTAAAATTAAATATTGAGGTATGAAACTTCTAAATCAATTTTTGCCAAATAGAAGGAAATGTTACAGGGTCCATTGGATCATGCAGTAGACACTTCCTAAACATAAAACAGTCAGAATTAATACTTACTTACAAAGTTAAATGTCATCCACAATTATCGAGCCGGTTCTATTAGTACTTTAGCTAATGCTGATCAATGGTTCTTCCTTTTATTGACTATGTGAAAGGCGAATTAAAATACCGTATCGTATACTAGACATTATTTTCATATCGTTCCCTTTTTGTCATTGTCGGCAAGAAGCTGTAAGTAAAAATATTGCTCTCATAAGTAAATTTATACTGTGCAGCATGATACAACTAATTGTTTTCCTTGTATTAGTTCTTCTCATCTATCTATCAGTATGTATAAATAACAGAGATAGAAGTATAATTTTTAGCAAGTATTATTCTATTTGCTTAGAAATAGTGTCATGCCTACCTATAAAAGTTGCACATAAATATCATTCATTATAATTGTTTATTATATATTGAATAAAGAATTGACCATATTGCTCTTAAGTATTTTCATAAATGGAAAATGTTCTTCCTTGTAGTAAGTACTAATATCCTACGGCAATTCATGCCCAACTTTTGCAGTTTTTAAATATAAAATTCTATTTTTTCGTGTGAATAATATACGTTTTCGCTTTATGTGTTGAGAACTAAAACAAAGGTAAATTTTAAACAGGAGTTAGGTTAGGTTATGTTATAGTGATGTTCAACATTGATAAAGTATCCGATATTTTGTATCGGATATTTGGATACTTAATAATCGATATACAAAAAATAAGATAGTATGACATATTATATACAGTACTGTCATCATCATCATCATCCCCCAGCCTGTTGAGTCCACTGCTGAACATAGGCCTTTATTAGACGCATCCAATTTGCTCTGTCTTGAGCTTCTCTAATCCAGTGACCGGCGACTCTCTTAATATCATCACTCCAGCGACTTGGTGGTCTCCCTCGGCTTCTTTTGTCTGCTCTTGGTCGCCAGTTTATTATCCTTATTGTCCATCTATCATCTCTAAATCGTGCAACGTGCCCTGCCCATTTCCACTTTAGTGTCGTGATTCGTTCTATGACATCGTCGACTTTTGTTCTTTGTCTTATATCTACGTTTCTTATCCGGTCCTGCAGTTTGATTCCTAGCATTGCTCTTTCCATTTTTCTTTGGGCCACCTGTAGTTTACGGATAGTATTTTTGGTTAGTGTTAGGGTTTCTGCTCCATATGTTAGCACTGGCAAAACACATTGATTAAATACCTTCCTCTTCAGACTTATTGGTATGTCGCTGCTAAATACATCTTTTAGTTTTCCATATGCTGCCCAGCCCAGACTAATTCTTCTATTCAATTCGTGTGTCTGATTGTCTCTGTTTATCCTAATTCCGTGTCCCAGGTAATTGTATTCATTGACCTCTTCTATAATAGCGTTCTCTAATGTAATGGTTCCTCCGAGAACTAGGTTTGTCATGATCTTCGTTTTCTGCCTATTAATACAGAGCCCTACTTTTGCCGTCGCGTCATTTAGTTCTTTGCAGCCGCTTCTTCGAAGTTATCCGTTATGAGCACAATGTCGTCGGCAAACCGTAAGTTGTTTAGTTTTTTCCCATCGATGTTAATGCCCTTTTCTTCCCAATTGAGGCATACTCGAGAACTGTTGTAAATAATTTGGGAGACAAGGTGTCTCCTTGTCGGACACCTCTTTCTATACGGATTCTATTACTGTCTTTGTGAAGTTTTATACTTGCTGTTGAGTTATTGTAGATGTTGTATAGTAGACGGGTATATCTATAATCGATGCGACATTGTTGGAGAGCTTCCAGGACGGACTTTATCTCAATCGTGTCGAAAGCTTTCTGGAAGTCGATAAAGGCAATCACCAGTGGTCTGTTATACTCGAGTGTCTTCTCAATAAGTAGTTTCAATGTTAGAAGGTGATCATTTGTTCCGAATCCTGTTCGGAAGCCTGCTTGTTCAACTGTCTGGTAGGAGTCTAGTTTTCTCTCCAATCTTTTGCTGATTATCTTGGTGAACAGTTTGTATATATGAGACAGCAAGCTTATTGGCCTATAATTGCCTATGTCGGTCACATCACCTTTTTTATAGATCAGCATCATTGATACGTTGTTCCATTTCTCGGGAATAGAAGCATTTAGTAAACATAAATTGAAGAGATCCCTAATTTTTCTCAGGAGAATCTCTCCACCCATTTTAATTGCCTCCATTACTATTTGGTCATCACCCGGAGCTTTGTTGTTTTTCATTTGATTCAATGCTGATTTCACTTCATCTATGGTGATTTCTGGTAGTTCTTCCGACCCTTGATTTATGACTCCAGTACCCTTCTTTATTTGCTTTGGTGACTTTTCCATCTTTTTGCTGCTTCTATATAATGATTCATAAAATTCCTCAACGATTTGAAGTATCTCATCTCTGTTTGTTGTTAATTGGTTATTGTTATTCTTAAGTTTTATAATCTCGTTTTTACCGTTTTCAAGCTTTCTTTTCAGGACCTTCAGGCTTTTGTTATTCTCTATGGTGTTTCTGATTTGCTCGTTGTTATATCTTCTTATGTCTTTCCTGATATGTTTTGAGATGTCTTTGCTTCGTTGATTTAATATTTGAATATCAGTGTTCTCTCTCTTTTGTAGGTTTCTCCGATCTTGTATTAACTGTTTTGTTTCTCGGCTTAGTTTGCTTTCTCTCATATGTCTTGGGCAGCATTTATTGACTGCCTCGATAACTGATTCTGTGATCTCCTTGTTCAAATCTTCGATGTTTTCATGATATGAGCATTTTGATAGTGCGCTGTTGATAGCTTCTTGGTATTTCTCAATGTTGTCTGGGTGGATCCATTTTCTAGTGGCCTTTATTTTGGTCAATCTATATCTTTCTTTGCCCAAATCGAGATTCACTGTAGCTCTCACCATTCTATGGTCACTTCCTATATTGACTTGGTTCAGCACTGTTACATCCTGTATTATGGACTTCTTATCAGTAATAATAAAATCGATCTCATTTCTAGTCCTTCCGTCTGGGCTTATCCATGTCCACCTTCGGTTTGGCTTCTTAAGTTTAAGAGGGTCTCTCCACGTTGGTTCCTTTGCCCGCTTCCGAAGTTTCCCAATGATACTTCCGCCTCGTCTAGTTTGGTGCCCACTTTTGCGTTAAAATCTCCGCATATGATGGTAAAGTGGGAATGTGTGTCTTCCAGTGCTGTTTGGAGGTCGTCATAGAAGTGTTCGATATCCTCGTCATAGCTGTCCGATGTAGGTGCATAGGCTTGGATGATTTTGAGGCTGTATCGTGTGCTAATTTTCAGGATTATGAAAGCAACTCGTTTGGAAATGCTTTTTTACATTGGATATATTATCAGAGTGGTTTTTATGAATAATAAAACCGATTCCCCCTCGGGCTACATCTTGGTTTCCAATGTAGTAGAGTGCGTGACCTGATTTTAGAGTTCTCCATCCCTCTCCTTTCATCCTTACCTCGCTAAGACCGACAATATCCCACTTTATCCTAGATAGTTCCTCTTCCAATTCCAGGACCTTGCCCTCCGATGATAGGGTTCGGACATTGTACGTTGCAATGTTCAGCTGGAGTGCCTTACCTGCCAAATTTCCGTCCCCCCCAGAATCCTTGGGACTGACCGATACTCCGGTGTGAGATTCTGGATGTATAATCCTACTCACCTGGGGTAGTGTAGTTTTGTCATTTGGCATTTCATGCGTTAATGGGAGGTGGCACTTAAAACACCACGCTTGCCGTGCGGGTTGGTGAGTTTTCTTTCAGCCGCTCCTAACATGGAGATCAGACGCTGTTGGCAGTCGCCCGCTCCGGGTCAGACGCTGCCGAATTCTTCTTGTATTATCCCCGGGAAGAAGGGTTGCCACTTACGCCAGATCCACCGTATCGGGCTTGTCCTTCGCTTTCACTGCCGGTGTGGTCTTCGCCCGTTCCCTGGGCATGGGCAAAACGTTATACCCCGCAATACTGGGTCCCCAGCAGAACTCAGCCACCGATCCTGCGGATCGGGCCCACCCCCGCGACGTGGACGCGCCTGCTGAGAGTTGCCTAGGTGGATTCAGAGAAGTAGACTCTGGGTCCCCTAGGCCGGGTTAATGCTCGTGTTTGATGCCACGAGCAAAGTAAAGTTTAGTAAAAGTACAGTACTGTACTTTTACTAAACTGTCCAAAATTCCTCTTGTGTTTAATAAAAAAAAGTTCATATTCATATTATTATTATGAATTATGTACCTGTACTTTCTGTTACAAAAAAAGTCCTCACCTTAATATTGTTTAAAAACAATTAACAATTATACGACTCATTAAGGAATTCTATTTTAATAGTTCACAACGTATAACTGGTATCTCTTATAAAAAGTATAGTGTCCGATAGGAACTTTTTCCACATCCCTACCGAGAGACCAAAATTAACTTTGCACTGCGGTATTTTTCGAAATATATGTTTATGTGTTTGCCTGGTTGCATACTTGGTACCGTAAAGGCTTTGCAGTCAGAAGTATTCGTTTTCTTTTCAAAATAAAATATGTAATAGAAATAGACGTGTTTACCAGAACATTTACAAATAAATACCTTACCCAATATTTAAAGATTATTTTCATAACTTTGTTAGACATCGCACAGCTGGTATATCGGATTTAGAAGAGCCATCATGCAAAAATGAGAGTGGTACACTTCCATCAATATACCGAATCTGTTTGATTAGGACAATCAACTCTGGGAAGGAGGCAATGTTACGAATTTAGACCTAGTTATAGATTTGTTAAGTTGTATTTGCTTGTTATTTGTTATATTAAATAATTAGATTTACCTTAGTTTTTGATCCATGTTACGACAATGTTTATGTCATTAATCCTTCCTGAATATTCTATTACGCTTAATTCTTTTTACCCTGCACAATAAAGATTCTTCTAGAATTTTCTAGATGATTCTATCCCTTTCTTAAAGACCGCCTTCAATCACCTCCTTAAGTCCGCCGAGAGGGATCTTTTTTATTCAGTCTAGTTTGAGGTTTTAATCAGTCTTTACCTGTGCTACCTTCAAGCTGTGTTCTGAATAAAAAAACTACGTGTTTGTGTACCGGCCAATCCGGAACCGTATTTAGGTGAGATAGAATTGTTTCTCATTTATATGTATTGTTATTTAGAAAATAATAATTGGTTTATCCAATGTAGACTTTCGAACAGTTATTACATATTTGGGATGCTATATTCGGATTTTTTCAGTTCTGATTGTCCTGATAAAACGAAAAAAATTTTTTGGTTTTTAGGATTTGTTAAATTTTTGTTGTGAAATTTTATGTTGCTTAATCTGTAAATTTTCTCTCCGTTTATTTTTTATGTAATTTATATGATGGTGAATTGGAGGTTATAATTTATACCATTAAAAATATCTTGAGCTGCTACATTTAACTTTATTATTGCGAACTGCAAGTGGAGTTACATCTACATCAATGGAACAAGGAAATCTAGTAAAGATATACCGAGTTTTGCTATGTATGCATCGTTAAAGGATCTAAAATAGGACTGCTTGGGTCCCCTATAGGACGGAGTTCCAAATATTTGTTTGTAAGTAGTAGTATGGACGCCATAATGTTTGATTACATTTTTGTTTAATGTATACATTTTGTGATTTTTATATTAAAATAAAAAATATTCCTGTAACAAACCAAATAAATATAATAATAAACCAAACCTCTTGAAAATAGTGTAAATAAAAGCAGTAGTGGAGGTTTTATATAAATAATTCAGTAATTTTGCAAACTTTGTGTAGAAAACCTAAACTCGAAAATGAACTGTATAATATGTTAACAGATAAAAGTTAAAAATAAAGATACGTTTGACTGTGAAGGATATAAAAAAGCAATTTGCAAAGACTATGGAGAGCTAACTCATCTGAAGTGAAAGTTTTACAGTTTTCAAATGGTCCTATAATCAAATTTTATTGTCCAGACTGTCTAAATGAAAGTCAGTACAGTTATTTTGGAAACTAAATTAAAAGAAAGACCCAAAAATAATATTTAATGTAAATCCCACAGAATTGGACGATGAAAACTCTTTTTTGGATAAAGTGGTTATATAGATTGCAATAAATACAAAATTTTACAAAATATGAAATAGACATTACTAGTTATACAGCTGCTTGCACCTTTTCAGAAGTTCCCATACTGAAGGGACATTACTATATCTCAAGAAAGGTTTTAGATATAATAAAATCCTAAAATATTAGCACAATAAAAACTTTTGTATAACTGGAACTGAAATTGTAACAGATAAACAAAAATATTATATATGTATACAGTGTGTACCAGCCACCAAGTGCAACTAATGCTGACTTCCTGATAGAACTTGATGACTTTTTTGAAATTACCAACCTTAATGCAATATTTGTAATGTTAGGGGACTTTAATACAGATTTGAATGTCGAGAGTTTTTATTCAAACGGGCCAAATACCAGTTGGTTAACCAATGTTCAGGGATAACAGAAAGTTCATCTACCAAATTTGACCTTCTACTTACAAACAGGACGGAAATAGATCAAGAAGTTCATTTAAACCCCAAAATAACTGACCATTCCATTATTACAATAAACTTAAAAGGCGACCGTAACAAGTGTAAGAAAACGTCTGAGTAGCGTTCATTTTGTGAAAACTCGTTTTATATCAATTTTCGGCTCTTTTCTGTCATCTTTATCGACCTTCATCCACAAAAGATTACACATCCCTGTGGACTTCCTTTATTAAAGAAAAATGTTAAATCAAGATAAGTCCACAGAGCTTGATAATCATGCTTGCTTGACAATGTCCACGTGAACATTTTTATCATATTCAATTCTGTATACTATTGATTCAATTCAAATGACTTAAATAACATAAGTCTTAACCTTTACGTTTTTGCACGAGAGTAGTGAATGTGATGCATAAACACTCACTAAAAATTATTTAATCAAGCCTGATTAAGAAGAAGGTAAAATTAACTTAGTCAAAGTGACTTAAACTATTCATTAAACATCTTCAAAAAATTTTATTCTTAAAAAATAGAATGTATTTAAAAAAAAGTCTTTGGTCTCATTCAGAAACATTACACAACACTTAACAAGTTTACTATAGAACAATGGGGAAACAAAATATGGTGGAAAGATGAAGTAGGAAAAATATATTATGAAAAAGGCAACTCAGTGGAAATGTGGAAGACCCTTAAATAATTAGTAAATAATAGAGTATGAAAAAATAAAGAAAGTGAAAACTTCGATATGTTTTTCTTGGAAGGTGTTAAAGAGATTATAGAAAACATTACACCAACAAAAGCAAGAACTAGAGATGTACCCACTTTTTTTTACACACAACACACGGCTTACGGCAGCTTTTCGTCAGGTGGGCACTATGGCTTCGGGGTAAATGAATAATAATTAACTAAATTAAATTTAACGTTACTTTAGACTTGTAAATTTCTGTTTGCAGTTTTTAAAATTTAAATCTTAAAAACATTAATCCAAGTAGATTAATAAACAAACTACTAAAAGGGGGCCACGCTGTTTTTTTTAGATATTTAATAATGGAAAACCGCGAAACCAAAAGAAATAGATTTTAGCCTGAACTAGTTCATATAAAAAAAATCTGAAATGAAAATTAGATGAACGTAAGCAGGATAAATAAACAAAATAAGGTACAATTTAACTAGTTACGTCACATATATTATATAAAAAATGTACACTTTAAAATTAGCTAAATCAAAATATAAATTAAAAAGACCCCATAGTCGACTATAGTTTACAAAATTCTATAATTCTAATATATTTATTTAATCTCAAACGACTGCAAGTTCAAATGTTAACTTAAATGATTCAATTGTTATATAGCATAAATTGTTTAACTTCAAATAGAGCAACGAATAGTATCAAACAATGTTTTAAATAATTAATTAAGAAAATTAAATATTATAAAAAAATATTATCTGGTCTGTATAAATCCTTGCGGGGACATCAGGACTTCAAGGCCTGCATAAACATCTCAAAATTACACGAACAAATTCAGTGTCTGGAACTGACAGCATTCTAACAGAACTGGATTCACATAAAAAAGTCTAGACGGGACAACTGATTACGTTTCTTTTACCTCAAAAGACCATAGTTTCCATAACTCATGGTACGGTAGGGTATGCCAAAACTTAGGAGTCGACTCCCATGTGGAGTCTAAAAAGAAGGAGAAAACACATGGATGAGTACTCCAATAGATATGATTCCGGCAAGGCCACTTACCAAACAAAAGGGCTCCAAAAGATATGATTCCGGCAAGGCCAAAGATGTCTGGATGAAAAAGCATGTTTTCTCAAAAAGGACAACTTTACTTTGGCTCTCAGGCAAATCAGTCGGTTAATCCATACGAAGAAACACAAATTTCAAGTCACTACCAATGGGTATATTCGGGATGATGTCCGATTTTTCTTCGGATCAACACATAGAGGTGTTGTGAGTACCTCTACTACAAACCGGAATGATGATACCAAGGGATGAAAGCCGTTGGCCAACCGAGACCGTAAAATACGGAAGTAGTCAGTAAAGTGACTTTAAACTACCAAAAGGGATATGTTCGTGAATATAAATCTCCTGCACCTGTTTTGGGTATTGAAATGATTAGGAAATGTTCTAATTTTACCTGTAAAATTGCTACTAAAAATAAATATGAAAAAAAAAACTCCTTTTGCTTTACGGATAAACTTTACTTGAATAAACGTAAAATTTCCATTCTGATATTAAATATTAATGTTTAAATCGCACCTATAGGCAACCCAAATTACTCTAATATATCTCGATATGCATTAAACTGTCCACTGAATGATACAATTTGGTGCATGCAAAGTATGATGCTACAGATAATATAAATCTTATAGAAAACAAAATAAAAAGGAAAAAATCTCCAAGTTGGAAATGTCTGATTTAAAAGCTAAGTTGATATCAATGAAAAATAAAGAAAGTAACACGGATGGAATTACAGTGAAAATACTAAAGGAAGTATTTCAAATAATAGGTGACAAAATACTGCACTCCATTAATACAAGTTTGGGAAAGGGGGCATTTTTTTTCGACATCGATCAAATGTGAAGATTTTAGGCTGATCGACATGTGGTTCGTTCCCATTTTCTTTCTTTTATTTTACATTTTTATTTGGGAATTTTTATTTAAAATGAATTATAAAATTGATTAATTATAATTGGAAAATAGTTTAATATCTTAGGCTTAATTTACTTTTACAACATATATATTTCAATACATTAAATTTTAGACTGCCCTGGTATAATAAAATATTTACTTTTACACACTAAAATTTCATTTTATAATAATGTCTTGACACGCTCAATACATTTCCTATATCCTTCCTTGTCTATTCCTTTGCGTATTTGACCCTTTTTGTCCCTCTACAAATTTATGGAGATTGAACGAGATACGGAGAGAAGAGGAAAGGGAGGAAGTCAAGCATAAAATTTACCGAAAACCGAACGACCAGTGTCCCGATAGTACTGACGGCACTCATTTACTAAAGTGATTTGGCTAGCCAATATTTTTTCGCGTTATTCGTACTTATAACGTGATATATAGTCGTGCCCTAAAATTACTTCGCTACATACAGAATACTTAATTGGACAATTTGTTTCTACGGATTCCCCTTTTTCCATTCCTGAAATTATGAACCATTGAGGTAAGTTTCAGGACATTAAATAATATATATTTTTTATATATAATTTACATTTAAATATTTAAACCAAGATCCAAAATTAGTATACAGACGCGGATCTAGATCAAACCAGCGTTCCCTCAAATTCACAGTCCACAACTGGGCCTAGCGTTGGTTTTCCCGAAGATTTTCTAAAGGAAAACCCACGTAAAACCCGCACAAAAACTTTTATTGATCCTCCGACCCGGATTTTTTCGGTTTATATCTGGATCCAGTTCGGAATTTACTGATACTGGATCTTGTACGAACTACCAGGCAGTTTTCTAACTGATAAAATTACATAACTAAAAAAAAAATATAAATTTTTTACATAACTTAAAAATATAAATATTTGCAATACCTTTTACATCAAATGCTTTTTACTATAATTGTTTTTAAAAGTTTTACAAATTAATAAAATTCTGGGTATAACATTTAAGTTTGTTACTAGTAAATAACCATAAAATTGTTAAGGTTAAATTCCGACAACTGCTAGCCTGCTGCTGTAGTTGCGATTTCCTACGTAAAAATTAAATTCATTTATTGAGTTTTTCGAGATCATTTGTAGTTGTATATTTTTACATTTTTAAAATGGTACTTTCTAGCGATGAAAAAATATCTCGTGCAAGTGCCCTTAGGCAAGTCGTTATTGATCAGTTATTATTAATTGAAAAATGTGCGGTCGACGCAAAGCTAGATCCTACAAAAATTAACCTTACAAAATTTAAATTGTCGTATAAAAATTTAAAGAAGCTTCATAAGGACTTCGAAAAGCATCACAACTCTATTGTGGTTGCTCTAGCAGGAAATAATGATAAATTAAATCAGGAAGCCAAATGTCTTATTACTGAAAAAGAACAATTACAAAGAACTAGCTCTACTTTGGCTTCTACTTCCATAAATCAAACTTTACCGGCTTTACTCTCTAGTAATGGGTCTTCATGCCTGCCAAAAATTGACTTATTTCAATTTACAGGGATGTTCAAAAATTTCCCACATTTATTGAGATGTTTGATGCATTAGTGCATAACAGTCGAACATTATCCAATGTTGAAAAATTTAATTATTTGCTTTCCAAGCTTTCTGGACCTCCTCTTGCTTTAATAAAAAATATACCTTTGCTTTCTGATAACTATTTTATTGCTTACAATACTTTTAAAGATAGATACGATAATAAAAGACTTAGAGCAGTCAATTATTGGAAGGCAATTGAAAATTGCCCACCAGTTACAAAAGAAAATTTTCAGTCATTAAGAAATTTGCTCGATACTTTTACTGAAAACTTAGAGGCTCTTAAAATGATGTCATATAATATTGATAGTTGGGATTTTATAATTACGAATATGCTGCTAGATCGTTTAGATTCCAGTTCAAGAAGGGCTTTTGAACAACAGCATGCTTCTAATAATATACCTATTTATAAAAATGTAAAAGAATTTTTAATGAAACAATGCAATGCATTGGAAACAATTACTCTTTGTTCAAGACCCAAGGAGTATGCCTAAAGGTAATCAGGACCGAAATAAATTTTTAAACAACCCACGAAACTCGAATGCTTTTCTTGTACAATCTGAGGGCGATGGCGCTAAATCGGACGTGTGTCTCCTTTGTAAGGGTACTCATGTAATTTACAACTGTCCTACATTTTTAGACAAAAGTGCTTCCGAACGATTTCATTTTATAAAAAATAAAAAAGCTTGCATAAATTGTTTAGCTGATCAGCATACTACATCTAAATGCACTTCTCAAAAACGTTGTCGCGTTTGTAAAAAAACGCATCATACTTTACTACATTTTTTGCCTAATAATGGTGAACATAATATACAAAATAATTCTCAGAATACTGTCAGCTCCGACGTTGGAAGCCGAGTGGTTAATGTTGGTATGCTAACCAAGGATAACCATGAGGTATTGCTATCTACTGTTTTATTAAATATACGAGACGCCTTTGGAAATTTACACACGGCTAGAGCCGTTATTGATCCCGGTGCCCAATCATGCTTTATTTTAAAAAAATTTGCAGATAAGTTAGGTTTACCTAAATATAACATTGCTATTACTTTACAAGGTCTGGAAAAAATGTGCATGCCTGCTAAATCAGGCGTTACCTGCTCCTTTTCCCCGTTAGAAAATAATGTACAAAATTTCAATGCGGAATTTATTGTAATTGAAAAAATCTGCGAAAATATGCCGGTCGCAGATTTTACTATAGATAAATTTTCGTACTTAAGTGGCCTTAAACTCGCTGACCCTCTTTTTAATAAAAAGGGTGAAATTCAGATATTGCTTGGTGCAGAAATTTTCCCATTTATTCTAGAAGACGGACGTATTATTGTAGGGCCTGATCAACCCGCGTGCATTAATACAGTTTTCGGGTGGATAATTATGGGAAAAGTACCTCTTGCGGAAACCTCGTACATATCACCTAATGTAAAAACTTTCTTTACAACGTTTTCGACAGATGATAGGTTAGATAACACTTTAAAACTGTTTTGGCAATCTGAAGAAATCCCCGAGTTTAAAACTATGTCACCTGAAGATGATTTTTGCGAAAATTATTTTTTAAGTACTACTAAACACAATACTGACAAGAGTTTCACGGTTTCATTACCATTTAAAATCAATGCCCTGATTTCGGCGATACGCGTTCTTTGGCGATGCGCCGATTTCTGTCACTAGAAAATCCCCTTGCAAAGGACAAAAAATTGCACTGCGCTTATAGTGACGTCATAAAAGAATATCTGGAATGTGGACATATGGAGCAAGTGCAGCCTCCAAGTCCACAATTTCGGCATGACAGTTTTTATATTGCCCATCATCCGGTTTTTCGAAAAGAATCCACATCGACCCCTGTGCGAGTAGTTTTTGATGCAAGTAGTCATGCGTACGAAAAAATATCTTTAAATCAAGCATTATATACGGGACCTAAGCTCCAACGCGACTTAATTGCAATTCTACTTTATTTTCGTATACATGAATATGTAATGATTTCTGATATTCGACAAATGTTTCGTATGATATGGGTAGAACCTAAACAAAGAAAATATCAACGTATTTTATGGCGCTTCTCACCTGAAAGCCCAGTTTTAGACTTTCAATTAAATGTTGTGGTTTTTGGGGTTGCTTGTTCGCCCTATTTGGCAATTCGCACACTTTTGCATCTAGCTAGTCTTTATTCCGATTTGCCATTAGCAACAGAAATTGTAACCAATCAAACTTTTGTTGATGATTGTTCTTTTGGTCATGATGACCTTAAAACCGCCATATCTATGAGAAATCAACTTATAGAGCTACTTAGCAGAGGAAAATTTGAACTGCGCAAATGGGCTGCTAATAATAAAACATTATTAGAAGGGTTACCTGATACACATATACAAAATATTGATTATTCCTTTGATCTTGAAAGGGACTCTACTCTGAAAATTTTAGGCTTAAAATGGAGCCCTACAAGGGATGCTTTTTACTATCCTTTTACATATATCAAATCAAATTGCACTAAAAGAACCATGCTCTCAGAGCTTGCTAGAACTTTTGATCCACTGGGTTTTTTAACACCTGTCACTTTTTTTATGAAACTGCTTATACAAAATTTATGGACACTGGGCTTAGGATAGGACGATAGTCCACCACAGGACATTGTCGATAAATGGAACAACTTTAAAACAGATCTTATTAAACTTTCGAATTTTGTCATACCGCGTCAAGTAGACCTATGCAATATGGAATCATGTAATTTGATTGGCTTTTGCGATGCCTCAATTAAGGGTACCTGTGCAATTACATACATAAGGGTTGTTTATAAAAACTGCTCAGTAAAAAAATATTTTCTTTATGCAAAGTCCAAGGTAGCTCCCCTTCAAACAGTATCTTTGCCTAGGCTAGAATTAAACTCCGCGGTACTACTTGCAAAATTAATTAAATTTGTTATTAAAGTTTATCAAACTAAAATTATATTTGCAGACATTTTTGCGTTTAGCGATAGTATGTATGGTCGCGCTCTCCTGGATTAAAAGTTCTCCCCACACATGGAAAACATATGTGGCAAACAGAGTCGCATTTATTCAGGAAATTTTACCGCCAAATAAATGGTACCACATTTCTTCTAAAGAAAACGCAGCTGATTGTGGCTCGCGAGGGCTTTTTCCGTCGGAGCTTATAAACTCTATTTTATGGTGGACTGGCCCTCAGTTTCTTTTAACATCCAGAGAATCCTGGGACTTAAAATCGCCTTCTAACTTAATAGCTTCGAATGCTGAGCTAGAACAGCGAAAAATTACTTTAACCACTAATATTACCTTAATAAATATATTTGATACTTTACTACAAAGATTTTCTGTACTTTATAAAATTAAGAGAATACTTGCTTATATAATCCGCTTTGTACAAAATATAAAAAATGGCAAATTACAAAAAGGAAAACTTACTCCTGAATTACAGCTAAAAAATCTAACGTTTCATGAGTTGAATTATGCTCTATTACTAGTCAAACATGTTCAATATTATCATTTTAGACAAGAAATTTTATGTCTAAAAAACAATGAAACGCTACCTAAAAAATTTAGATGTCTAAATCCATTTCTGGATGATCACGAAATGCTTCGTGTGGGTGGTAGACTGTGCAATTCAAATTTAAAGTTTGATCAAAAATATCCTTTGCTTTTACCCAATAATTCAATTCTAACTACTCTAATTATTACTGAGATTCATCTTGTAAACTTACATGCAGGTATACAAACAACTGGTTATTTGTTAGCACAAAATTTTTGGGTTTTTTCTGCCAAAAAATTAATAAGGAGCATAATTTCCAAGTGCCTTCCATGTTGGAAAACGCGTCCTAGTACTTTTCAACCCCCTATGGGTAATTTACCTAATTTTCGTGTAAGGCAAGCGCGTCCTTTTTTGAATATTGGTGTTGACTTAGCGGGGCCATACCATATAAAACTAGGAAAATTGCGTCATGCAAAAATTACTAAGGCCTGGATTTGTTTGTTTGTGTGTTGCGCCACGAAAGCTTTACATATAGAATTACTTTCCGAGCTTTCTACGGAATGTTTTTTAGCCGGGTTTAGGCGTCTGATAGGTCGACGTGGGCTTTGCAAAAATGTTTATTCGGATTGCGGAACAAATTTTATAGGTGCAAAAAATTATATAAATAAAATATTTTCCGAAGTAGCAGAAAAGGAAGCTATTAGGTGGCACTTTAATCCACCCGCGGCCCCCCATATGGATGGTCTTTGGGAGGCTAATATAAAATCAATAAAAAATCATTTGCAAAGAGTAATCGGTCTTCAAGTACTGACTTATGAGGAATTGAATACTGTGCTTATTCAAATAGAAGCAATCTTGAATTCACGCCCTTTATGCCCTCTCAGCTCCGATCCCAGCGACCTAGCAGCATTGACTCCTGCACATTTTTTAACTTTAGGTCCATTTAATTCACTTCCCGATACTGATTATACAGACTTACAAATAAATAGGTTGTCTCGCTGGCAATTATTAACACGTATGCAAAACGATTTTTGGAAAAGATGGAAAAATGAATATCTTCATACATTAACTCAAAGAGCCAAATGGCATTTACCTGATTTACCAAAACCGTCAAGCGGCGCAATGGTATTAATAAAAAATGAAAATACTTCTCCTCTAGAGTGGTCTTTAGGGAGAATTGCCGAACTTATTTCGGGTTTTGATAATATATGCAGAGTAGCAGTTGTCAGGACCGCTAAGGGTTCATTTAAACGGCCCTTAGTAAAACTATGTCCTTTACCTTTAAATTAAGTTCAGAAAATACCTTAGGTATTTTCAGGGGGGTGGGAATGGTTCGTTCCCATTTTCTTTCTTTTATTTTACATTTTTATTTGGGAATTTTTATTTAAAATGAATTATAAAATTGATTAATTATAATTGGGAAATAGTTTAATATCTTAGGCTTAATTTACTTTTTCAACATATATTATATACATTAAATTTTAGACTGCCCTGGTATAATAAAATATTATTTACTTTTACACACTAAAATTTCATTTTATAATAATGTCTTGACACGCTCAATACATTTCCTATATCCTTCCTTGTCTATTCCTTTGCGTATTTGACCCTTTTTGTCCCTCTACAAATTTATGGAGATTGAACGAGATACGGAGAGAAGAGGAAAGGGAGGAAGTCAAGCATAAAATTTACCGAAAACCGAACGACCAGTGTCCCGATAGTACTGACGGCACTCATTTACTAAAGTGATTTGGCTAGCCAATATTTTTTCGCGTTATTCGTACTTATAACGTGATATATAGTCGTGCCCTAAAATTACTTCGCTACATACAGAATACTTAATTGGACAATTTGTTTCTACGGATTCCCCTTTTTCCATTCCTGAAATTATGAACCATTGAGGTAAGTTTCAGGACATTAAATAATATATATTTTTTACATATAATTTACATTTAAATATTTAAACCAAGATCCAAAATTAGTATACAGACGCGAATCTAGATCAAACCAGCGTTCCCTCAAATTCACAGTCCACAACTGGGCCTAGCGTTGGTTTTCCCGAAGATTTTCTAAAGGAAAACCCACGTAAAACCCGCACAAAAACTTTTAACATGGTTCCACCTTATGAGAAGTTATTGAAAGTATGTGTGAATGAACTTCATAGAAAATATCAAAATTCTGAGTCTTTAGAAAGTGCTTTACAGTGTTTTGTTTAACTGGAAAGGGGCTTGAGAAAGATAATTGTAGTAGTTTTTCTTGATTTCAAATGAACCCTTGATACTATAAAAAGACAGCTATAACTACTCAAAATAGAAATTAGTTTATAATAATGAAAAAAACAACTAAAATTAGTGGTAGGAAGAACCTATACGATGTAAAGGAAGCACTTTATTTCACAACTACCATCATATATTGTGTTTTTTTATATACATATATTTTTAAGAAGATTTATAACTCAAAAAAATATTTTGTTTATAATGAATTGAAATTTAGACTATTTCAATATATCATATGAGCTACAAAAAAATCAGTTTCTTGAGGCCAAATTTGAGGAATTTTGACAAAAGAACTTATGAAATATTATAGTGTTAATAAATAAATATAAACAATGAAACAATTTTACTTGATAGGAAATTTATGTATTACTTTACAAATGCAAAAAGATTCGATCAATCTCTTATTAAAAGATGAACTGTTCAAAGATTCCAGATAATGACATCATCCCAGAAATCAAGATATTAAAATAAAAAAAATATTTGTGCATAATTTCCAAAATATAAGACAACTGAGCTTGAAAACTAAAAATGAGAAAAAGGACATGAGCTTCTGTTAGTTTAATGGTAGTTGCTTTTTTTTATTTTTAAGCAGCTGATCTATAATCAATATTAGTTAAGTGATACGGTTGATGTGCTGGTACTACCAATAGTATAAAAAAATAACGGGGTTCAGCCAAAAAGTCTATATTATATTTATTTTCAAATAAGCCCAGCTTCGCAATAGTTCATTTCTTCTTCAGGGCTTTATAATAACATAATTTTTGAATTTTTTTTTACAATTAAAGGATACTTAACTAATTAAAATGCAAAGACATTTTAATGAATTTTTAGTAGTGATAAAGTATAAAATTGGGTAGATTTTTACTACAAAATTTTCACATTATTTGAAAGAAATAAACAAATAATTTAAAACCAATTGTTTTTTTTTAGCAAATAATTACAGAAATAAGTTAAATATGTCAAATGCATAATATAAAAAAGGGGGTGTGTTCAAATTTTCTTTAAAACTAGATAGTACGATATACAGTATAAGGAACAAATTATTGGAGGTAATTTGAAAAGAAATATTATTTTCAAGAAACATTATTTGAAAGAAATAAATAATTTAAAACCAATTATTTTTTTAGCAAATAATTACAGAAACAAGTTAAATATGTCAAATGCATAATATAAAAAAGGGGGTATATTCATATTTTTTTTTCAAACTAGATAGGTCGTTATACAGTATATGGAACAAATTATTGGAGGTAATTTGAAAAGAAATATTTATGACTTTTAAGCAATTATTCGTCTTCTAAATTTAAAATATATAAATAAATGGAACTTAAGTTTTCAATATCGGTTTTTTGTTCATTGTGAACTTTTCTTTATGTTTTTCAGTAATTTCTAAAGGAAAGCCTTTAGCTAGCGTTTTGTTCAGTGGGTAAAATTTGTGTTTCGTTAAAATTACATGTCTTATATATATATATATATATATATATATATATATATATATATATATATATATGATTTTTAGTCCTTCACGGATGGAAAAATACAGTGTGTTTTCATTCCGGGTATACATCCGTTCCCTACTATCGTTCTGAAAAGAACAGTTTTGCTGACGTTTCACCAAAATCACATTTGGCATTTTCGAAGCTTTCTTTCTCGCGTCCGAATAGAGCTCTATTGAACACACAAATATATTACAAATAAAATAGCAAAAAAAATTATGGACAATAAGAGCATCACATTTTCTAAGTTAGATACACTATAAATAAAACAGAATAGGGCTTGAAGAATTGTATAAGGTTTGTAACGAAGTCACAAAATTTTATTTCTATCTTATGCAGAAATGCCTTTCTTCATATTAATTTTATTATAAGTAGGAAGAAATGTTTTATTTATTAAGATAGCCGTAACTTTCTTATTTTTCATGCTAGAGAATCCATTCATGGATAGATGTAAATTGCATAAATTACCCAAAATATATGTAATATTAAAATTGTCGCGAAAGGCTGGGAAAATATTTTTCCATTTTCCTAAGGCAGATTGCATTGTCAAACGCTGGTTGCTTTATTCGGATGAACGCATCGAGAATCTCCCTGCCACGCGTTAGCTCAACGGGAGTCCCCCACCCTTCTCAAATTCATTTAAAAATATCGGACGACAGCAAGTCAGATCACTTGGCCTTCGGCGAAAGATCCCGGGGCCCACAACCGAGGACGACTGAGAAAATACCAGTTGTTCTGACCGCCGAATTCTCTCAAGGTGAGGTACCGCACAAATTGACATTTTTTCGAGCAGCCTAGAAGTCCGTCCTGGGTGAAATTATTAGATGCAGAAAATGTCTGTATCTATGATTTTACCGACGACCTAACCTAAGGTCTGTTCTCTTTAATGTTAAAAGTAATGCGACCCTGTTTATTTGTTTTCCGCACAAATTGACATTTTAGCGATCCGCCTGTATGTCCGTCCTTGATGAAATTTTTAGATGCAGTAAATGCATCTATCATTTTATCGATGGGGACCAGGGTACGATTTCTTAAATGTTGAATTTATCCGTCCTAGCTACATGTATTTTCCGTTTCTTTTGATTGATTAACCGAAAGTAGAATTTTGCATGCATAAGCACTGTTGCATCCGTTTTTCAATTAACACAGCCGCCGAACATAATTCTGTAAATAGTTTATTTTGCTTTAATAGAGGCATACGTTACACGCTCCTTAAAAATTCCGAGTTACCTTTCTTTGTTTAACTAATTTTGTATAAATTAGAATTTATGTGTAGAAAAGCGATTCCTTGTAAATATTAAACAAATAGAATTTAGTTTAAGATAGGGTTATTTTCGTTAGTAATAGGATTAGCAGTATTATAATCAGATTTTGATATTTATTAATTTCAGAAGAATAAAGAAAAGCTTAGTTATAGATATTTAGTGGAAATAAATTTATTATTTATAAACAAATCCCTGTTTCACTTCTCCACTGTCTAAAGCTACCTTGCGGCAAAGAATTTTCCTCTTTCTCTCTATAAAAAGGGGGTGGCGCCCGAGTCTAGCCGAAAATAAATGAAAGAAAATCAAAATTAACGTGGGGCCATAAATGGACGTCACAGGTTAGCGAAGTGTATGAGTATGTAGTAATGAGTCTAAATTTTTAACATGTCATGGATAAACTTAGAAAGTCGGTATTCTGAAGAGTCTATGCATTATACAATTGGTCTAAGTGGATAGCCATCTTTGTAACTTTTACACAGCTCCTCGCTGGGTTTTTGAGCATTAATTGAAAAACTTTTAGCAGTAAAAAGTAGTCCAAAAATCTCGTGAATTTTCTTTCTATATTTAAAAATCCCTGGAAGTGACTTCCTACTAACTAATTACAGTGCTAAATTATAAGTAAAACATTGTTTAAAAGTCACGGGCAATGTGGATTGTCCACTAAAACTAATTCTATCGGGCTCAAATTGTTTTTTTATTTCAAGGGTAACTATAGCCAATCGTTTTTTAGTATCCACTTGAAAACCATTGAAGATAGTGACCATTCAAAACGTTAAACAAAAAAAGGCAATACAAGTCCCACAGAATAAGTTAAGTAAACTTTTTTGTTTGCGCAACTAACCAAATTTTTAAATTTTTTTTTGTGTTTATTCTCTCACCGATCTATATCATTAAGTTACACATTCCGAAAAATATATATGTTACAGTTAATATTTATTAATTATTTTTGTTCTGGTCTGAACGACATAAATTATGTATTACGTGTTTATTAGAATATAAAAATTCGTACACTGTTTAGAAAATGCTTGCAGAATTGCAAACATCTAATTACTTTTACTTTGCATTTAAGCTTGCCCATTTAAACCTCTCAAGATAAAACAAACAACAATGTAAAGAAGAGTGTTTTATTATTATATTTTTGAGTTCTTTAAGCTTTCCATAAATAATTCCCCTCATATTTTTAGGACTCTTTAAGTGAAGGTCAGTTAAAACTAAAGGAAGATTCTTCAGATTCGGACGTTCAAATAGAACTTGATATAGATATAGATGATGAAGATGAAGAAGCAATTATTGAAAAGAGAAGAAAACAAAGGGAAGAATTAATGAGAGTAAGTTTTAGTTATTTTATCAATGGAGGCAAGAATTTCGTATTTTAGGGTATTTTGTATAAAAAAAATGTTGTTTAAACCATTAATGTTGTATTCGAAGATAAGTTATTCATTCATTCCTCATGGCCATAGTTTCTATGAGTATAAAGCCATGAATGCATTTAAAAAAAAAAAGAATTCAGATATTTTATTCGTTGGCAGTTTGTGATAAAAATATTCTATGCAACAAGGTTGTTATGTTTAAAACAAGTGTTTTAAATGTGTTGAAAATGCCATTACTTAATTTAAACTATTTAAAACTACATAAAACATGGTATACAGAGCATATATTTGGATAGTAATAATAATAATAATAATAATCAAACCAAACAAAGAAAAATTCATAGATTGAACTATGAGCAATTTAAAACAAAAAAAAAACGTTTAAACAAAAAAACACTTTTTAATATTTTTGAAGTAGCGAGTACAAATTTAATTAAACCATAGATGAGGAAATTTATCCCAGCATACAGGTGTTGAAACAAATTGACATAGCATTCGAACAGAAGAAAAAATTGGACTCGGGATTTCAGTCGGTAATCCAAATCATTCTGTATAAAATCAAAGAAATATTTGTATAAATGTTCAGAAGATATTAAAATTGGATTTAGGTACACCTAAACCTTTATAAGGTACAAATTGTGCAAGCCTAAAAAAAAACTTATTACTAAGTGTGTTGTGTGAAGATTCGAGATTTTTGCTAATATTATTTTTGACAGTGAGACCTACTGCATATTCATGCCATAAATTTAGTTATGTATACAAGCAAAACGGACTTTATTGGACTGCATTCAATTTTTCTGAAAAACATCAAAGCCCAAGGTTACAGTTTGACTTCCAATTAGATATCGTGGTCTTATTGGGCATTATTTTTATAAATCCTTCTCAAACTTATACATAAATTAATTACATAGATTAATTATAATAGATTTTAAATTATTATTTAAATGGATAAACATTTTTTTTGCTTTCGTAAAAAATGTCTGCCTACAGAGCCGATTGTAGGAAGGGCTTTAAGAGTCTGCGAGTCCTGATTGTTGTGTGTGTGTTTAATGTTTGTTATTTGTAAAAAATAATTTAAATTTATATAAATATACAGTGTGGCCCAGCCGATGGTGATAGATTTTGAAGGTAAATAATTTCTAAAGGGTTATAGTTAGAATCGCGCGGTTTGTTTTGGTCTAATTATGTAATCCATAAGTTTTTTTATGGAAAAATGTTTTTATTAATCGACATAATTATGAAAGTAAATTTTGAATATGATGTCCATTCTATTCAGCACACTTATGAATCTGTACCAATAGATGGTTGAAGGAATCATGTAGCATCTCCTGGTGAATCCCTTCAATGATATTTCAGATATTTCTTTTAACATCCTGAACATTTTCTGGAACGGGATTATAACACCTGGAACTGTCAAATCTGGAGAATAAGGCACCCACTCAATGGGACCAGCTCTTCCTATCCACCTCTCTCCAAATGCCACATCTAGTGATTCTCTTGCTATAAGAGAATAATGTGATGGGGCACCATCATGTTGGAAATATGTTTCATTGTGTGGCCATCTTGACGGAGTGGAAAAAAAGAGATCTTTAACATATCTGTGTAGTTTGGCGCACCATATGGTAACTTTTGGCGAGTTCCGTTGGTACGTCTGTTAGATTTTCGGAGGCCTAAATCTTGTAGTTATGCTTATTACAGCGACCGTTTATGTGGAATGTAGCCTCATCAGACATAATCAAATTGATATTTGGGTGAGTTCTAAAAAAATCTAATAGAATTTCGGTGAGGCGTCTTTTCTCTTAGTCCTCTTCGTGCAACGTTTGAAAACGTTTGAATTTTAGAGGGAAAGAGATCTAATATTTTTATACATTTTTGACATTCACTTTTTGACAAACTTAGAGCAGAAGCCATTTTTTTCACTGATATTTTGCTGTAAATAATTCAATATTATTTCATAAACAGCTAAAAATCTATTCAAGAAATCATCATACAAATTTCTTTTTGGTCTTTTTACCTTCAAAGGTCCCGGGGTAAAATAATTTTGGTACCATTTGTTGATAATGTTTGGTGACAGCGGATTCTTCTGAAATCTCGTTCTAAATCTTGTAGTAGATACGATCGATTTGGTTTCGGTGTAAAATAAAACCTCCTGAGCTTTTTCAACCAAAGAAAAGATCATTTTTGAATGCGTTTAACATTAACTGACGCTATTTTGATCTTGACAGAAAGAGTTTCCAGGCCCACGTATGTGGTTGTCAACTCAGGAATGATTGTTGTATCACTATAGATGCAATATTCGTAATGTGATTAGGATGACTCAGAATATCATACATATATGTATACAAAATTGATTATCCATTGGTGCAGTCATAAATATGTTGAACGATTGGGCCACACATATTACGATTATTCTAACAGTTATCATCAGTGAAACATAATTAAGTATCTACTTAACTTCATTTGTGGGAATATCATTGGCTGAATTATTTTAATTTTTTATTTGAAAAACGTTGACCACCTGGTATGATTCTTAATGATTTTTGAAGAATTTAAGCATGAACCATTTCTCTGGCGTTCCGGGTGTTCCATTTAAAATGAGTGAAATTTTTATTATAGAAATTATAAAATAGAATGTTTTTCAGTCACTCTGTAGACGTGATACAAAATCATTAATTTTCATAAAAAAAACTTATGGGTTACAGAATTTGATCAAAGCAAACTGCGCGGCGGTTGTAGTCTAACATGGCGACAACTGTGGAAATCTTTATCAAAATCTAATTTCGAGTTATTTTGATAAACACGACAATCTGGCAAGCTTTGCCCACCAGGGATGCCATGTTCTGACGCGAGTTAATTTCGGCTCGAAACGTTTTTATTTATAGTATTTTTTACTGTCCTGGCTCTCGATAGTTCTTGGTACACTAACTAGAGGGCGTTGTTTAAACAAAAGTCAATTTTTAGAGATTTTCTCGAAAAAATCAAATGCAACGGTATGCTTTTAACAGTGTGATTTTAAAGAGGAAAAAATTGTCTAAATTCTGGCGAAAACCGCGTTTTGATATCTATTCATTTTTTAATTATTTCAAAATAACCTGTTTTCCGCTGATCAAAAAAAAATTAGCTTTTAATCATAATTAAATGTTATTATTCTGTGACAAAGTATTCTTTATTACAACTTGAAAGCAAATACTCCTTATTACAACATGCTATGACCATAACAAAACGGTAAAACTGAAGTCCTAAAAAATTACCGTTACAAAATGTCTTTACAAATGTTCAAAATTGTTGTCATTTCTGTAAACCCAGTGATGTTAATGAGGGAAAAATTAACTAAACCCTGTTTTGATATCTTTATTCATTTTTTAGTTATTTCCTATGAAGCATTCATAAAAGTGGTAAATCCTAAAACCTAATTCCTAATTTTAAAAATAGCTTATTCTGTATTAAAGTAAATCATTATTTGTATTAGTGTTAATGTTCACAGGCAACGTTCATAACTAAGAATATTATTAGTTACGCGTCAACGTTAAAATATTGCAAGTAGGCTGGGTAAAAACAAAAAAGGCAAATTAAACGTGGTTGGCTGGCGCGTTACTCAATTTAAAAATGGCCATATGTTAAACTTCAAATAAGCAACAATGCATATTTATTGTTAGAGCTTATTTAGTATTTGCGAGTATATGTTCTCATAATTTTCTTAAACTGACTTGGTGAAAATTTCTTATTCCATTGAAGAAGCTTATGACATGTTAGCCGTATACTTCCAACATTTCGAAAATGCGAATATAGCCGCGCGGGTATATGCAGCTAAATATCCTGATAGAAGACATTTCAGTAAAAGAGTATTTATACGTTTAGCTAAAAATTTGCGCGAATTTGGTCAAGTGAATCCGATTTCAGTGCCTAGAAGAAATCGTGCAATTAGAAATGAGAATAACATTATCAACATTCTTGCTTACGTTCAAATTAATCCACATTTAAGCACCAGAGTAATTTCGTTGGACTTGGGAATTAGTAAGTCGACGGTACATCGAATTTTGTTAAACAATAAATTACATCCATATCACGTTATCAATCAAAATCGATGGAGTGTAAACGTTTGGTGTGGCATACTGGATGGCCACATAATTGGCCCATTTTTTTTTAATGGTCACTTGAACGGCGAAGTTTATCTAAACTTTTTAACAAATGAGTTGCCTGCACTATTGGAACATGTTCGTTTAGAAATCAGAAGACAAATGTGGTTTCAACATGATGGTTGTCCGGCACGCTTCTCCAGGGCAGTTCGTAATTTTTTGGACGAATATTATCGAAACGGCTGGATAGGACGAGGCACTTTGTTTTCATGGCCTGCTAGATCCCCAGTCCTCTCTGTGTTTGATTTTTATTTGTGGGGAAGAATAAAAGACATTGTGTTTGACACGCGCCCTACTACGCTATGCTATAGCTAGCATTTCGAGAGCTGAAATTGAAGTCGCCGTTGGTAGCACTCGGCAAAAACTTGATCGTTGTATTGAAAATAATGGAAAACAATTTGAACATTTGTAAAGACATTTTTGTTAATTGTAATTTTTTAAGATTTGTGTGTTATCGTTATTGTTCTTTTATGTTGTTAGTGATTTACTTAATGGGTTTTCGGTTTTGTTATTGTTATAACCCGTTGGCTTTTAAACACGCTTCAAATTTTTGATAATAAATAAATGTGGACCAGTACCAAGCCTGGATAAAGTGTGAGGTAAAGCCGACACTATTGTTATAAGGATTATTTGCTTTCAAGTTGTAATAAAGAATACTTTGTCACAGAATAATAACATTTAATTACGATTAAAAGCTAATATTTTTTTAACAGTGGAAAACAGGTTACTTTCAAATAACTAAAAAATGAATAAATATATTAAAACACGGTTGTCGCCAAAATGTAGGCAATTTTTTCCTCTTTAAAATCACACTGTTAAAAGCATACCGTTCCATTTGACTTTTTCGAGAAAATCTTTAAAAACTGTGTTTTGTTTAAACAACGCCCTCTAGTTAGTGTACCAAGAACTATCGAGCGTCGAATGACAGTAGTTAAAAGAGCTTTAAATGCTATTTCAAACAAGTACCCACTTGGATAACATTAAATAAAAGATGTAGGAGACATAGCGCTTTGAAAGTTGATTTATTTATCACCTTCCCCCACCCTTATTATTGGAAATATGACAAAACGCCTTTTACAAAACTGACGCAGATTTGGTTGGGGTTTTTGTGGCTGTTATCAAAATGTTATCTCATATTGGGTATTTTTGCAAAAAAAGTGTTTTTTTTATTTACCATTGCAGGTACGCTATCTTGCGGTAGTTTTACAAACTTGAGAATATTTTCAAGCAATTTCTCTTAGCCACTTTAGTGATGAATTTTTTTTTCGCGAAGCTGTAGCTTTCATAGTTTCTGAAAAAAGCTACCCAGCCGCCCTTAGTGGGACACCCTGTACATATATTATATACAGGGTGTTCCTTAATGACATGCTAATATTTAAGGGGGTGATTCTTGGACCCATTTTAAGAAAAAATCTTCATATGAACTTATGTCCTAAACGTCTTAACTTTTGAGATACAGGGTGCTAAAGTTTTCAGAAAAAAAATTATTTTTTTTAATAACTGTGATACTACTGTAGATATCTTTATGAAATTTGGTACACGTGTTCTATGCATCAAGATGCATTTTCTAATGTACAAGCAATTTTATTCTTTTTACCAGTGGCGTCCGTACGCGTTTTGCTTAGAATATTTTTGGAGAAAAAAATGGTACGCCACTGCTTTATCTTAAAATAAAAATTATTTTTGGAATTCTCATTCATTTCTGAGCAAAGTCGATCTCTTGATTTTCTTTCGGCCGACGCATAGTTTTCGCTTAAAAAAATAAAAATCGTTTTACTTCAGGGTCAAATCGTTAAAAATCTGATGTGGTGACTGTTGTGTGGAAAGCGTTTTTTTTCTTTTTTCGTGCTATTCAGTTCATTTAATAATATATATTAATTAATTTAGAAATAAGTAATTGATTTACTTTACTTTAGGATTGATTACTTTAGGAAACAATTTTTAAAAAACTTTCATGTGCCAATAAATTACAGCGGGGATTTCAGCTTGCAGAAAACAAAGTTTACAGAAACGGCTTAATTTTATTAATTATTAACAATACTAACATTAATTATAAAAATTGTTGGAAGTGGCCACCTTCACTTAATATGCATGCTTCCGCCCGTCTACGCATGGAATTGCGCACTCGTTCAAATATTCCCGGCGTATTCCGTATAGTTTCACACGAGGCAACTATTCGCTCTCTTAAATCTTCTACAGTGTTAACGGGAGTTTTGTACACTAGAGTTTTAAGGTGCCCCCATAAAAAGAAATCCAAACTATTGAGATCGGGGGATCTTGCTGGCCATTGCTGAGGTCCTCCGCGACCTATCCAACGATCAGGATAAACTGTATCTAAATGATTTCGGACAATTACGCTGAAATGAGCCGGTGCTCCTTCGTGCATGTACCATATGCGATGCCTTAACGCAACTGGTACATCTTCAAGCAACCCAGGTAGTTCTTATTCGAGAAAATGCAAATAAGACCGTCCATCAAGACGTCCTGGTAGGAAAAATGGACCTATGAGATGATTACTAATAATTCTTGCCCAAACATTAAGCGAAAATTGTTCTTGAAAATGGGTTTCGGTTATGGCATGCGGGTTTTCTTCCGCCCACACATGATTGTTATGGAAATTTTGAATAGCATTCCTAGAAAAAGTTGCTTCGTCTGTGAACAAAATTTGTGACTCAAACTGCGGATTTAGTGTAATACTCTGAAGATACCACTGAGAGAAGTTCACACGCTGTGGGAAATCCCTGGGGAGTAATGCCTGTACTCTTAGAATATGATATGGATATAACAAAAAGTCAACTAAAATACGCCAAACAATTTGGTGACAAATATTCAAAGCTCTAGCGATCTTCCTCGTACTCGTCTCAGGATGTTCGTCGATTTCTTGCAGCACCGCTTCCTCAACTTCAGGTGTTCTGACAGTTCGAGGTCTGCCTTCCGAAGTACCTTTATTGAAACTACCTGTTTCGCTAAGTCGGCGATGAATATTCGAAAAGGTTCGGCTATCTGGCAAGGCACGATTAGGATATCTTTCCTGATAAATGCGTCTGGTTTCTGTTGCATTACCATCTGCGAGGCCATATGCGTAATGCATTGCCGCCATTTCCGCATTCGTATAATTTACCATA
Source organism: Kuschelorhynchus macadamiae (assembly GCA_030620095.1). Taxonomy (NCBI): domain Eukaryota; kingdom Metazoa; phylum Arthropoda; class Insecta; order Coleoptera; family Curculionidae; genus Kuschelorhynchus; species Kuschelorhynchus macadamiae. The sequence goes on from JAUTXW010000821.1 coordinate 244,787, forward strand.
TTTAATGATATTATTCGAAAAAACGGCGAAAATAACTTCAATAACTTCAATGAAACACTAAAAACCAAAGAGATGACACACTGAGATGGTTTTGAACACCAACAGCTTACTTTAAGTCATTTGACATCGACGTTTGTAAAAACGTAATTTATTCCAGGACTACTAGATTTATGGGTTTAAAAATTATTATTAGTTGGTATTGAGACATTATGAAGCAATTTTAACTCAATTATTTAATCAAGAACGGACCATCAAACGAGAAAACTTTTTCGTTTATGAACACATTCGATGTCATAATTTTCTTTCACCCGATAAATAAGCGATTTCCACACAACAGTCACCCTATCAGATTTTTAACGATTTGACCCTGAAGTAAAACGATTTTTATTTTTTTAAGCGAAAACTATGCGTCGGACGAAAGAAAATCAAAAGATCGAATTTGCTCAGAAATGAATGAGAATTCCAAAAATAATTTTTATTTTAAGATAAAGCAGTGGCATACCATTTTTTTCTCCAAAAATATTCTAAGCAAAACGCGTACGGACGCCACTGGTAAAAAGAATAAAATTGCTTGTACATTAGAAAATGCATCTTGATGCATAGAGCACGTGTACCAAATTTCATAAAGATATCTACAGTAGTATCACAGTTATTAAAAAAAATAATTTTTTTTCTGAAAACTTTAGCACCCTGTATCTCAAAAGTTAAGACGTTTAGGACATCAGTTCAAATGAAGATTTTTTCTTAAAATGGGTCCAAGAATCACCCCCTTAAATATTAGCATGTCATTAAGGAACACCCTGTATATATATATATATATATATATATATATATATATATAGTTCTTGAATATGAGTATGAGTATAGTTGAGTTTATTAAAAAATTAGTTTACGTTAAAAAATGTTAAGCAAATATTATTTATTAAAATACAAAATATATTTTAAGCAGTTCATTAAATAAAACTTGGAAAGGCTTTATCAGACAACACTATGTTCAACAATAAAAAAAATTGATCTGAATAGTTCAGTTTTAAAATATGAAAAAATATGCACAATATTACAATATGCAAAATTACAAAAGTATTAAATGTTAATTAAAAGTCAGTTAAAAAAATAAATTTAAATTTTTTAATTTCAAAATCAACACTGCTGAAGGCTTAAGGAAAACTCGAAAAATTTTAAAAGGGATAAAATCATCACCGGGAAATTTTAAAACATTAAACTAAAAAATACGGCAATTGGATTAAGCACAGATAGGGTCAAACAAAGACTATTAAGTAGCTTTCAAATGCGCGAAACTGGATAGCTTTTAAACGAAAATTTAAAGTACCACTTAAAACTTGCATATATGGGCTATTATGACACACGACTCGCAGGCGTAATCCACGGCCAAGCTTTTGATTTTAAGTAGCTATATAACAAACTAGGCAGAGTTTCAAAAGCAAGTACCAGCGGGCAGTCCCTCGGTGAAGGAAAATTCTTTATCGATGGCTTCGGTACCATACGTGTTGACATGACGTGACAAATACGTTGAAATATCTGATTCAAAATCACGTTTTCTGTTAAGAAGTTGTAAAAATGTTATTTAAATTAAAGAGACCGCCGATTTTTCTCTTTCTTTTGATACTAGAAAGAAAGCGCAAAAATGTTTTTTTTTTTAATTCTGGGAAGTTTTGGTTTTAGTTCGGAAGAGAACCAAGAAATATGCATTTTGTCTTAATATTATTTTTATCATTTTTTGTTTAGATGCAATGAGCGACAATAGGAAGTTAATTTTCCAAAAAATTTGCGTTAATTGAAAATAAAAGTTATACAAAAAGGTTGTGCCAGGATTCGAAATGAAGCTTAGATGAAATTATACCTTTTTGTTTTGAGTTTGATGGATTATCTACCTTAGTTTGGGTTTTATAAAATTTTTAAGTTTAAGTCAAAATGAGCCTATTAGAGACTGTAGAAAATTTTGTTTGATTTGACTCAAACTTTCAGAAACGGTGTATTATGAGTGTATCTAACATATTCTAATTTTGTAAATATCTCCATAAACAAAACTTTTTGAGATACCTCTGTTTTGCAGCTTTCGTATTGCCCTGTATATGAGCTTCTAGAAAGTTCAAATTATGTTTTCTTGTTTCATCTGTTATTCTCGCATCTAAATACAAAAAAATGGCTTCGTATAAGTTGTCGATAGGCTTCTACTTATCAATTTATTGTTGCAATGCAGCGTTTGAAAAAAAATCAATTTCACTTAATTTTAGCTTATTTGCTTTAAGGACTTATGATATCTGGGTAAATTGTTTAAAATAGTATAATACAATTGGAAAATTGTTTATTGACGTGATATTCTTTACTAGTTTTAGTTATTTAGATACAGGCGAGTTGTTTCTGCGCCAGTTTAAAAAATTTTTACTGGCCGTAAAGGCCACACCTTTTAAAAGCAACTGGTATTTATCGTTTACATGCAAGTGTATAGGAAACATGGTATCTTATTCAGATATGAATATTAGGGCGGAGTTTCATTCTATCCTTGGTTGTTTTATTGACAACTTAAAATTGTATTTTCTGATTGTTTTACTAAAGTTATTTAAAAATATTTAAAATTAGATTATAGATTGGGACTGGGAGAATACATTGCATACGTTTATCCCGCCGAAACAATGTTTCTGTGTGTTAAAACTGTTCGAATGTTACGATTTCACAATGGTCCCAAATTTCCACGCACATGCTGATCATAGGTTTTAAGAGAAATATTAAAATTTGTATATTATTTTGAGACTTTATATCATTATATCAAAACATAATTTAGGTATTATTATTGCCTTTTATAAATTCATATTGTGGATTCTCATCAAATAAACAACTGTCTATTGCCTGAAACATAGCACACAGCTTATATAAAGGACAAAAAACATTTATGCACTTAAATTGACGTGCCTCACAACTGAACGGTATTTATAAAGGTTTATTTGAACTATTGGATGCACATTTAGTAGATGTGCATCATATATAGTAATTGAGATACTAAACCAAATTAGATATGTAAAGTTAATTGTCAAAAAATATATAAAGCACAAAAATGGTAAATAAAAAAATAAAACTGCTCTCACTTAAAATGAAAAAAAAAATGACTTATTTGTTGCATACCAAAAACTTTCAAGTACATCATAAAGGCTGACTATTTCAGTATGGAGTGTTTTAAAGGGCACATTAAAGTCGCCTGCTAAAAATGTTTTTGTTACTATCCAAGTTAGACAAAATTCATTCGATGAAATCCGAAACGGTGTTAAAATGGCCCGTGAGTAAGCGATATCAAACTAAAACATAAATATTAAAATATTTTACATACATAGAACACCCAATGAACTTTTCAAGAATAAAGAAGTGTTTACATCCATGACAGACACGTTTAACGCATCTCTAACAAAAGTAATGGTCTCTGCTCCCAGGAAATTCTTTCTGACAGAACAGTTTATCAGTTTGTATCCTTCAATCCGAATCATTTACTTCACTCATCATTGCTCTGTAGTGCATATTATACCAATGTTTTTATCAGCTGTAAATGCTTCTACTTTGACTTTATTTCTTAATTAATTAATAATAATATTTGTAATAGATTGTAAATAGCTTTGGCCGTAAAATTGAAATAAATAAAAAGACAAAGATTTTAATTATCAGAGGGTCTTCCGCAAACTATGATACCAAGCAATAGAGTAAAAGTTTGTAAAATATACTGTCCTAAGGACTTTAAAATTAACATTCCTTGACAAAACTAAAAGCATATAAAAGGGATGACTTTTTTTTTAACTAAGTGTTAGATATGATATCAAATTTAAATTGATTTGAATGTAAATTCCCAAAAACTCCACACCAAAGCTATATAGCCCGTCTTAGAGTTATTGAAAACAAAATTGTTTTAATTAAAAAATGTTTCTGCTTGTTTAGTTATCTGTGTATCAGACTCACTGACTTTCTCGAGTGAATCGCCAGAAACAAGTATATTAGTATCATGAGCAAAACAAACTATTTGTTGATTTAGTTTATCTACCACTACACTGCTAATGCCACAAAAATTATGAAGAGGAGCGGACCAAGGATACGGCCCTCCGGAACTTCAAAATTCAACTGCAACGATTCTGAACGTGCCAAACCCTGTTTATTGTTGAGTTCAACTGATTGGCGTTTATTTGAAAGTTAAGAAGTGAACCATCCAAGTGCCTCTCCTCAAACACCTGTTAAGTTTTTTGAATAAAATTTGATGATCATTACAGTCAGATGGCCGAGATAAATCTAAAAAAATTCTACAGATGTTTTCCCCCTCTCTCTAAGCGACTATAGATGCTCTTTGTGAACTAGAACAGAGGTGCATCAATTGATCGATTTACAAGATAAGCATGCTAATGTACTGAGAAAAGGCTATATTTTGAAAAGAAATTTCTAGGATGGATATTCATTGCTTGTTCAAATAACTTTGAGAAACATCTGAGAAGACTAATTGGTCTATAATTAGATGTGATTTTTATAAATAGGTTTGACTATCGCAAGTGAAGGATAGATTTATAAGCTGAGATAATGGTTGCGCAATAAGTACAATATTTAATTATTGAAACAGATATTTCATCATCCCCTGTGCTCTTTTTGGTTTCGATTTAAAATATTAGAATTAAAGGGAATGATGATGAATTAATATTTACAAAGCAAATCTTGATCCAAAAAGATGTGGCATTCTCGGGTCTATTGATCTTGGTGTTTTTTCTAACTTTATTCGATCTTTTGTGTCGAACTTTCCTTCAATTCATCTGAACCAAGAGCATTTCTTGCAGATCTATCAATTATTTACTCAGTATTCATCTGCGTAAGCAACTCGAGTTTTCCTGACTCATTTGTGTGAGTGAGTTGCCAATGTCGATAGTGCATCCAGTTCAACAACGGTAGTGGGTCCGTCTTTAAGATTTTTCGATATTAGGAATTTCGTCTGTCCAATCTCCAATGTCAAGGAAGTCGGCGTGCAGAATGTGACATCATCCTTTACGTTTACGGCCTTTTGTTTTAATTTTGGACCTTGTTTATGTTTTTTGATGGTTGTTTAAAAATTTTCAGTTTTCTTTCTGGCAATGCAGCTGCTTTTTCTCTCAACAAAATAAAGCTTTCGTCTAAGATTTTATTTCTGACATTCATTTCTTCTACGAGCAACTTCAAAGAGTTCGCAGTAGTGAAATAGGTCGGAAATTCGAAGATCACTGGTTCAAAAAGAAACATAATTGAAACGGAAAGCGCAACTCTCAAGTTATAGGAATGTTTGTTTTAATTCATTTGTATTTGTGTTCTTTAAAGTAAAATTACCATAAGATTGAGTAGAGGGGATCGGGGGGTTAGTCTCGCTCCCCCCACCACTTTTTTCATTGGTGTCACACTTCCCGCGCCTGTCCATGCCACGCCTACTTGACTCTGCTTGATTCTGATTGGTCTTCCCCACTCTTACTTGTGCATCCGGAGGGAGATGTTTTATTTAAGTGCTAGCAGCCAACCCAACAGATCAATTCATTTTCATCTCTTAAATTTAGTCAGATGGGTTCGTTGAATACAGTACCTACCGAAGATATTATTGAACGTGTTGGTGAAGTTATTTGTTTAGCGCTAACGGCGCCATTGAGGGACATTCCGGTGGGTGATCTAAAATATATTCCTCTTAATTACTTAAGAAGATTTGTAGAGTCAGTGGAGTTGTTAAAAATTTGGGAAAAGCTACCAGAACGCTATAGACGTGACAAATTACATGATGAGTATAACACTTACCGTGTTATACTCATCATAACCAAGAGGGTGACTGTATAGATGGATCACCGCGATCTATAAAAAGGTGTTGTGGTCATGTGCAAGTTAGTGAAAGCTGTTAAAAAGTTAAGTAAAGAATTCTACTTGTTATCATTTTCTTATTTGTCAGGATTCTATGCAAAGCAGACCACAATGGTGTCATTATTACGAGAAACTATCGAATGAATATGCGAGTGCTGCATCTGCATGTGACAAATATTGTGAAACATTAGATTTAATACAACTTATTCATGACATAAGGGGAATGGGATTTGGTTATCATCTTCTTAAATTGAAAAAATATATTGAAGATCCCGTTTTAGTGAAAGACAAGAGGAAGAACTTTTAGTGTACTTATGGAGGAAGTTGTTAGAGAAATGTATGAAGAATTCATAATGTCTAAAGCTTGCTCTGAGTTTTATACGTTTGACGGATAAAGCAGTGAAGCTCAAAACATTACTGTTTATTTGCACTATATGGAACATGCAGAATTATGTGAACTAGCTGCTAAGGCATGTATAGATTTTCTTAAAAGTAAAAATGAAAGAAAATTTATACATGATTTAAAACAATTAGAGTTAAGTGAACATATATTATGTATAAGGAAATATTTAACCAGTAAAACAAATATATTTTAAAACTAATCGTTTTATTTCATAAAAAAATAGTTATACAAATGAAAAACACTTGCTAATGCACAAAAACATGGATTTTTCTGATAATAAAAGCAGCATGGTTCCAATTTCTGTAAAGCTGGCTGTTCATCAAATTCAATAACTGGTTTTGGAGAATATTTTCTGACAAACTCCGCCTTTTCTTCACCCTTAACGTAGATAAAGTCGACTTTTTCGGTTAAATTTCTGATAACATCTCGACATATATGATAAGGAGTAAATCCTTCATCCCAATCGATACAATGATGATTGTTCATTAGCCAAATAGCATTGCTGTATAGTTTTGATGGTAAATGATTCATAGAAAAGGGCGCTTTAAATATGTGGTGGCTGATTTTAAACCCATCGTATGTTGCCAATTCTTTAACAATTGACTTATTGTTCTCCACTTTAAATCCTTGTATATCTACAATTACTTTCATATCTTTAAATATTGAAATTTTTTTACCATTTCAAATTTTAATTGGTATTCTTCTATCTCTTTTCTTTAACTCTTGTAATTTGTGTTAAAAAATGATTAACCGATGCATATAATCCATAATGAAAGAAATTTCTTTGTGACATGCTATAAATATTAAAACTGACGCATGCGTATTAAAGTTGTTTAACTATTTTTGTTAGAGGATTATAGCTAAATATTTTATCGTGAAGGATAAGACAATACACAGAGGTTTTTTTTTGAATATTTTCATTTGTTTCAAATTCAACTCTTATAACAACAGAACCACTTTGAAGCGATTCCTTCGGATGAGAGCAATCAATGTGTGAAATAGGGGAAGCTGTCTTAAATTTTTCAGGCGCAAAAATTGATTCACTTGTCAATCCGTAGTAAGAATTTCTAAAATTGGCAAACATTTCATATAGAGCAGAAAATTTGTTGTCTTTAAAATTTAAATATAAATCGTGATATGGATATCTCTCAGAATTTAAAAAATTAGGTATCTCTAAAATGTTTGCATATTTCATTATATCAATGTTGGTTAAAGCTCTTTGCGGAAAATTTATTTGAGCTTTTTTTTTTTATAAGTTTTTTTTACGGAGCTCCCTTTATAGGGCTTAACGAACAATCTTTTTCCTTTTCTATATGGCTTTACAAATAGACCTTTTCCGGCTGCAACGTTTTCCATAGCTTTGTTATGATGTTGAGTTTCTTCAAGCAATTGTCTTGATGCTTTTACATCATTAGCAGCTTTAGCAATTCCGGCTGTACCTTTCTTCTTGCTCTTCTTATTGGATGTAATCGAGTAAGGGTTGTGTATGATCATTTTATAGTTTTTGTAAACTGAGTCGATAGAGCTGCTCGTCTTCTATAAATAGTAAAACGAGCGGCAAATTGACTTGGCTGTTTTTTTTATAAAAACATATTATTTAGAATGTTATGTCAGTTATTGTTGACGATGTGGATTGAAAAGCAAGCTTTTTCTTTACCTATTAAAAACCATGATGAAAAAATCTTAAACAAACCATTTAGAAAACATGGCGATCTCTTTAGTGGAGAATCAAAGAGATGTCTTGTTGTAGGAGCATCAGGGTTGGCAAAATGAACTCCATTCTCACATTACTTGAACATCCAAACGGAATAAGATTCGAAAATATTTATTTATACTCAAAATCGTTACATCAACCCAGGTATGAGTATTTAAGAAATTTGCTAAAACCTATTAAAGAGATTGGTTATTTTGAATATGACAATGATGAAAATATTATATCCCCTCACGATATTAAACCAAATTCAGTTATTATATTTGATGACATTCCATGTCAGAACCAAACTGTTATAAGGGACTATTTTACATTTGGGAGACATAAAAATACGGATTGCTTTTTCATTTTTCAAGGTTATTCATCAATTCTCAAGAGGCTTATACGTGAAAATGCAAATCTCTTAATTTTAATTAAACAGGACCTAACTAGTTTAAAACACATATATAATGACCATTGCATGATGGATATGACATTTGAGAAATTTAAAGCTCTCCGTGAAGACTGTTGGAAAGAAGACTACGGTTTCGTTGTAATCGATAAGGACTGTCATTTAAATTCTGGCAGATATAGAAGCAGGTTCGATTCATTCATACACTTATAAACATGGATAAACGACTAGCAAGAGAGTTAGTTAAATCAAGAAGAGCAGTAAAACAAAAATATCAAGCATTAAAGTCAGAAGCCTCAACGACTTAAAGCCAATTAGAGAAAACATATCAACCGATAACACAACCACTACAGCAATTAATTTCAAATATTGCAAAAACGGAACCAACTGACATAAAAGAAGAACCTCATACTTTTAAGGAATTTTATAGTATTTCTACTCCAATAAGGACAGCTAAGAGAAAAATCGGGAAAACTCCCGTTTTACCCACTGAGTTACCATCATTTTTTGATAGGAGTATTGCATCGACTAGTAATTTCCCTACTATTCAAGAAACAAGCACAGTAGCTGAAACTACACCCGCATCGGGTGATAGTACCGTAGAGAATTTAAATATCTCTGATATTTTAGAGCAAACTAGACAAACAATTCAACAATACGTTGACACTCCGGGATATAAAGATTGGTTGGAAGATTTTGATGAATTGCCAAGAAAATATATCGATGAAGGAGTTAGGGATACAAGACATATATTTGATCACAATTATGGTATTGTTCATGATTTGCAAACAAACAAATTTCTTTTAGGGACAACAATGAAACCAGTTGAAATTATTAATAAAAATATAAAAGTTGAGGGTGTAACCTACAATGGCACTCCAGGTTTATATGAACTACTTTTTAAAAAAGAACCTATTGGTTACAAGAAAGAAGACTTAGATCAGTATATGGACATTCTATCAAGAACTAATGCATATCGCAGAAATCACGACCGTAATGAGCAAGTTCAAGATAACGGTTCAGTCAAATATGTAACTATTATAGGACCGTACTTACAAACCAAAGGGGTAAGGAAAACAAAAAATATTAAAATACCTGCAAAAATCTCATAGAAGCATTTAGTAGACCTAAGGCTCCATATAGGCAAACAAAGCAGAAACTGGGAATGGGGATATTGAAACTTAACAAAACAGATACGGACTATGTATATTGGGACAACATCAACGAACTTGTTGATAGACTTAGACTTTTAATGGCTTCTCGGGCTGCCGGGCATACTGGACATAATAATGAAATAATCTCAATTATTGAAGAACTACGAGAAGCCAAAGTAATTCTATAAATAAAAGTTTTTGACGTAAAAAGCAACAGTTGCATATTATATATTGAGTATGTCGGTAAATAAATTTGGAACTCATATCCTAAATGCCAATGAAGACTTATATTACTTTTGCATCCTTTCCATGGCTCTTGGACATTCGACAAAATCAATTAATCTACCGAATGGTGATACAAGACGTTGTTTTACTATTAGCGTCGATGAAACTACTTAAGCGTTTCCATTTCCAGAAGCAGAAGTGATAAAAGTTCACTGTAGTAAAGACATAGATTTTATCATAAATAACAACATATTTAGTTCGGTTGAACTATTAGGTCATAAACTAGGTAATGGTGATAATATTTCTGTTGTAAGATCTCTTAAATATTCTGCATCACCTGGAGTTTTATACGCAGCATTGGTTTTAAAGTGTAAGACTGAAAATGAATAAAATTAAGGAGGATGTCGTTAAAGAATTACATAGACCCGCTAGAAGAAATTTTAAAAGAAGACGAGTAATCGTAAAAGGGCTTAATGATTTGTTTCAAGCAGATTTAGTTGAAATGCAACCTTACTCAAAATTTAATAGAGGATATAGATATATATTAGTGGTACTACTTTTTCTAAATTCGTTTGGGCAATACTTTTTCAATTTCGTTTGGGCACTACCTATTAAAACAAAAACTGGTAAAGAGGTGGCTGCAGCAATGAAAAAAATTGTCAAAGACTTAAAAGAAGCCCCTAAACACCTGCAAGGCGTTCCAAAAAATATACAAACAGATAAAGGAAAAGAATTTTATTCCAAAGATTTTCAGAAGCTAATGGAAGTATCGTTGAGCGAGTGAACCGAACATTAAAGAATAAAATGTGGAAAAAGTTTAGTCTTCAAGGAAATTATAAATGGTTAGATATACTGCCTGATATTGTTAGTGTGTACAATAATACAGTACACTCTACAATTGGTAAAAAACCTAATGCTGTTAATAAGGGAAATGAAAAAAATATATTGAAATCATCATTTACTCATATGAAAACAATTGATCCTGATTTAAAAAAATTTAAAGTTGGTGACTTTGTTCGTATAAGCAAACACAGAGAATTTTTTTCTAAAGGGTACACACCCAACTGGTCAAATGAAATTTTTAGAATAAAAAAGTTACAACTTACAAATCCTGCAAATCACTTTCTAAACACAAACCAATATTCAAAAACTTTGATTTGGATTTATTTAAAGGATACTGTTTAGAATTTACTATGGTTTGTTTTTCGATAGAATGTATAGGTGTTTTAAACACATTGGACGTTACTCTCTGAGGGCTGAACATTATGAGACTGTAGAATATAGAAACTAACTAAATAATGATGTGATTGCGGCACATTTTTATAGTCTACTGTCCCCTCCACTTAAATGGAGCAGGGAGATTACTTAACGTTGGAGGAGATAAAAATTAAACTACAAAAAATCAAATACTAAAACTTTTAATTCAGGTTTTCAAATACAGTACAAAAGCAACGTAAGATGAAATAATTGATATTAAGAAACAATAATATTATATAAAAATATACATAATTACAATTATGTTTTTTATGAACAAATTCTATCCATTCTGAATAAATGACAGGCTTTTTATCAAAGAACTATTTAATCTTCATATAATTATTAACACTTAAATCATTTTCTGAAATATTATAAGTAAACAAATGTGAGTTTCCATCCATGTAAATCATTCTCATTTGCTTATAACAATCAGTTTCATTTTTATTCTTATTGATGCACACGTCGGCTCTAATTGTGTTAGGAATATGATTAACATATAGTATTCTGCCAACAAGGGAGACTAACACGACTAATGAAGTAGCAGTCATTGTTCTAAAGCAACCAAATAATACTGTTTGTTACAACATTTTATATATTCACACAAATTAGTGAAACAGATCATCAATGAAACAAATTTTATAAAACTTGACAACTTTAACTTCCTTTCCCAATTTCAAAACCGGATAACAATTGTGTATCAAAACCACTTTTATTGCGAGTCTCTTCTAAACATCGTCTTTTAGATTTGGGTTCTTGTTCAGATTGTAAAATAGATACATTTTTAATCATTGATTCTATATGGACAATATCTTTGTGACCCCATGCTAAAGTTTTTGTGGTATTTGAAAGACGATATCTTTTATCGTCATGACTTGTCAAGGCTAGTTTGTTAATCAAATTCGTATAAATATTGTGTAGATGTGACTTAAAAACATGCATTGTGCAGTATACTTTTTGACCTTTTTCCACAACATCTTTATAATCTGATAAGTTTAATTGTTTTTGTACGGCCGATTTACGAATACCTTTTGCCTTTTTATCTAAACTATCTTTGTTTTTTACACAGTATGCCTTAGCACCGGTACCAAAAAAACTTTCTAAAGGTACACCTTTATATTCATCCTTAAATTTACCAACCACTGATGTGGATATCGGCATATTATGAATATTTGGTTCAGGATAGTTAGAGGTGTCAAATTGATCCAGATTTTGCTTCATATCTTCATAAAAATTTTCCGTTTCAATTTCTAGTATTAAAGAATCAGTATCAGTGAGTAGTTATAATAGGGGAGCGCCTCCTCCTCCTCCTCTCTCTCATGTCCCTCATTCTTAACTTCCTCCCCTTTTATTCTCATTCGCATCATATTTTTTAATTTTTTCTCTTTGTTCTCCCACATTTGATTTTGCATTCTTAAGTCTTATAAATAGGTGCATCATGATCATTTTAGTATGCCGAGACACATTTACTAAGCTGTGCTCGAGTTGCGTAAAAAGTTATTTTTGAATTTTTCCACCAATTTTGTATAAAACAAAAAGAAAAAATGTGTCAAGTAATAAGTGAATTATGTGTAATCGCGAAAAATTAACTACAACTATCAGACAGTTAAAAGTTAAATATCTCAATTTCTTTCAAGTGATTTCGAAAGATGAATACACCAAGCTGTTTTATCCACTGAAACGAGATTATTTGGAAGCAATTGACTGTTGTGATGATTATTTAGAAGGAATTATAAGCCTTACTACGTTTTTCAATACATTTGGGAAATCATACTTTGTAGGAGAATTAAGCCACCTAATAGAATTTATAGGAGAAGATTGCCAATTTATACCTGCTATTATTGCAACCCAAAAGAGGTTTCAATTATACGAAGATAAAAAACAGGTATAATCAAAGAAAGTTAATCCTATTCGCAAGAGACGTCCCCCTACATATTTAAAATATTATGTTAAATAAATGAAATGGCTGAGTTGCTGATTGCAGTTAAATTATTAGAGGAGAAATTTAGTAATCTTTCAAAAACCTATTTCTCATATCGTATGGCAAGTGGTCCGGAGTGGATAGACTTTTATTGTAATCAATCTGAGGAATTCGTAAAGGCTGCCCTCTGTTGCATAATTGAAACATTAAATTTGTTTCAACTTATTCAAGATCTAAAAGATATTGGCTTTGGTTACTATTTAAAAGACTTGAAGCAACTTATTGACGAGGATACTATTCTTCAAGAAATTGAAAAGGAAGAATAAATTTAATAATATTTACAATGGAGCAAATGGTTACTGAAATGTATGAAGAGTTTATTATATCTGCTGCATACTTCCAATATTTATCAATTGTAGGCGAAGAAGACGCAGAAGCACAAGATTTGTCAGCATATGTTAATAATATAGATCGAATGAAACAATGTAAATTAGCCGCTAAATTTTGTAATGATTATTTAAAATATAAAAATGAGTATGAACTTTTAAATGAATTTAGAAAATTAGATTTAAGGTATCATATTAATTGTATTCAATCATGGTTGGTTAATGCAAAATAAAAAGGTAATTAAGTTTTTTTTTATATTTTTATTCGTTCATAAAACAATTGTCATATAAAAATAACACATTTGTCAAAGCACACATACAAGGTGATTTTGAATGATAGAAGCATTTTGGTTCCATTAGCTTTAGCGCTGGTTGTTCATCTATTTCAATCACATGCTTTTTAGAATATTTCTGTATAAAATCCTTTTTTTCGCTTCCTTTTACAAAAACAAAATCTGCTTTCTTCGTAAGTGTTTCAATTATTTTTGGGAAATGATGTAATGGAGTAAATCCATTATTCCAATGTATACAATAATTTTTCGTTAACCATACCGCCTGCTTGTGACAATCAGGTGAAAGAAACTCCATTGGAAAAGGCTTTTTAAAAATGTAATGAGTCATTTCATAACCATCAAAAGCTGCAAGCTCTTTCGGTATAAATTTATTTTTTTCATCTTTGAATCCTTGAATATCTATAACCAATCTCATATTTTCAAAGCAGCAAATTTTTTAATGAGACTTTTTTTACTTGAATAATTTGCAATTTCTTCTTTCAGTTGATTAATTTTAAAAATAAATTTTTCAATTTGTAGTTGTAGTTTTGATGTCATGATTAAAACTAAAAGCTTTTGAAAATTTCTTTAAATTAAATCGAAATATGAAAATAGTGGGGATAAAGTTTATAATTGTTTCACAATTTTAGTAAGAGGGTTGTAGCTAAATAATTTGTCATGTAAAATAAGACAATAAGCAGAAGTATCTTTTTTAATTGCATTGTGTGTCTCAAATTCAATTCTCATTACTACGGATCCCGTTTGAATTGTTTCTTTTTGATGGGAGCAATCAATATGTGTAATAGGACTAATGTTTTTGAATTGTTCAGGATTAAAAATGGGTTCATTTGGAACACCATAGTAAGACTGTCTAAAGTTGGCAAACATTTCGTATAAAGCAGAAAATTTGTTTTCTTCGAAATTTAAGTACAAATCGTGATAAGGATATCTTTCAGAATTTAAATATACTCTAATATTTGACAAGGTAATATTGTCAAATTTACTCATATCTTTAACAATTTTCCCTTTTCTGTTTTCTTGAAAGCCAATCACAACATGACGAGGAGCTTCTAGTTTACTAGTTGTTTTTACCGGCCATGTGTGACGGGTTGTTTCGGTTAGAGAAGAATATTCAACAAGTTCCCAACTCCTGAATCCTATCAATATATCTTTATTTGATTCTAATATTTTTGATAGAGCAAGTTGTTGTGGCATATCAACTAGAATGTGAGGAACTTTCCAATAAATTTTATCGAAAGTAACCAATGGAGTGTCAGGAGCAGTAACAAGGTGTGCCGGATCTTCTTTGAAAATAACACCATCTAAATCATCAGTTGATCTAATAAGAACCAATTCCTGTTTCATATTCATAATAATTTTTCTGTAATCTTCAAAAAATCCTAAAAGCATTTTTAGTGGTATGGATACGGAGAATTTTCCATCATTATCAACTAAAATTGTATCACCTTCTTTCCGATGTGGAAACCAACCTGCATTTTCCAGTTTTAAACTTTCGTTGGTATTGTGAGAAAGGTAGCTTTTTAAGGTTGATGCTAATCCAACATTTCTTATTGAATCTATAGTAATTCCGTTTAGTTCATAGCGGATTTCTCTGAACAAAAAGGCTATACCATTGTTAATAAATAGCAATTCTTTCTTATATTTACCTTCTGTATTAGTTAATTTTCCTTCGATATAAAGTAAACTATCTGATGGTAGAGTGTAAGCATCGAGTTCTTGAATTGGGATCCTTATTTCATCATTGTAATCGAATTTTGAAGAAATATATGGTTGATATGTGTGAAGCTCAGAACTGACGATGGAATTGTCTACATAAAGCTTTTCGTTTACGTTTAATATGTTCATTATTTTAAAACAGTGAAACCCAAGGATGTGAGAAATTTACGATTATCTCGTCTTAACTTGTTGGTGTTGGATTTGATACTGAACTGTTGTTTAGGCTTTTTCTTTTTATAAGTTTTTACTTTGTTGATAGTGGTAGGGGCAAGTCTCATCCCAAGGGCTCTATTATATCTAACAACCATTTTATATTTCACTTGTTTGTAAATGTAACCTTACTGTTATAGTTTCTCCTCTAAAACTGATAAGTTCTCCGTCTTGATCAACTATTTTAACTGTTATATTGTTAATTGCTTTGACGCTAACTGGAAAATACAAAATGGGCAAAGGAGATTCAACTATTTTATACCCTGGAGCTACAGTTGGATAAAACTGGTGAATAATATGAACAGGTTTACCATTATTGTAAGAACCGACACAAATATTACAGTCAATACAAATAGCATTCACCTTAGTTATTTTTGCAACATTATCTGATTCTTCCTCTTTGATAGCTTCTAGTATCCTGCTATTAAAACCCAACATTTTTCCTATCGAATCTTCCTTGGTCAAATCAATTATTCTACTACACATTAAAAGAGTATTAACATTTGCTTTTAAAAGAAAAAAAATTTTTTCATTCGGAAATAAATCTTCTATACTTTCTCTTATGTATGTTTCTATATCTGTAATGTCATAAGTTCCGTCGGGAATAACAATTACTTTTTTATCTATATAAAATTTATTATATCCTTCTTTTATATTGGGGATAGTCATAAACGTTTCAAAATCAGCTAAACCCAGGTAATATTGTTTTTCATCCTCTAAATATATGGGCGGATTAAAATCAGCAGACAAAACAGAACTGTTTCCTGATATGGCAATTGTGGTAGACATTGCAGTTTATTTATGAATGAGATATTACAATAAATAATGAGTTTATATATTTTTTTGCAAAAATTTTAGGGATAGTTGACCACAGTTATATGAATTAAATTTTTGTTTATTTTCATAAGTATAAAATACATCCACTTTGCCATTCGAATTAAAATATTTGAGAAGTTCAAAAGGTGGTTTTAAATTTCCATAACTATCAAAATATATTACATTTTTGTTATTTTTAATATAAGCAGTCCAATGAGATCCTTTATTTTGTTTTTTATCCAAATTTACAATACCACATCCTTTCAGATTAATTTTTTTTGGAAGTTCATCGAGCATAAAAACACCTCTAAAGCCAGTTATTGTTAACAGCTTTACATATTTAATAATATCATTGTTCGTAAGTGCTCTTTTTGGAAAACTTATTTTGAGTTTTTTTTTTTTGTCTGATTGCTTTCATTTTGACGGATCCTCCTTTATAAGGTCTAATAAATAGTCCCTTTCCTTTATATGGTCTAATATATAATCCTTTCCCTTCTTTAGA
>JAUTXW010000822.1:0-25600 GCA_030620095.1 Kuschelorhynchus macadamiae
TTAAAGGTACGACAAACCTCCCCGAAATCCGAAAGAGTAAATATCAGAGCTTTCAAAATTCCAGAACTTAATTTTAATGCTCTTGGGTATATTGAAATTATCAACTGGCAGGATACAGCAATTACTGAGCCACCCATTCTTTCGAAAATTTCAAATGTTACTTTCGAGGAAGCAATCAAAACAGGAGACATTATCGATATAGTCAGATTTCCCTGCCATTCCCAGGCGGTCGAGAGGAGCATTAAACTTGTCACAGAAGCATCTACTTCTGTTTGTGGCCAAAACCAAAGAGATGGTTACATAAGAGCTAAATTAACGTCTCAAAATTTAATGCCGAAGTTTGAAACTAAAAAAGATTATAAAATGTAAAAAAAATAACAAAAATTTGAAGTTTAGCCTTGGGAGGAAGGAAGGAAGGAGGGAGGGAGGGGGGGTGGAGCTCGAATAGCAGTCACCTCCACGTGGTGGGCTCTGGGTTATTTTGTTTAATTATAATTATTTACCAATTAAACAAAATAAGCGAAGAACTGCTAGAAAATTATAAAGTAAAAATATTGAAATATTACAGTAATTTCTTTATTTTTTGTATATTTCGAGGTTGTGGCGGACCCTCAAAATATAATTTTTTTGCGTCAACGAAAATTTTACGTTGTTAGGGGACGTTCGGAGAGTCCTTTTTTTCCTATTATGAGTTATAATTTTTTGTCATATGATTAAAAATAAAAAAACAGATACACCGTGTTTTTAAGAAAAAAATAGAACTTCAAAGCTTCGGCGGACCCTCAAAAAATTTTTTAATCGCAAATTGCAAAAAATATTTATAAACAGATACTAAAAACGCAACTTTTCCCAACTATTACAAAGGCGATACAAAAAAAAAGTTTTTTTTTGCGATTTTCGCTCCACCCTAATATGTAGGTACATAAATTTAAATAATTAAAAGTATACTTGTGGAACTTTGAATACATGAAAAGAGGAAATTTATATCATGAAATTTGCCTGAATGCTCTAGCATCGGTTTCAGGATTTTATAAACGAAAAATTAAAGAGTCTATTGAAATTTTTTAACATACAAAAATATTTCAATAGAATTTCAATTAGACCATAATCAACTTTCCATTAAGTAATGGTCGAAAAATGTAAATGTACCTTATGTAAAAGAAAACAGAATATATTATTATTGTTATTACTCATAGTTTGCACACAATTGATGTTAGGTCAAATGGGATTCATTAAGGCTAAGTGCAGATATAAAATTATCCTTTATGTGGCTATTTCGCGCCGCTGGATCTACTGAACTACATTTACGTTCAACTAATAAACAATAAAGGTAAGTCCGCTATGAAAAGGCAAAAGCACGTGGCACATTACCACTGTCGTAGAATAGTGTTAAATCAATTTTATTGTGAGCTACGTTATCATATACGTAAAGACACGTGGAGGTCGTAAACTTTAAACATTTCAATTGACGACAAAAGTAATATAGCCAAATGATTAAGTTTTATGTCACGACCTCACAAACCGATATGCTGTGTTCGCTATATTTTCTGTGGCATCTGACTCTACCGTAAGTTACAATGAGTGAACAGTAAACTCAACCTTTAATAAGCTTCCATGAAATGAACGTAAAAATCTTTTTTAAAACAAGTTTTTATTTAAAAATATATTATTTCTTTTTCAATGAAAATAATATGTACGTAGGTAGTTTCCTGTTAATAAAAAAATATGTTATGTTGCATCCGAAGAAAAATTGATGGACAATGGTTAAGTACTCGCAAAATTATAAAAAACCTGATATGCAGTGAATACTTGGCCGCCCCCACCTCTTTCCCGGCGCCCATCCATTTCTAGAGTAAACACTTTAAGTCAGCCATGTCAAACATAAGGCCGCGGGCCGCATGCGGACCAGAGAGCATTTTTCTGCGGCCCAAATCAGTTCTGAAAACAGCCAGATAATGCGGCCCGCGAACAAGTTGAAAACCGTTTTTGAAAGCGCGCGCCGCTGCAACAACGATTGGTATAATAAAATGTACAATTGTACACAGTGTCATCTATGTTTAGGAGGGTGAACTACACATACTCAATCTAAAACCTAAAGCCAAACGTTATCTGGCTTGTTCCATGAAATTCTATCGCGCAGAAACACAGATGAAGCTATCTGAGCATTCTCGAGAAATCACAATCCGTATATAAGCCGTGTTCGATTGAGTTCAGTCGTTCAGTGTTTAGTCAGTTATGAGTCAGTTGCGATAGAGTTTCGAGTTCAGTTGCGCACTTATTGTTACAACACTTAACAGTACTTAGTACGTCCAAAGCAAGAGAAAATGAATCTGTCCTTCAAGCGAGCTACGTACTGTTGGAGAGTGCCTTGTAAAGGCCACGGAAATTGTAAGTCCTGGGAGCGTGAGGGCATTTCAAAATATAACCTTGTCCCGGAATACTGTCGCTGAAAGAGTTACTGAGTTGGCTGCCAATATAAGTGATCAGATAAAAACAAAATCAGACTCTTTCATTGTACTTTCTATTGCCTGTGACGAATGTGTGTAGTGTGGCGCAACTCGCTGTTTTTCTTCGTGCGGTTGATACAGATATCAATATGTAAGAAGAATGACTGGAATTAGTACTATTGCATGATACAACAACTGGGAAGGATATTTTCAATGCTGTTTATGGACTTCTGTAAAAGTATAATTTAGATTTGCCAAAACTGTGTTCCGTTGCAACAGACGGAGCTCCTTCAATGACTGGAGTAAAAAATGGCTTCGTTAAAATATTACAGACAAAGATCAGAGAAACAGGCAGTGACAAACCAGATTTTCATCATATTCATTGTATAATCCACCAAGAAGTTTTATGCTAAAAGTGATCAAGTTGCAAAGTGTTTTAAAGTCAATGAAAAAAATTATAAACTTCATAAGGTCACGAGGCCTTAATTAGCGACAGTTTCCTGCATTTTTACGTGATTTAGAAAGTGAGTACACTGGTTTGCCATATTATGCAGAGGTGGGATGGTTTTCGTGTTCTATGGTACTCGACCGGTTTTGGAAACTCAAAGAAGGAATACGCGTTTTCATGGAAACAAAAGGAGAAGATGTCAGCTTATTATGGGATGTACCTTTTTTACAAGATCTTTCATTTATGGTTGATATCACAAAACACTTGTCGGACTTAAATACGAAATTGCAAGGACCACGTCAAATTATTACAGATATGGATGATCATGTCAAAGCTTTCAAGTGTAAGATGATGTTGTGAGAAAAACAGTTAGCAGAGGATACTCTGTCACATTTTCTGACTTGTAGGGCATATCAGGAAAGCACAAGTGTCCCAATATCATACAAGATATATTCAGAGAAAATGAGAAGCCTTCTGGCAGAATTTGAGAAGCGTTTTCAGGATTTTAAGACCCAAGAAAACAATTTTTCTCTATTTACTGGTCTTTTCACTATCGATATTGATAAAGTTCCCCCTCACTTGCAAATGAAAGTAATTGAGATTCAGTGTCAGATCCATTTAAAACAAAAATTTGATAGGTTTGGTACATTCGAATTTTATAAGTACTTGCCTGTTCAATACCAAGAAACGAGAAAATTTTCCTGTAAAATCCTATCAATGTTTGGAAGTACCTATAAGTGTGAACAACTATTTTCTTTAATAAAAAGAAACAAATCTCCCTCAAGATCACGATTAACGGACGCACACTTGAACGAAGTTTTAAAAGTTATTTCCGCCGATAAATTCGCGCCACAAATAGACAACTTAATTAAAGACAAAAGATGTCAAATATCTTGCAAAAGAATTTAATGTTCGTAGTTTTTGTAATGTCCTTTTTATTGGAAATTTAATAAACAGACTCCTATAATAGTACTTTTTCTCAAGATTTTCAGTAGTTTGCCTTCTTTAAGATAAGGTTTTACGGTCTACCTAGTCGATAGTCTGAATGCTTTTGGCCCACCAGTGACTTTGAGTTTGACATGGCTGCTGTAAGTAGAGTGGAAAGAACAGTGCTATTTAGGAATTTATAATATATACATATATATATATATATATATATATATTTTTTTTTTTTTTATATACCTTTTAATGTTGTTTATTTTATGCATATTTACCGGGTACCTACTCAGTCGCTAGGAAGTAACTTTTTATCCGTGAATTTTGAAAATCGCTTGTTTTCTTTGCTCGTATTACAGATTATACAGAAATTTTTTTTTAATTCCCTCGTAAAAGGGAACTATTTTAATCGTGAAAAAATCACTCTCCGAGATTTTTTCAGATCTTCACGTTTCAGAGTCCGTTCTGTCTGGCTTTTCGCGACGTAGCTAAAAAACTACTTATCCGATTGACTTCAAATTTTGGTCAAAAATTAAGGGTCATATAGGGATGACCTAGTAACATTTTGGTAAAAATCCAATATGGCTGTTTAGTGAAATGTTAAAAAAAATTATTATTAAAAAGCTAATAATCCAATTTATCTCAAATTCTGCACAAACATCAAGTATTATGTTGAAATCGAGAGGTAAAATTTTGGTACGAATTCAAGATGGCCGAACAAAATGGCGGCATAATAAAATATTTAAAAATTCGGCCTGAAAAAACTGCTTAACGGTCTAATTTCAAATTGTGTGCCATAACTAACTGTGGTATAGGGATCAACTAGTTAAATAGTGGTACTAATTCAAGATGACCGAACAAAATGGCGAGCAAATAAAATGTTTGTAATCGTGAAAAAATCACCCTCTCAGGTAATACGCATCTTTACGATTTAGCGTCGCTAGATGACAAAAAATATCTTTTATCAATTCCGTCGGTCCGTTTGTCGGTCTGTCTGTCTGTTAGTTCGCGGTATAGGATTTACACATCTTCACGTTTTAGCGTGCCTAGATGCCAAAAAAACATGTTTTATCCAATTCCATCGGTCCGTCTGTCGATCTGTGTGTCAGTTCGCGACATAGCTTAAATATAACTTACCCGCTTGACTTCAAATTTTGACCAAAAATTAAGGGTCCTGTGGGGATGGCCTGATAATATTTTGGTAAAAATCCAATATGGTGGAACAGTGTAAAAAAATGTTTGTTAGAGTGTTGTATTATATGGGGTTAAGATCCAGTAAAAAAACCAAGTATTTTTTTAAATTGTCGACGTCTCGCAACTTAATTGTTGCTTCCTCAGGACACATATATTATCTTATTATATCCTGCATGAAACTCATATCATCAGTACTTTACTCCCAAATGGTTTTCGTTAGCAATCCTTTTGTTGTTATGTTAGAGTGGTGTATTATTTGGGGTTAGGATCTAGTAAAAAAAACAAAAGACTTAACTTTTAAATAGTCGCAACTTTATTGTTGAATCTTCAGCACTCATATGCAGATTCTATATCCAGCATGAAACCCATATTATCAGTAATTACATATTCCGTTTGTTCGCAGATACTTCCTAGATATTACATTTCTGAATGGTTTTCGTTAACGATCTTCTTGTTGTTATGTTAGAGTGGTGTATTATCTGGGGTTAGGAAAAATGAACTAACTTGAAGAAGGTTCTGACCTGCAAACCCCTACTTCGTACTGTAAAGGACAAAATAGGTTTTCCGTACGGATATAAAACCTTAAATCGGCTTTTACGATCAAATGGTTTTGTTTGGCGCCAGTGCCAAATAAACGAAAATTACTCACTGAGAGACCAAATATTTTTCAGTGGTGGGTGAAATATCTATCAACTGTAAGGCAATATGGGCAAGAGGGACGCAATATTGTGTACCTAGACGAAACCTGGGTAGATAATTATATGACAGTGAACAAATGCTGGCAAAGTGAAAGTGTTACAGCTGTTGTTCAGGGTATCTGCTCTAGTAGTCGCTTTATTATAGTTCATGCTGGTTTAGAATCCGGATTTGTTCCAGGTGCTGCTTTAGTTTTTCGCTCGGGACTAACCACTGGAGACTATCATGGACAGATGAATAGAGATAATTTTGAACGGTGGTTGCTCGAGAAGCTTCTACCTAACATTCCTCCCAAATCAATCGTGGTAATGGATAATGTGTCTTATCATTCTCACGTAGAAGATAAAGTGCCAACTAAATACTTTATAAAAACTCATATGATATCGTTGCTTAAATCGAACAATCTTGTATGTGACCCAACATGGAGAAAATATCAACTATATGATGTAATATCAGCCAACAAGCCTAGAGAAAAAAGTATAAAATCGACGGTCTTTTACGTAACTTCGATCATACACCTTTAAGGCTGCCTCCATACATGTGCGACCTAAACCCTATTGATCTTGCATGGGCAGGATTAAAAAAATATATTCTAGAGCCCAACACCTTTCAATTAAAGATTTAAATAAAATAACATTACAAGCGATTGACTCAATATCGACTGAAAATTGGAAATCGTGTGTTAAACATGTTCGTTCTATTGAAGGTAGATACTGGGAAGTAGATGGCAAAATTGAACCGGTTATTGATGATTTAGTTATCACACTGGGATCTTCAAGTAGTGACGACGAAACCTCATCATTTTCAGAGAAAGACAACAATTTAGAAGGAATCGAACCATTAGAATCACAGTCGTCAACCTCAAAAATGGCTTAGTTTTTGTATATATTTTGTAAAATTGTTCATAAAGTAGCTGTCAATAAACTGCTTCAAAATAATTAATTTTCTGTTCAATACCGGGTGTCAAAAAATATCTAATATTGTAATTAATATCTGAAAAACTACAGAACTCATATTTTTCCAAAATTAACACATCAATGTAGTTATAGTAGGGGAGCCAGCACTGATTACAGTGAACAAGATTTAGCAAAATTTTAACTTATGCAGTTCGACTTTGGGCTATCCGGGTATGCCAAAACTAACCGTTTGTCTCCGTCTGTCGTATTACTTTGTACAGGGGGCGTCATTGTGAAGTACTATACATGCTAATGTTAAAGAGGGGTGATTCTTGAACCTTTTTAAGAAGAAAGTTTAATATGAACCTAAAAGTCTTAACTTTGGAGATACAAGGTTTAAAAAACATTTTTTTTAAATCCTAATTCTGGCACTATTAAAGATAAATAACTGTGTGAAATTTGATACACGTCTTTTATGCACAAAAGAGCATTTTTTATAAACAATCAATTTTTGAAATTTCTACCAGTGGCGTGCATATGTAATTAACCTGAGTAAATTCGTATGCTCCTTAATGCATACAAGACGGTATCAAATTTTGTGCGGTTATCTACAAAAGCATCAGAATTGGGATGAAAAAAAATGTTTTCTTTTAAACTTCACCATCCTGTATCTCAAAAGTTAAGACTTTTAGGACATAAAAATACACCCTCTAACATCAGCACGCAATTAGGAAACGCCCTGTATAGTACTTTACAATGACGACACCTGTATAATGTAATATGACAAACGGAGACAGACGGTCACTTTTGGCATTCCCGAGTAGCCCAAAGTTGAACTGCATAAATTAAAATTTTGATAAATCTCGTTCACTGAATCTGATGATGGTTGCCCTTGTAAACTCTGGACTTGCAAATCGTATATCACTATACTGGGTGGTTCAATAATAGCGGGCGTAGGCAGTAGCCCGGGAACCGTTAATGACAGAACTCAAGAAAAAATATATTTATAGATAAATCGATCAAGAAAAATCAAAATTAAATCATTTTAAAATTTGAAAGTTCGCCGTTTTTGCAACACAAAAGAAATATAGAATTGCGGTACACGAAAGAAAACAGACAAATATAGATAAAGGTTCATTAAGCATAGTTACATTTTTTTATTATCTCAAGTGCGTATAGTCAAAAAGGAGTGCCATATTATTTAAAGAACGACGGGACACCACTGGTTTAAAGAGATTTCTTGACCGACCTTCCTAAACAGATTGACTCCTCCCGGTTTTCTTTCGTGTCCCGCACTTTACTATATATTTTATTTAAGAAATATTTGCAGGGAATACAAAATTTCTGCATTTCTAAATATAAATGCCTGCAACTACCCACGTTTTTTATGTAAAGTGCAAGATTATTTTTCTTCCTGGCAAATCCTGAAAAATAATATTTCTAAGTAAATAAAAGTAGCGAGTGGGTTTCTGCACGCTAGAAGATAAATAAAATTATTCTTATTAATTCACGTTGGCTGGCGTAAAATTTATTTTCGCCTGAAGATATTTAATTATACCTGGGCAAATAAAAGTAACTGTTAACGAAAAATAACCATTTCATTCTGAATTATGTTTACTTGCTACCTACTTGAATGAAATTTAAGACGGTTCTCAAATTTATACTTATTATTTTTCCATGACTTCTAGTTTACGAAAAACTTGTGAACGTGAAAGGAAAAAATTATTGCAAACCTTTTAATTATAAAAAATTATATAACAAAAACAGAACCGACTTATGTTGGAATCAACTAGTGAAATTTTGGAACCAATCCAAGATGGCGGAACAAAATGGAGGCTTAATAAAATATTTAAAAATTCAATCTGAAATAACTACTTAATGGATTGCTTTCAAATTGTGTATCATAATTAATTGTGGCATAGGAATCAAATAGTAAGATTGAGGTACTAATTCAAGATGGCCGAACAAAATGGCGACCAAATAAAATGTTTGTAACTGTGAAAGAATCACCCTCTGAGGTTTTACATATCTTCATGTATCAGCGTCCCTAGATCCCAAAAAATATGTTTTATTAATTCCGTCGGTCCGTCTGTCGGTCTGTCTGTTAGTTTGCAGTATAGCTTAAAAACTGTGTGTGGTGTGTGAGTTAAGTTGGCATTGGAATAAACCAACTAGCTAGCATTCTATTTTCTGAACAAACTATCCTAAACATCTGGATAGACACTTAAAACTAAATTCAATGCCAATTTTTTTTTTTTTTTTCAAAAAATTTAGAAAAATATTAATTAAGTGCCAATCAAAATATTAAGGACGGTCTGATAATATTTTGGTAAAAATCCAATGTTGCGAAATAAAATGGCGGCATAGTGAAATGTTAAAAAATTATTATTTAAGAACTACTCATCCAGTTTATCTCAAATTTTGCACAAACTTCAGAGTATTATGTGGATTCAACTGACAAAATTTTGGTACGAATCCAAGATGGCGGTATAATAAAATATCTAAAAATTCAGGCTGAAAAAACTACTGAATACTAATTCAAGATGGCGGAACAAAATGGCGGCCTAATAAAATGTTTGTAATCGTGAAAAAACCCATCCTCTCAGGTTTTACATATCTTCACGTTTTAGCGTCCCTAGATGCCAAAAAATATGTTTTATTAATTCCATCGGAGTCAGTCGGTCTGTCTGTCTGTAAGTTCACGGCATAGCTTAAAAACTGCTTGCCAGATAGACTTCAAGTTTTAGTCAAAAATTAAGGCTCATTTGGGGATGACCTGGTAATATTTTGGTAAAAATCCAATGTGGCGGACCTATGTTAAAAAAATTATTACTAATAAAAATAATTATCCAATTTACTTCAAATTTTACACAAAAATCAATTGTTACACTGGTAACATTTTGATATGAATCCAAGATGTTAAAACAAAATTGCGGCATAATAAAATATTTAAAAAATCGGTCACAGGTAAAATGGGAATTACTATCCGACGTTTCACCTTCGATTGCACGAGACATCTTCAAGGATCTTTACTCCACGAGATCTGAACAAATGAGCTCGAAGAGATTCAGGCAGGTTTTTATATCCAACTTGTGCTCACCGAAACGTGACCTTGTGTTAAAATCGGTTTTCACGAGTGATATAGACCGTAACCCGTATCTCTATTAAAATTTTTTGTATGTTTAAAAATTTCAGTAGATTCTCTCTAATATTCCGTTTATAAAATCCTGCAACCGATGCTAGAACCTTGGTTTCCTTTACATTTATGATATGGCCAGTAGTATGCTGGTGTTCAGCTACATTAGATTGAACAATTTGTTTCTTTTTAATACATCATTCATGTTCCTTAAGTCTAGTTGCTAATGAGCGTTTTATTTCTCCCATATACACTTCTCCACATGAGCAAGGTATTTTATATACTTCTTCTGTTTGAAAAGGTATAATATCTTTCGGGGATCGCAAGCATTGTCTAATTTTTTTATGTGTATTGAAGATTGTACGTATGTTGGACCGCCGAAATAATCGACCTATTTTGTCTGTAGGGTCATGTATGTAGCGAAGAACAACTCTGCTTAATATGGGCTCCTAATCACTCTCTTTTGGCGAAGTTGGATTACTATTTTTTTTTAATTGAACACGTAATATCTTCAGTGCAATAGCCATTCCCTCTGAGAGCTTCGGTCAGTTTCGATGTTTAAAGAATCTTGATCAGAAATCGAAATAGCTTTAAATACTAGTGAGTTAATAACCGATTTCTTTTGTGCTGGATGGTGTATGCGTCGGTTTTCTTTACACAGAATGTCCTAATGTACCATTTTCCTTTCTTTGAGCACATACATCTAGAAAGGGAATCGCTCTATTAGAATCAATTTTCATTGTGAACTTGATATTATGATGCTGTTGATTAAGATGGTCCAGAAATGTAAGGAGATTATCCTGTCAACAAAATTATCATCGACATATCTGAACCAGTGTTTGGTTTTAGTGGAGCGGATGTTAGAGCAATATCTTCAGAGGCTTCCATAAACATATTCGCTACCACAGGTAATAGAGGAGATCCCATAACTGCCCCTAAAGTTTGTTCATAAAAAGTTCCTTGAAAAATGAAATAAGTAGATGTAAGACAAGCTTCCACTAGGTCTATTAAGTTCTTATCAAGATTATTATGATCGAATATGTCTGATATAATGGAAATTAGGTCGTTGGCTGACAGGAACATTTGTGTACAGTAATTCTACATTGAAGCTGACCAAAATGTCTACGAAATTCAACTGGATTGCCTTAAGTTTCCCACCAAATGTGCAGATTTTTTTATAAAAGAATCTATTTTTCTAGCAAATGGATTTGCTGAAAATTTGAAAGATATTTACCTAGTTTGTATGTGGGCGAGATATTATGTGTACAATTAAGAAATATAGTAATCTAACTCCTCCAGAGGAGAGTGATAATGAGCCCCCGATAAGTAGAGTTGGAAGAATAACATACATGGCACTAGAGACAAAATAGGATGATTACTTCGCCGGTCCAACATACGTACAACACACATAAGAAAATTGGACAATGTTTGCGATCCCCGAAAGATATTGTACTTTTTCAAACAGAAAATATGTAAGTATATAAAATCTAGTCCTATGGAGAAGTGTATGTGGGAGAAAGAGGACTCTCAATATCTACTACACTTAAGGAACATGAACGATGTGTTAAAAATAAACAAATTGTTCAATCTGCTGTATCTGAACATTAGCATAGCACTGGCCATAAGGTTCTAGCATTAGTTCCAGGATTTTATAAACGAAAAATTAGAGAATTTATTGAAATGTTTAAACATACAAAGAATTTGAATAGAGATACGGGTTACGGTCTACATCACACGTGGAAACCGATTTTAACACGGGGATACGGTTCGGCAAGCACAAGTCGGGTATAAAAGCTCGCGAATCTCTTCGAGCTCAGTTCACTTTGAGCATTCAGACAGCGCGGACTGATTCGGTTCACCCGGCTCCGTACTGAAAGTTTACGAGAAGTGACTTTTTTCCAATCTTTGGAAAAGTGCTAAGTGCGATTTATTCCTTACAGGAATAAATATTCTGAGAAGTCGTGCTGTTCAAGTGCAGTGCAAACAAAATGAAACCGGAAGTGTGTGTTTACACTAGAGGTGCCAGCTCTAGTGGAGCAGTGAAAACAAAGTCCGAAAGGATAGCCAAGCTCAAGGAGGAAAACACCCGCCTTCTACTAAGGTACCAGGCCTTAGAGAAGGAGAATAAGGAGATGACGGCCAGGCTGGTCCGTTTAGAAACCCTATTCATTAACCAAACCAGTGCTGATTCAAAGCGGGCTGAAGAAGTGAACACCGACTTACCCGCTGTTCAGCAAAAAACTAAGAGAAAAAGAGCGAAATCTCCACCCACGGAGGATACCATATAGATGGAAGAAGAAAACACCGAAAAAACGAAACCGGAAGAAGTAGAGAAGGACAAGACTTCTCCGGTGAAAAGTAAAATCCCTCCTATAGTGATTGAAGACGGGGGAGACTGGACAGTTGTGCGCAGGAATATCAAGAGCGCAAACATTGCCTTCTCTAAGGCAAAAGCGGCAGGGAGCAGACTACAGATTTTTCCTGTAACAGCCAAGGACCACCGGGCCTTAACAAGCCATCTAAAGGATACAAATAAACCATACCACACGTATCAGCTACCGGAAGATAAAAAAGTCCATGCAGTAATCAGAGGATTACATATGGACACCCCATTAGAAGAGATCATAGAAGAACTCAGCGAAATCGGGTTCAAAGATATCGAAATAACCCGTATGACCTCCAGGGTCACGAAGAAGCCAATGCCGCTGTTTCTGGTTAAGTCAGCAGACAAGACGATAATGGGGATCAAAGTACTCCTCGACAGACAGGCCAAAATGGAGCCAAAGAAAAAAGACCAGACGGTCAAACAGTGCTACAAGTGTCAAAAAATTGGGCACACACAGTCCTTATGTACACATCCGGACAGATGTGTAAAATGCGCTGCTCAACACAAGGCCAGTGCATGCATGATTAGTGAAGATGGCACCAAAAATGCCACCTGTGCAAATTGCTGCCAGTTACAGGGGCTGCCCCAAGTTCCCCAACTCCAAAAAGACACCTGTCGCCCCATGGGCAAACTTCAAACCAGGGCCAAAACCAGCCAAAGAAGAAAACAAAACGACTAAGGACAAGGCCCCAACGCAGGCAAAACCAAGTACATCTAAGGGCGAAACTTCCAGTCTCCCCCTGGATTTACAAGCTGCCATCCTACAGGCAGTTACAGGAATGATGCCCTCAATTGTTGAAAACATAATCCCAACAATTACAAAAGCTGTGGAGGAACAGCTTCGCAGACTAAAATAAAAATGCCAGTGCAACAACAAAACGAGGAGTTAAAATTAATTTCCTGGAATACCTGTGGAATAAGGGCCAGGAAAACAGATGTCATAGAGCTTCTGGAGGAACATCACCCAGATGTTGTAGCAATCCAGGAGACAAAACTCAGACCTGAGACTAGAATTTCCTTCCCGGGGTATCATATGTACAGATATGACCCCCCTGGCAACCCAGCTGCGGGAAGAGTAGCTCTACTTCGCGCGAACGCGGCGAAGTAATGTCAAGATTACTTCCGCATATCGTGCTCCCAGACAAGAACTACTAGGAGAAGACATCGAGCATCTAGCCAGAGGATACTCCCCAAAAATCATTATAGGAGACTTCAACTGCAAGTCAGAAGAATGGCATTGCTCCTACACGAACAACGATGGTCGCAAACTATCCAGACTCTGCGAAGACCATAGGCTCGCCATAATAGGACCCGAGCAACCTACCCCCCTCCCCCGTAGATATGGGAGACCTTCAGTCCTAGACATTGCACTCCTGAAAAATATCAGGGAGGAGCTGGACATAAACACTCTGGAGGAAGGAACCTCAGATCACAACCCAGTACTCCTACAACTGAGTGTGAACCTAAACAGAGTAAACCACCGCATCAAGAAGACAACCGATTGGAAGACCTATCAAAGGCGTCTGAAAACCTTAATCGAAATCCCTGAGATCCGCGCTCCTCAGGGACTAGAGGAGATCGTAGGACGTCTAGAGACAGCCATCCTGACTGCCTTCCATGAAAACACAGTAGTGGAAGACATAAGCAGGCATCGGCATACAGAGGACCTCCCGGAACCTCTAAAAGCCGAGGTCCGGATAAATACACCAACTCGAAGGGTCTACGCCAGGACCCGAGAGGAAGAAGACAGGATTGTACTAAATCGCCACTCCCAATTCCTGAGGGACAGCCTCAAGGAATACCAGGATAACACGTGGAGTGAAAAAGTGAAATCCCTGAATACAACTCACCAGACTGCATGGCAAATGCAGCGTGCCCTAAGGTCTGATAAACGACCCTTACCACCTCTTCAAAGTGTAAACGGCCCTGTTTACACAGATCAAGACAAAGCTGAGATCCTTGCCGACGCCATTGTTCAGCAAGGTCAACTAAACCATCACCCCAACGAGGACGACGAACATATAGAAGAAGTCAACGAGATTGTAAGGGATCTGGATGCACAGGTTCTACCTCATCACAACCCATTTCCTGTCTCCCCTGGAGAAGTCAGAGGCATAATAAAGAGGTTAAAGGTGAAAAAAGCCCCTGGAGCCGACGGCATTTCCAATAAGATGCTGAACTACTTTCCAAGAAAAGGTTACAGTGCGATGGCCAGCATCATCAACACCATACTGAGGACATGCCACTTCCCCAGCATGTGGAAAAAGGCGGAGGTCATAGTCCTGGAAAAACCAGGCAAGGACCGCACCCTACCTCAAAACTACAGGCCCATAAGTCTACTCCCTGGACTAGGCAAAGTAGCTGAGCGAGCCATAGCTAGAAGACTTAAAGATGCGACCCAAGAGCTAGATGCCATTCCTTCAAGAAGTTTTAAAATAATACGCAGCTACCTAAGAGACAGGACATCCACTCTGAATAAAGAGGACTGATAGCAGGAGTTCCTCAGGGGTCGGTACTAGGACCCTTACTATACTCCATCTTCTTCCATGATGTCCCGATAGGAGACGAGGGCATAACAGCGCTCTACGCAGATGACACCGCCATCCTACACAAAAGCAGAAGCACCCTTATCTTGGGAAGGCGACTGCAAGAGGACATAAATGACCTTAATGACTGGTACATTAAGTGGGAAGTCAAGATCAACCCCCAGAAAACGCAAGCCATACTTTTCCAACGAAGGAGACTGACTGCCAGAGCCAGAATCCGAGTTGGAGAAGTGGAGATTCCATGGTCCAACAGTACCTAGGTATGACCATGGACAAACGACTGACTTGGACCAAACACATCAACACAGCGAGGACCAAAGTCAGGCAGGCAATGAATAAACTTTATCCATTGCTCTGCCGAAAGAGCGAAATGGCAATCAGGACAAAGCTGCTACTCATCAAAACAGTAGCAAGGAGCCAACTAACATACGGCTTTACAGCTTATGGCTATGCGTCAAAAACAAACCTTCTAAAAATCAAGAGGACAGAAAATAAACTGATAAGGATGGCGGCAGATGCCCCGTGGTTCATCAGGAATGAGGACTTGCAGAGAGATCTTTAATCGACACAACTCGAAGACTTTATGCAACAAAAGGCTACCCGAGCTTTCAGAGCAGTCGAAAACCATCATAACGAAAATCTACGAGACCTGGTGAACTACGATCCACTAGCTCCAAACCACAACAATAGGACAAAACACAGAAGACCAAGACACGGACTTCTGCGTTAAGAAAAAAAAGTGCTTGAGGATGGATAAGCAACTCATGTGGCCAACAAAAAGCTCCAAGAAGAGAACTCCCAGGTACCTCAGCTGGCTCCGGCGTGTGCTGCAGCTGAACCTGAGGTAAAAGAACACCCCTCCTCAGCTCCTCACTGCAAGAACACGGAACAGAAGTGACACTGAGGGCCCGAAAAGAGGACACACCAAGAAGACCAACACACGGATGGACGGAAGAACCTGGCATCGGTAAACTGGGCCAAGGACCAGTGGGACGCTGACAGTGGCAACCGGACAGACGGGAGGACAGATCAACAAGAGTAACTTCAACAGGTAAGACGACTACATTACTAATGATATTTTCCCTTTCAGATATACCAGTAACGAGAGGCGGCACAAAACACCATGCCAAAGAGGCAACTCACGGCATCAACCCCATCGAAGGACCCTTGGGCTTGCCCAATGACGGTCCATCTGATGGGGGCCAGGTGGGGTTTAGTGGGTATGGCAATCTGTCAAGCGTAACAACCTGGCAGTAATGAGAGTCCCACACTGTCTCCATCCCAACCGGGATGGAGTCGTGCGTAAAAGCATTCCCCATCGACACAAAAAAAAAAAATTCGAGCTCATTCAGTGTTCAGAACTCGTAGAGTAAAGATCTCTGAAGATGCGTCGCGCGATCGTAGGCGAAACGTGTGATAGTTCTTCCAATTTGACATAGTCTAATCCCAAGAATCATGATTTCTTAATTGACCAAAGCCGTGAAAGCTTCCGTGCTATATAAACTGGTAAAGTTGTGGTACGAATTTAAGATGGCGAAACAAAATGGCGGCCAAATAATTTTTTTTTTAAATTTCGTTCAATTGACTTTTGCACAAAAATTAAATGGGATAAACTGGTACGAATTCTACACGCATTTATTTTACATTATGCCCAAAAGTCAAATATAGCAAAGATAGAAACTGTAAAATATTGGTAGGAATCCAATATAATGAAACCAATAAAAATGTTCGAAAAGACAGTAAAACACCTATTATACTGTCACTATGTACTGAACTAAATTGGGTCACATTCTATTCTTAATAAATGAAAAACAATCATAATAAAAGAAGTTCGTTCCGGATAAAATAAATTTACTGATTTTTTTTGTGTAGTTATTCTGAAAACATTTGAATGGAGCTATCAGGGGCGTGCAGTCCATGGAAGCAAGGGAAGCAGTGCTTCCCCAAAAAAAGTTACAAAACATCTTCTAAAATGTAATTTTTGAAATAGGAAACCATTAATTTAGTTTATATTAAAAATGCTAAAATAATATCTTAATTATCAAGCCCAAAATAAATGCGGCCTTGACTCCGACCAAGCCACAGTAAAAATCGAATAGAACCTATGCTGGCCACTAGCTTCTCTCCAGCCAAGTCCTGTATGCTTGATTTCCTGTGAATCGAGCCAGAGGTTATTGAACTTTCCGCCGGCTGTTTGCAATTTTTGCATTTCAGTCGCGTGCTTTAAGTAGGGGCGGAAGCTATTGTTGGAGTAGGTTCTTTGTTTGAACGGCTATCCGTGTGTTGTGTGATACGTACGTCGCGTCGTGCATGGTGTCAACTTCGGCTGTCGGTAATAACGTTGAATATGTTGGAGAATTTAGTAAGAAGAGTGTTTGTGAATGTGTGGTATGTGTCTTAATAGTAAAGGGATTTTTAACATTAAACTTCACTGATAAGCTTCAAATAATTTCCAAAGGAAGGGCAAAACCGCCTATGAAAAATTTAACCACAAAAATCAAAAACTGTATTAGACATTTTTATCCGGAAAAACAATACGAAAAATTTAAATGGCTAACAGGGTGTGAAAATATAAGTAAATTATTTTGTTGGCCAAGCTTTTTGAAAATGAAAAAGGTCTGTGGAATAAAACTGGTTCTTCCGATTTAAACAATTTCCATAAAGCTGTAAAAAGACACATTATGTCCAAAGCGCATTTGCAGGCCGTCATAAAAGAAAAAGTCTTCGGCAAAACCGGAATTGAACACGCCTTTAATAAATAGTTGTAAATTAGTCACCGCCAACACAATGAACTAGTCGATAAAAATAGGCAAATATTAAGAAGACTTAGCGATGTCTCGGACAGCACGAATTGGGATTTAGAGGTCCTGACGAAACAAGGGTTTTTTCAAATAGAGGAAATTTTCAAGATTTACTTAGTTTAATGGCTAAATATGATGATTGCTCAAAAAATCATTTAGAGCAGTCTAGCGTTTTTCGAGGAACGTCAAATCGAATCCAGAATGATTTAATTTCCGCTGTTGAAACCATTATTCCAAAAAGAATTAAGCAGGAGATTGGCGAGGCGCGGTTCATTGCTATTTCTCTGGACGAAACAACTGATGATGATCACTAATTTTAGCCAATTATCTATAGTAATACGCTACGTTAAAACAGACGGAAGTATTCAAGAGGGATTTTTAGGTTTTAAGAATGTTTCGGAAAATCGTACAGCAGATGCATTATATACCGTAATTTATAACGTTGCTAAAGAAATTAATGGAGAGAAAAAATTAGTTGCTCAAAGCT
The DNA here is from genome assembly GCA_030620095.1 of Kuschelorhynchus macadamiae. NCBI lineage: Eukaryota > Metazoa > Arthropoda > Insecta > Coleoptera > Curculionidae > Kuschelorhynchus > Kuschelorhynchus macadamiae. Next base: position 17,974 of record JAUTXW010000822.1, read on the forward strand.
ATGATGGAGCTGCAGTGATGGCAGGAGTTCGAGAACCTTTCCCAAGTGCTGTGTTTGTCCATTGTTTTGCTCATAAATTAAATTAAGTTTTATCCCAGTCCATCAATCACATTAAAGAGTGTAAAGTATTTTTCGTTACTTTAAGTGGCATGGCTGCTTTTTTTTCAAATCAACAAAACGTACACAAGCTTTGGACTCCACTGTCCACAAACGATTGCCCAAAGTAGCTCCTACTAGATGGAACTATAATGGAAGACTTGTGTTAACAGTATCTGAAAATCGTGAATCATTGATTAAACTATTTGAGAATATAATAGAAAATAATGAAACCTGGGACTCAGAAGCAATAAATAGTTCGAGGGGATTTTTGGACTGTTTGAAACGAGATTTTAATTTTAATTATTTGTTGAACATATTTTCAGAAATATTTCCATTCTCGGACAATGCTTTTAATATATTACAAACTAAAACAAATGATATTGCTTTTCGCTTAAAAAAAAGTGGATGATTTTAAGTCCATGTTAAGCCAAAAAAGAGATTACTTTGACCTATTTTGGGAGAAAACGGTGACGTTAAATGTAGAGCCACAAGCCAAGCTTCTTCGAACAGACAAGATGGGAGATGTTCAAGCATCATACAGACGCCTCTTTTATGAAATAATCGATCAAATTTAGCAACAAATAAACTATAGATTTAACGGTTTAAATGATTTTAAATTCCTCGAGCTCTGCACTTTTGGTGCATTTAAAGGAAAAACTTTTCCAGAAGATGCGTTTAAATCTCTTCTTCTTCATTACGGCCAGTTCTTCGACCGTCTGTTACTGCGATCTGAACTAAAAGTGATTTACCAAAACTGATGATATTAGCGCAAAAAATAACGCTAAGTAACTAATGCAATTTTTAACAGACATTTTTAGACAAGGAGCTGGAAGGTGCCTACACCGAAGTGTCGAAATTGTGTGAATTAGTATTAACAATACCTGCCACAAGTTCATTAGTAGAACGCAATTTTTCAACACTTAAACGTATAAAAAAATTTCGAAAGAAATTCAACGGGGCAGGAGAGACTTTCGTCCATTAAAAATAAACTTCTTTAAAAATATGTCGGAGCATCGACGTTTTTATGATGAGTTTTTAAAAATTGCTTTCCTTTCTTAAAATTTCACCGCACGCCCCTGGGAGCTAGAATAAGCGAACGCTATAGTTTCTGCAAAAACTATTCTAATACACATTTTAATAGCATAAATAATTAAATCAGTACGTATAAAGATAAAACTTATTTGAAAACCCATAATTTGAATGTAACTGGATCGGTTTCAAAATTGTTTCGTATGCAATTTACTAGCTTTATCAAATGTCCACTCAATTAATAAATATTATAGATAGACAAAACAAAAGTACCGATTTCAGTGTTGATATACGAAGCAGATACGGACATTATTTATTCTTCAGATATTATTTCATAGAGTTTTTCATTTTCGTTTTCCAATTTAGTTCGTAATCTGATTGGAAACACGAAAAATGCATTAGCTATGAATTATTTTTTAAATGATTTACAACTGGTTAAATAGCATTTTTATTCTTTTGTTAGCGGAAAAAATTACGATGAAAAATTGTGTACAAGTTATGTTTATATATATTTGACCCCCGAAAAAAATTTAAATGAATATAGTGATATACAGGGTAGAGACAAAAACTGCATTTTGACCTAAATTTCTGAATACACTGTAGAAAAATTTAAAACCTTAATGACGTTTCTTTGTACGATATTTTTAAGCCCCATCTTTTATCAATAACTTGTTTTTAGAATCATATCGTTATCTGTATTCTTAAAGGAATAACACATTTTTAAACAAAACTATGCAATTCTTAATAACACACATAAAATAAAGACAATTTTATTTGTGAAGTAGGCTTGTTCTTTCGGTATTGACAGTTTTCGTGACTTGTCAACAAATAACACATTTTTTTGCTGTACTTATAGCGTTTGTTAGTTGATTATGTTTCTGTATTGTGTGCTTTGAAACTGTTCTGTAAACGATAAATATTTTTTAATAATAAAAATTTAATGATGAGAGCCGAATAGCGCGAGCCGTTGCTTTACAAGATGATGGTCGGTCAATTAGGTATATCTCTGAAAGGGTTGCCCGTCCTCGCAGCACAATATCCGATGCGATACAAAGATTTGGGAAACTGGTTCATACTCAAGAAAACCTGGGCAGGGAGGACCAAGAGCCACAAATGCAGTTGAAGATCGTTTTCTTCGACTTCAAGTTCTACGTGAACGAACGCCTTTTTCTCTCGTTTTGGCCAGAAGATTTGCAGATGTTCATGGCACCTTAGTTTCACCTGATACCGTACGCAGAAGGTTGAGAGAACAAAATCTATCCATCTCGTGTACATGCTCTATTAGATGCAGGTCATCAACGTCGACGCCTGGAATTTTCTCGAGGTCATGCAGATTGGAACATGGACGATTTGCAAAAGTTGTAGGGATTTTACGGATGAGTAATTCATTTTTAAAAACAATTGAACACCAGATGGACGGCAAAGCGTGTGGAGAAGACCCGGGGAACGATATCCTCAATGTTGTTTCTCCCCTAGAGTCCAATTTGGTGGCGCTGGAGTGATAGATTGGCGCGATATTTCCTTGGAAGCCCGCACAAAGCTTGTTGCGCTTCAGGCATGTATAATTAACGCAGATATATCCAAGGTGTCCGGATTTGGTTGCAAAAGCAGGGTATCTCGCTTATTTTTAAAGATAGAATATTGCGGTTTTCACGAACCTGAGCTAATTTTTTGTGAAACTCATGAAGCCGTAAACCAAATTTTCATAGCCTTCTTCGTTTATGAGATACAGGGCGAAATAGAAAATTTTGCGATTTTGTATTAACCCCCTCGTATCTCGGTTATCCTTTAACTTGTCCTTTCAAAAGCTTCTCAAAAATATATAATAGTATGGGTTTATTAAACAACAACAAAAATTAATTTTTTTAATTATCATCCCAAATTTTGCAGTAGGCCGTGCAAAACGATGCCGTCGTTTTCTTTTGTTTTCTTAGAAGCAAATGACATTTCCCAATTTTGTACGCGAATATAAAATATAGCGCTAGTTTTTTGTATTTATTTATTGTGTAAAAATGTATTTGTATTATTATGGAAGAATGATTTTATATTTTTAACAGGTAAATCGTTAATTTTTAGGTATGTTGAAATACTATTGCTTAATTTTTATTTAGATATCCAGAAAGGAGGCAACCTAATATATCCACTTTTTATCGGATAAAAAAGAATTTACTTAATCACGGATCATTTATCAAACCTCATGTATGAAAACATATAATAAAGAAAACCGGAAGGCTGAGGAAATTAAGGTTTTGGCTAATGCAGAAGCTTACCCTACAAACTCTTGTAGGGCCAGTAAATAAGCATAGGGATTCCAAAAACTAGAGTTCAAGAAATTTTAAAAAAGCACAAATACCACCCATACAAATTTAGGCTTGTGCAGCACTTACAGCCAGGGGATGCAAGTACGGTAGTCTTCTGTAATTGGTTTCGAGAAAGATGCGATATGGTTACAGATTTTGAAAGGAAGGTTATATGGTCAGACAAAACACATTTCAGTAATTCTGGTATACTCAATAGGCACAATAGATTCTGGTCCCAGGAAAATCAACACCAAATATTTTCCAGAACAGGTTTGGTCTAAATGTGTCCTGCTTCATATTAGGAACACATATAAAATTTTATATACTTGAGGGAAAACAGCCAATCGCTATATAGAAATTAAATTTTAGAGGTAGCTATATCTGAATTACTTGACGATGTTTCTCTAGCGCAAATTAACGAAATTTATTTTCAACAGGACGGTGCTCCTGTACACAATTCTGGAATGACGAGATTATTTCTGGACAATAATTTTACCAATCAATGGATCGGAATAAATGGACCTATAAGATGACCCCCTAGGTCCCCAGATTTGTCGATTTTAGATTTCTTTCTATGGGGATATCTGGAAAATAGAATTTACGAAGACCGCTATGATAATGTCCAAGATTTAGAAAATGCAATAAGAGAAAATTTTCGCTATTTACAAAATCATCTCGTTATTTTGCTTAATTCCCTAAAACGAATACGAAAATTGTGCGAAGCATACATAGAACAAAATGGAAATCAGTTTGAACAGTTCTTTTGATTTCCTTGGTTACTGTAGTTCTTATACGACAGTTGATTTTTGCTGAAATGCTTGTTACATAATAATTTATTACTATTTTGTTCTTGTGTTACATAAATCTAGGTAGGTAGTACTTTTTTGGTGCGAAATTATCAATACATATTTTGATAAATAGATTTAATTACATATTTATTTTGATTTATTGTTAGGATGTAGATATTGTTAACGACTTTAAATAAAAGGCAGCATTGTTTTGCATGGCCTACTGCAAAATTTGGGATGATAATTATAAAAATTAGGATTTTTGTTGTTGTTTATTAAAATAGACCCATACTATTATATATTTTTGAGAAGCTTTTAAAAGGACAAATCAATTTCTGGACAAATATAGAGGGTGTCCTACTTAAAAAAACACAACTTTGGGTCATATCTAAAAAATAACAATTCAAATGAAAAATATCATTACGCCACTGGATCCAGCGTAAAAAACTGCATGAGCAGCAATTTTGCCTTTTGCGTTAAGTTAATGGATAACCGAGATACGAGGGGGGTCCCAAAATGCAAAATTTTCTATTTCGCCCTGTATCTCATAAACGAAGAAGGCTATGAAAATTTTGTTTACGGCTTCAGGAGTTTCACAAAAAATTAGCTAAGGTACGTGAAAACCGCAAGGTTCTATCTTTAAAAATAAGCGAGATACCCTGCTTTTGCAACCAAATCCGGACACCCTGTACATTAGGCAGTATTTGAAAGAACATGTGGTTCCTTATATGCCATTTATAGGAGAAAATGTCCTCCTAATGCAAGATAGTGCTCGTCCGCACATAGCCCGAATGACAAGACAATATTTGAACAATGTTGGTACTCAAGTGTGAGAATAGCCCCCCAGAGTCCTGATTTCAACCTCATAGAGCATATGTGGGATAACCTAGGAAAAAATGTTAGGCAGAACTATGGTGAGTTTTAAACTTTATTTGCGTTGGAACAAGCTCTAATAAACGAGTAGGAGAAATACCGAGAGAAGACGCAGTAGTTGCTTTAATTCAATCCATGTCAGAAATAATGAGAGCTATTATTCAAGCTCGGAGAGGAAATACTAGATTTTGAAATGAAATCTGAATACTGTAATATTACTGTTGTAATTCTTCAAATGTTCGTTGTTAATTAAAGATTTATCGCATAGTTTTGTTTAAAAATGTGTTATTCCTTTAGGAATTCATATATCGATTTGATTCAAAAAACAAGCTGTTGTTAAAGATGTGGCTTAAAAATATCCTACAAAGAAACATCAATCAGGAAAAAAAAATTCTACGGGGTATTCAGAAATTTAGGTCAAAATGTAATTTTTGATTCTACCCTGTATATCACTATATCCATTGATCAAATAATGACCGTGGAAGCTCATGCAACTTGACAAAAATTATCCAAATTGATGAAAAAATCTAAAAGTTGTTAATTTTTGCAGTCCGGTGTATTTTATCAAGCCGGTTTTTGAAATAAATTAAATAGGCAATTTTTTAACAGTACTTTGTTTTACATTTCACTAGGCCCCCATTTTGTTTCACCATATTGGATTTTTACCAAAATGTTACCATGTCATCCCCACAATATTTCGCTTTAACGAGAGAAGTAAAAGAAAAACATTATATAGAAATATTTTTGCGTATCGAAATTATGTAACTTATTTAATTACTAAATAAATAATAATTAAAAGTATACCAAAAATATTGTTTGGTGCACTTGATATGTCCAGCAGTTTAGTTACTATATCTTTTATTTTATTAGATATGTCTTCCACCTCACAAAACCTTTCCGGAAACACAATAGGGTTAAATTATGTTTTGTTTTCTTCCATTTGTTATTCCAACAAGGGTTTCGGTATTCGTGATTATATTTGTTTTACTGGAAAGTACTTTAATATATTGGACAAAGCAATTATATTAGTATAATTAATTAACTCAGGGGTATTTGAATGTGGATTATGCAGCTTACCATGGAAACACAAAGCATTTTATTTCCCCTAAAAATTGTTAATTTCAATAAACAAAAAGAGAATATAGAATTAATAGTATATATACGTAACAAGATTTATAAAACGCATATTACTGTATATACCGTGTTTTTGTCTATTTTCTATAGTGGTCGTAGGTACAAATTAAAACTTCTTAAAACAACAAAAATGTATTTAAACCTTTTTAATTTTTAATTTGGGATTATTTACGTCCCCTTGATCTAGTTTTAAGCTTATTCGAATGGAATAGAACAGATTACATTCTGTTCTATTCCATTCGAATTTATTTCTAAAAAAAAATGACACACAACCGTAGCGAAAATTTTCACATTAAACTATAATTTTATTATCTAATAAACTACGTTACTTCAAAACGTAATTAAGTTGCCAAAAAAAGAATAAAAAAAGCTACTTAAAATCACCTAAACGATGTGACTTAAAAATCTATGGGGAATATAAGTTTTTGTAAATGCCGAGGATAATGTAATAAACACATTAGTTTATTTCAACGCAAACCCGCAAAGTTCAATACCGTCTGCAGAAAACGATTTGGGAATTTCTTCTTCATCTGTCCAAAGAATCTTGAACGAACATCATGCCCTTATGCCTTCCAAAACGTGCAAGCCTTGAGACCTGGTGATGACGTCCGACGAGAGAGAGAGAGAGAGAATTTTGCGAATTCATGTTTTTGAAAATTCAATAGGACCCTCAATTCCTTTCAAAAATATTTTGGACCAATGAAGCGAAATTTTCTAGAGAAGGAATAACAAATAGAAGAAACGAACATTTCTGTGCAGCGAAAAATCTGCGCTTTACGCGAAACGCGTCCTCAAGGAAGGTTTAGCTTAATATTTTCGGTATAGTATTAAATGATCAGGTGCAGTTAGGGGTTTCAGCTTATGGTGAGATAGAGATGCGGTTTTCGCGACACCGTGCTACTTTCGATGAAACTAAAGAGGCCGCAAACAGATTTTGCCCTAACCATTTTAGTTTCCGTGCTACAGGGTGATTTTGAAAATTTGTCATTTTCGGACACCCCTGTAACTCAGCTATCGTAAAATATATTTAAAATGTTTCAACTGGTATTTATAGATTTTTTCACGTAGAATTCAGTGGCGTACTCAGATTTTTGCTGAGAGTCATAGTTTTTGACATATTGGCATAACCTACTATTTTTTAAATGGGACACCCTATATATTATTTTTTCATCTTATTCTTCGTGTCGAGCTTTTCAAAAACATACCATAAGTCATATTTATTTTCATAAATAACATGAAAAAATGCATTTTTCTTTAAACGGATTTATGGCATAGCAGATCAATCGAAATAAGAGAAGGTGGCTGTGGAGCCATGGAAAAAGTTAACAAATATTTATTAACGAAATAACAAAGTAACAGCATCAGAAAAAAATTAGGAAGTAGGTAAAGGTAATAATTATAATT
>JAUTXW010000823.1:0-25507 GCA_030620095.1 Kuschelorhynchus macadamiae
CAGTTAAAAACGTTTTAACTTTGGGTATAAAGCACGTTTTAAACCATTCCATGAATAAGTTTTTTGTCATCCATCCTTTGGTGGTTGCCTTGTAAAGCACTGGCAATATGCAGTTTTTTAATGCTCTTGGATGTACAGCTTTTCCAAGAACTAAGAGTGGTAGCTTATGTTTCCCGAAGCATTGGAACAAGGCATAAATGTTACACGCTCCTTGGATATTTTTCGACCTGGCGCCGATTTTTCCTGCCTGTGAACCCAGGTGCTATCAGGTAAAGCTCTCCAAAAGGCCGCTGATTCATCAGCATTATAAACCTGGTCTCTACTTAACCCCATCTCCTCTACTAGACATCGAAATTTTTCTTGGAATGGTGATACTGTACTTACATCACTAGAAAGTTTTTCACCACTAACCTTTAAAAATCGTATTCCATATCTGTTCTTAAATTTGTCAAGCCAACCAGCACTCGCCAAAAAATCTTTTTTCCCAGTGATTTTTTCATAAAAATATTTTGCCTTAGCTTGTAGTATTCCTGAGGAAACTGGCACATGAGCATTGCGTTGTTGTAAAAACCAATTATATAAGGCAATCTCAACTTCAGGATTTTCAGCTTTCTTCATAACCTTTCTCTTTCCTGAAAAAGGATAAGTGAGTATCAGCCACATTGTAAACATTATAGATAAAACCAACATCAGTTACAACACAATGGCATTATGTTGTTAGTTTCATGTCTACGTACCTGGTCCTTGGTATGATTTGGCCACAAAACTCCTTATTTTAAGTTTGTTCTTTTTATTATCCGAGATAGTGAATTTTGGAACACCATATGTATCAGAAATGTTACGTATGCTTCCCCCCTTGTCAATGACATCCAGTATCTTGCATTTTTCAGCAAGAGTCAACGTTTTATGAGGCCGTTTGTTTGGCACCATTTTTTTAGCAATTTACGACACCCCCGTACAATTACAAAGAAAGACTGAATCTAATCGACCGCGCAGAGTCGTTGAGTTGTCGTCAAACGCGACTGGTTTTAACTAGTTTGATTCAGAAAAATGCGGAATTTATTTGCATTTGCACTTAATTGGTGTCCGGAATAAAGAGGTAAAAATATCAAATTGTCCGGTTGATAAGAGGCGCCGAACTACTGGAGTGTCCGATATGGCGCGTGTCCGAACTAGCGAAGTTCTACTGTACTTACGTTTTCTAAAAGAATTTGGTTCTAATTGTATCACTTCAAGTGTCATTAATCAACAAGCATGTTGGATATTTACAACACATCTGAAGAAAAGTCAAGGGGAGCCAAGTCTGGAAACCATACTGGCCAATTGACTACGTCGCAACACAGACTAGTATTTTAGCTCAAAACCTGGCCAAAAATGTTTACTTGTTTTTTTCACGTGAATGTGGTTAATTAATGATTATTTAGCAATATTTTATCTAATTTAGTGATGGTAAGTATATTTACGGGAGTAAATATTGGAATGTGGCTATGTAAAATTAAATATTTTTGCAGGGTAACTAGGAATAGGTACAAAACTTCTCTAGTTTAACCTGAAATTCTATTTGGCCGAAAACAACATAAAAACACTAGTGTAACATATAATAATAAATTATTAGTACTAAAACATAAAATATGCGTCAATGAAAAATAAGTTATTTTTCTGTGGTAAATTATAGAATAATCCTAAAAATCGATACTTATGTACAAAAACTAATAAACTAATAACGAAGGCGAAGCGAAAAGGTTATTAGTTTTTTATACATAGATATACTATAAGCATGGTATTAGGTTATGAGCCTGCTTCCTTATGATGACATCGACATACATAAGCAAATTTCAGTTTTTGAGATACAACAAAGAGAAAAAATACGTATATATCTATTTACTATTTCTGTACCTCAGAGGTAAACTGTACTGTACTGTAAGTCCTTAAATCCTAATTTCTCAGGGAAGGCAAAAAACATTTTGTAAGTTAGTGTAATTAAGTGACTTGACATAGGATCAAAGTGAGTATATTTCGGTTATGCTTAATGCCAGGACCCTGAAAAAAATTTTAGTGGTAAAGGAAGTTATGATAACTAGAATGAAGTTAAAATCTCATTATCTGAAAAAAAGTGACTTAAAACCTACAGTTTACCTCTGAGGTACAGATCTACCGCTTATATCGAAACCCTAAATTAAAAAAAAAATCGAAACAAGACCCCTATTCGTTTAAGATTAAGATTACAGCCTATTCTCTATGTCACTATCATCATCAACATCTATATCTGCTTTTAGGAATTCCAATGCCTCCTTTGTAAACAACTTTTTTTTTTGTATTTTTCGTAGCTCTTATGCTACTTAAATAAGGGTCTGAGGTCAACAAAAGCCTATTCAACACATCCTCGTTACACTCCTTTCTGGAAAATTTTCTGGAAAAGCTTTCTCTGTACTGCCGGAAGTGCTTATTCCTGGCTTCCGCAGCTTCCTCCGACAACTGACCGATTGGCAATAAAGCATGTGTTATAACACTTGCCGAGTGGGTTAAAATTTTATGCACAGTTGGTGACATTGGTTGCCAAGGATATAAATTTACATAGAGCTTGGCCGAATCCATAGTGTACAGAGAAAACTTTTCCACGTCAATTTTGAAGCCAGAGGATAATACTTCTAATATTATCTTAAATCTAGTTATTAATTCAAAGTCTATTCCTGTAATAGCAGCTGCTTCCTCTGCATTGTTGAAAAATCTACGGGACGAATTCCCGTCATTAGTATTACCGAATCCAGCTTTCGGAATGTCCACCAGCAATCCCATTTTCTCGCGGAACTCTTTTTGAATGTTCTGTTTGGCAGTTTGAATTTTTTCTTTGTCACTTTTTAGTGTAACGCGACTTACATGTACTCCTGCCTTTACTTTATACGATAAATGTAGTACGAATTCGAAGAACCTGATTCTGGCGTGCAATATTGACAACCCAAATTGAAAAGTTTCCGGTTTTTCTGTGCTTTTTTGTGTTAAGTCATTGAAGTTTTTGGATGTTTTGCCACATATGTAGCAGCGCATTGTCGAAGCATTGTTTGTGACAGCATTGCACACCTTGCCGTCCACCATTGTTGGCAATAATTTGTGCTTTATTTGGATATTATTTTTAACATTTGTTGGATACAGATTTCTGGCCTGGTTTTCCACGTATTCAAACTCTTCATTAGTGGTTTCTTTAGTTTCCTTGACAAATCTCATTCTGATAGGCCTGCAAAATCTAGGTGATGATGGGTTAGGATTCTGCCATACAATTTGTTGTCTACACATAAGTCTTACTGGCACAAGGGAACTTAGAAAAATGTTAGCATCACTGTCGCTTTTATCTTCAAATTTTTGCTTATATTCGCATTGCTTGGAGCCGTCACAACCCCACTTAAATATAAGCAGAAATTCTTTATTTTCGCCTTGGATGTTCTCGAAAACTGGTTCCAAATATTTACACAGCCGCAAAGTTGTGTGGTCGACTAAATCTTGTAACTTCACTTCGGCAAAAGTTTCTCCAATACTTTTTGGGGGATAGCAATCGTGTTTAGCGTTTTGAACGTATTTGTAACATGGGTATATATCTTTATTTGCTTGACGAATCACCTCGTATTGACTCATGGTTAAATTAGCTTCGACGAATATCGCCAATGCCTCTTCTGGTGTGTGTTTTTTCGCTGTAGCTTTTTGGTCACCAATAGCGGCTAACTTTCGAAAATTTCCCGCACTAGTTGGAGATTTGGTAATATGTTTAATTATTTTTGATGTTTCAATATTACCCGCAGCTCGCTGACCCATCTGTGTCGCGTATGTCAACTTATCAAGGGGGACATTCATTCTAAGATCCATAGTGTTGCGCCGCTTTGATCGGTCACTTAGTTCTGCAAATTCTTTACTTGGTCTACCTTTGGAACTGCGAGGAGCTGGGGCAGCAGGGAATGTAATTCCTCCATCCAACCATTGTTGATGTTTTTCCAAAAAACGTTTTTCTGTACTATTGCACGAGAGCCATTTACGTTTATAAACTGTTTTAAAATTCTTAATGGTATTTTGAAGTATAGCAAGTTTTTCAGGGGGGCAATTTGTAATGGCAACTAATTCTGCTTCTAAGCTGTTTAGTTTTTCATCAAATAGTCTCTTTGCGCTCGCTCTCACTCGATCATGCAGTTCCCTTCGAGTCATAGATTTGACAGAATCTGCAAAGACGCCCAGTAGTAATAAAAAAAGTACATTGCCGATGCGCCACCCTGTATGTTGCCATAATATACAGTTGGGCACAGAAAATTTCGGACACTTAGGTTGCTTTTGACATATTGAGGATATTTATAAAATATGACAGAAAACGCTGAGTTGACGTTGAGTGTCCGTAGATTTTCGCCCGTAACCGCATGTCATGATATTATACTGGACATAGCACATTTGAACTTTAATTTCTGGTTAATGTGAAAACTTGGGGAAACTTTTCTACAGTATAGTAATTCTAGATATACTGAAATTTAATAACCCGTAAAGTTTGTGCTGTTGCGATGAGTTGCATATGTTTAAAACCATTACTATATACAAAAAAGTTACAAATTCTGACAATTTTTTTGTAAGAATGGCGGGTCGGCAAAAACACCCTATAGAAGGATTTTAACATTCACAGAAATAATTAATACAATGTACATACCTTCTGCAACAATATCCATGATCAATTATGCCACAAAATAACCAGCCAATTTATAAATTATCGCAACGAAATGATGCTTGTCAACACAATTCTGTCAACGCATTTTTCTTAAAAACAATTGCTAAATTTCGATCACGTGTACAAGTCACTGATTACTTTATCGTAGGTGGCGAGTGCATTACGCAACGTCATATTTATCTATCAAATAAAAATACGTACCCACAGGTCTGTTGCTGTTGTTTTAAATTTTGCCTTTTTGGCCAGGTTTTGAGTTAAAATATTAGTCTGTGCGTCGGCTCGATTAATCCATATGTTCCCAAATACCCGATTTAAGTAAATTGCTCTGTGTTTGCATAGTAGTTTTTTTGCTACTACATACCAGAATTTATGTTTTTATTAATAAGAATTAGGGTTACTGGTTTTATAAGAAGTTTATATAAATTTTTCTTATGACTATAATCATAATTAATACTTTTTAGCTTTTTGGTGCTTTAGTTAAGGGATGTACTACGAACCTGGTACATTTAAACGTCTCTCGGAACCCGTTCAGTAGCAAAAAAAGCAAGGAGGCTCCGATTTCGTTCAAACAGTTTTTCAGCAGTACGCTGAACCTAAAATATTTGAATATTTCACATTGTAAGTTGCCGCAGGAGGCTTTAAAGTAAGTCTGTTTTTTATTATTTGTAATTTAAATCTAATTATTTATAAATTAAAGAAAAGCTCGAAAATGCAAAACCTTCTTAATCTAATGTTGTTTTTTAAATTCGTAAGCCAAAAAAAAACCAAAGTGTACTAAATCAGGGCTGTTTCGTAGATGTGGCGGCTCAGTAAGATTGCATTTTTGAATAAATAAAACTGCATGCGGTTTGTATATCCCGCAGTTGTAACGCAAAAACAAATATCTTTTTGTTTCCAAAGAAGTAATAGTTTTTCTTGTAGGGCATTCTTCAAACTCTAATATTTCTGGGATTCACTTCTTCAATTATGGTCCCATATCCCAGATATATCAATAGACCATAGATGATTTTATTGGTGCTATAAAAATTGTTTACACTTATACTGGCGGACCCTCAACCTATCGCCTTGATTTTGAATCTTTCTGGGTAGATATTCTACCTGACACTTCTCCTAAACTGTTTGACCTAAAATTTTACTAATGAATATATTGGGCCTATAACTGTTATGGGTCGTGTCATTACATTTTTCACTCATGTTTTTTGTCTGTCAGAATGATTATTTGATATTAAAAAGTCAATTACAATTTTTGAATCTATGTAAATTATTATGTTGCTACTATCCCAAAAATACATACATTGATTTTGAAAAAACTCCAAAAATTCATTTGTAGTAATTTAGGTTCAACCCTTAAGGTTACGTCAATGATACGACTTGTTCGTTCTATCAATTGGTTTTATTCTAATTAATATTATACATTACAAAATCATGCAATAGACAAGTTCATTGCTTTGCCAGCAATTGCTGACACAGCTGACCTACATTATGTTGTTAGTTCAATACCTTTATTGTCCAATAGTTATAATATACAGGGTGATGCAACTCCATACTACATCTCCCCTGAGACATTGAAAGAATTTACCTTTTATTTTAATGGAAATTCTTTCACATGTCTATTGGATAATTAATAAAATAATGGTTAATATTATAATTTAGAGATGGTGCAAGAAAGAACAGAAGAAAGGAAAACAAGGAAGTAAAAGAGTAGAGAAATAGACGTATAGAAAAGCGCGCCATAATACCTTAAATATAGTATAGTATAATTAGTATCCCTAGTACTGCTTACTATCTAGTTTCTTACTGAAAATACAATTTAGTTCTATTTTTATGAATTACAGTTTCCTTATTATCTTTTAGTATAGTAACATTTGGGGTGTCCATTGTGTCATTTTTAACAACTAAATATGGACCTAGGAAACAAGGACTCGTTAATTTATTACCTACCTCATTTTTTACCAAAATCAAATCACCCTTTTTGTATTCAATCGGATTGGCTCTGTTATCAAAAGTTTGTTTTCTTTTAATTTTTGATTTCAATAAATTGGTTTTAGCATCTTCGTGTGCTCGTTGTAATCGATACTTTAGTTCAAGAGGGTAACTTTCAAAATTATAAAGAGGTTCCACAGGATTACTTAAATTACTTGGTATGTTACACTCTCCACCAAAAACTAGTTCAAAAGGGGTATATTTAGTTTCAGTGTGAACCGTTGTATTATACGAAAAACACCAATAGGGAATCCACATACTCCAAGTGTCGCTTAGATTTTCGGTTGCATTCTTAGATATGCCCCTAAAACCGTGTGGGAATTTTCTAAGGAGCCGACGCTCTGGTGTCTATAGCTAGAGGCGTAAATCTAATTTATCTTTAAGAGAACACATACTTCCTTCATTGTGGAAGAGATAAATTCTGATCCTCTATCCGAAGCAATCTCCTGTGGTATCCCATATCTCAAAATAAAGTTTTCCACAAAAGATCTTGCGACCGATACAGCATCTTTATTTTTTAAAGGGTATGCCTCAACAAATTTTGAAATTTCGCACTGAATCATTAAAATATATGTAAAACCCTTTATATCAGTGGGCAAAGGTCCTACAATATCTAAATATACCTTTTGAAAAGAGAAGTCAGCAGTAGAAGTAATTATCATAGGTTCTCGGGTATAGTGACTAGAATGCTTCTGTTTTTGACATTTATCACATTTTTTAACCAAATCTCTAACGTCCTTGTCTAAACCTGACCAAAAATAATGCTTTTTTATATTATTTAACATTCTATTTATACCTGCGTGACCACTAGTGGGGAGTAAGTGAAAATCATTTAATATAATTTTTCTTTCATCCACATCCATTATTCTTTTTACTCCTTTTATAATATGTATACGGGGGCCCCTCCAATTTAACATATTTTTTATGCCATTACCTACGCATTTAATAAATTCCTTACTAGTCTCATCTTTTAAAATATATAACTCCTCTACTTTTGTTTTATTACTTATTTCAGTCAGATCCCTCAACATTGATCCGGTATTCTGACAATAAAATAAAGTAGAGTGTAATGGTACATAATAAAAGTTCCCCACGTGTTCTGTCACGTCTTTTTGCATAGATATTATGTTTGAGTATGTCGTTATGACTAGCTCAGTACAATGTTTTGGTTTTTTAAGAATTGTTACAATGTTCGGTTGATCAATCCCAACATGTGTATTATTCTTAGTTACCTCTAATTTTTGTTCTTTTACATTCCTGCACTGATTCCTAGTCATAACGGCCACTAAGTTATTGTTTATATTTTTTAACTCGTCTGAAGTTAATTTTATTCTCGATAAAGCATCGGCAGTGACATTTTCACTACCTTTTACATATTCTACATAAAAATCATATTCTTCGAGCCCCAAACGAAATTTTGTTAATCTGCTTGAAGGGTCAGCTAAACTAAATAAGTATAAAAGTGGTTTATGGTCTGTTCGTATTTTAAATCGACGTCCATATACATACGGCCTAAAATGCCTCACTGCCCAAAAGATTGCTAGTAATTCTTTATGCATAATGGGATAATTAATTTCCGCTTTATTCAAAGTTCTGCTCGTATATGCTACAGGTTTATTATTTTTATTTGATAACACGGCCCCGATAGCAAAATTGGACGAGTCCGTTTGAAGAATAAACTCATTTTGCTCTGAAAAATCAGGATAATCTAAAATTGGATAATTTATAAGAGCATTTTTTAAGGTTTCAAAGCTTTTGTTACATTCAATCGTCCACTCAAATCTTGCATACTTTCTACATAGTTTGTTTAACGGTACAGATATTTCCGCAAAATTTGGAATGAATTTTCGGTAGTAGTTTGCAAAAGCTACAAACCGTTTTGCCTCGTCAGCGTTTTTAGGAACAGGGTATTCTTTCAAGGCTTTTACTTTGTCCGGATCAGGTGATATACCTTTATCGCTGACAATGTGCCCTAGATAAAGTATCTCCTTCCTTAAAAAGTCGCATTTTAAGGGGTTTAATTTTAAATTTACTTGTCTTAACCTTAAAAAAACATCCATAAGATTTTTATTATGATCCTCTAAATTTCTCCCAAAAACAATTAAATGGTCTAGGTAAACAAAACATTTTTCGTAGTTGAGACCTGCCATTGCGACTGTCATTAGCCTAGAAAAAGCACTAGGACTAATTTTCAACCCCATTGGCAGTCTTTTCATTTGCCATTGACCTCGGTCAGTCATAAAAGCTGTTACCTTCCTACTTTGTTCGTCTAACTCTACTTGATAGTAACCTTGACTTAAATCTAAATGAGAGAAACAAAGAGCACCTGCAAGAGAATCTAAAATATCATCTATACGTGCTATCTGGAACTTAATATCAACTAAATTACGGTTTAAAAATCTGTAATCTAACACGAGTCTTGTACGTTTCTGTCCCGATGAATCACTCTTCTTTGGTACTAGCACCACTGGAGAGGACCATTCGCTCTGAGCTCTTTCAATAATGTCATCTTCACACATTTGCGAAATTTGCCTATTTATTTCCTCTTTTTGGGTTTGTGCCAGCCTATAAGGTTTCACGTATACCGGTTGTGTACCTGGTTTGACTTGAATTGGTTGTTTATAAATATTTGTAACAGATAGTTTATCCCCCGGCATATGAAATATATCCGCAAATTTAGCAGTAAGCCCTTCTATGGAGCTTCTTTCTTCGTGATTTAAATAATTTAATTTTAGCATACTGAACAACTTTTTTACTCTTTCGACCGAATTACTATTAGTACCAAATTGGCAACACTCATAGTCATTCAAGCTTTCGACCTGGGAGGAATCACCAAAATGTGATTATCTGTAGCATTCAAATTTAAGATTACTTCATTTTTATTGTTTAAAAGAGTTCAAGTATTTTTTTCGTAATTTAATTTAGCTTTGTATGACCTTAAAAAATCTTCTCCAATTATTCCAATGGTATGACATGGTAATGTCTCGAATATATAACATTTTACTCTAAACTGTACAATTCCTACATACAGGTTTAAAAAACTATAATCTATGGAAATTAATTTACCTCCTATGCCATTTATTTCTAATTTTTCTTTGAACAAGGGTATGGTTGAGTCTAAATCTGACAGTTTAATTGCGCTTAAAGTAGCTCCGGAATCTACGGTGAAGTTCACTTTTTTACTATTTACATAAAAAGATACCGCATTAGAGCATGTGTCCGAATATGTAAATATTTGTTTACTACATTTTTCATTTTTAGGGACGAAAAAAGGTTTACCCGCTTGACGGCGAGTTATCTCCGTCACCTACATTTAACATTTGCTCAGCAAAATTAATGTTGTTATTCCGTCGAATTCCTCTAGACCCGTGTCGCGTAAACGACCGGCCTTGCTGACCCCGAAAATTATTGTTGTTACCTCGGTTAAAATTGTTATTATATCTTGGAAAACGCTGATTATTACGATTACTAAAATTCATTCTATTATTAAAGCTGTTATTATTATGCTGTCTTGAAAATGTTTGTGCCCTATTATTAAAACTCCTATGAAAATTTCTGCTATAATTTGCTCTCCCCCTATGATTTAAATTAAAAATTTGGGGATTATCTGATGGTTGAAAAAAATTTGATTCATCTAGTGCCTCTCTTATGGCATCTTTTAAAAACTCCAAATTTCATGACGATATAATTGTACTGAGTCTTTGATTTTTAAGGCCATTTGCAAACCTTTTTATTGCTGTTTTTTCGTTAATAGGCCTTAAAATGTCATAGACTTCAGGGTCGTCGTTTGCTTGTGAAATTGTTAATTCGACAAAAATGTCCTCAAGCTCTTTGCCAAATTCTTCGATAGATTTATTATTTTGTCTGATAGAAAATAATTTTGTTTGAAGGGCAGTACTTGATTTTTGGGTCAAAAGATAAGTTTTTATGTCGGTTATAAGGGTTGCAAGAGACGCATAAGTAGATTTTAGCCTTAATTTCGCGTTATCTGAGAGCCTAGTTTTCAAAATAAATTTTATTAAATGTGGTTTATCGTCATCTTTAAGAATAGAATTATAAAATTCCGCTGATTCAATCAAACTTTTTACAGTTTCTTCCGATCCGTTTAATACAGGTAAAAGGCTAGATGCTACTTTTAAATCAAAAGACGACATATTTTCACTGGAATTAACACTTTTTTGTTGACTAAACGTTAAGATTTCCTTATATACTATCTTTATTTTTGAAACAATATTCTTAAGAACTAAAATATCGCTGTCATCTAATTCTGAATCGTTAATTTTCTTATTTATAACATAAATTTCCCCTTCTAGCTTGCTATAAATAATTTTAGCTTCATCGATTCTTTTTTCTGTTATAGGCAATTTTCGCCTTTCGTAACTTGATTTTACTAAATTATTCTTAATTACAGTTAAGGAGCTGAGAATTTCTTTAAGCTTATCTCCCATAAGAACTATATTAGAACTTATTATTATCTTTTTTTTTTTTTTTTTTTTTTTAATAAAATGCGTATAACGAGTCCTTATTTCCTGATAACGATTACTAAGTTTAAATATTTATCTAATAAAAAAAATCCTACAAAATAACAGAATAATATCACCACTTACATGTAGAACTTAGCGTTAATTTAGTTTATATTATGTATGCATAATTATTGTTTCTTCGTATCTTTAGCCATATTATTCCATATGCCATTACTGCTTTTTCCATTATTTTCCATATCCATACATTAACTTGTGTATACCTAAAAGAGAACCCTAAAATTTAATCATTTTCCTCTTGGTTCAAGCCTTCAGTGGATCTGCGCAAAACTTCTTTGTTTACTTCTCGCCTAATTGTCTTTTTCAACCCTTTTTTGCATCGTTTTATTGCTAGATATGTTACACTTGCCAGTAACGCTGAGATCAATATAATTAAAAGGTACTCGGAAAGAGAAAATCCCTTATTTTCATTGGTTATTTCTCCCCTTGAATCTCCATTCGACGCCTGGTTTATAACAATTTCTTCTTTAGAATTGGCCTTTCCCATCGCTTGTCGGTTGTTATAGTAGTAAAATAGTAACCCAGAGGGCTGGCAGGGTCGCCATGTAGTAATTTAGGTTCAACCCTTAAGGTTACGTCAATGATACGACTTGTTCGTTCTATCAATTGGTTTTATTCTAATTAATATTATACATTACAAAATCATGCAATAGACAAGTTCATTGCTTTGCCAGCAATTGCTGACACAGCTGACCTACATTATGTTGTTAGTTCAATACCTTTATTGTTCAATAGTTATAATATACAGGGTGATGCAACTCCATACTACATTTCCACTTGGTGATCGGTGGTAAAGACATAAATCAAACATTTTCTTCTGTAATTTTATGTGAAACGAATATTAATAATCCTCCATTATGTTTTTAGTTTGAATAACATCTTAAAGTAATAATTTTGAAAACTTATTTCTTCATCTGATATAAGTTTGTTCAAAAGTAACAAAACTTTATATGGTTTGTATATAAATACACATTTTTTTAAATAAATTATAACTGTAAAAGATATAAAAAAACTTTAAATACAGAAGTATGATTTTTCTTGTCTTATCTTTTAAGAGTATCATAATTGTTTAAAGATCATTACAAAGTTGAAGACATACTTTTTTAATGGGACACCCTGTATATTATTATTGAGTTGAAACGCAACTGAGAAAATTGATAAAAAAATTCTCTTGTAACAATCCTTAGGATCAACAGCAAATTTGAACTTTTTAAAATGTATTCTTATGTATTATTTTTGAATAAATTATTAAGCAGATAATGATTATTATAAATTACAGCCTATTTTGCAATATTTAAAATTCAACTTTTTAGAAAATAAATTTAAAGTCATAATTTGGAAAGCCGCGTCTTGGAATAAAAAAAATTATTTGAATACTAAAATTAATTTTTCAATTAAACAAAAGTGGAAGATATAAAGTAAAGTTTTATGATAATGTTCTTCAGTTTTTTTACAGATATGTTGTTTGCAGCGATGCAAAACAATCGGCAAAAAATTTTTAAAAATAACGATGAGCATTCGGATTTTGAGTCGCGAAACTCTTCGTCCGGATTACTGGATGCCCGGATTAAAGCGATCTTTAATATCCTGTATATATAACCTAAGATTTTACAATGTACTTTTTTTTTTCAGAAATTTACTATTGGGCCTAGCATGTAACGAATTTACCAAAGAAATGAGCTTAGACATAAGTAATAACGGACTGGGTAGTCATGGTGCTCACGTATTAGAATCTTGTGTTCACGGCGTTAGGTGTATTTCTAGTCTTGATATTTCGGATAATAGTAAGTAACACAATAATTAAAGACCAGCTTATATGCAACATAATATGCAAGGAGGTAGCGGAAATATGCAACAATTTACAGAACATTTTTACTATACCTATTTTTATTATTGGACTAAATAAAAAGCCATACACCAATGAACATATTAAATACAAACGCAATTTAAAAAAATATAGTTTAAAAATGTACCAAGTTTTCCATGGTGAAAATATGACCACGGTTGTCCAAAATTATCTTAAATACAAAAAATATAATGTTCTACATCCATCGATATAGGATAATACTTAAATTAGGGTATCTCAGAGATAATCTGGTTATGCAAAATTGTACTGGTACCATTGGTGTATTTGTGTATCTGACTTAGAGCATGAAAGCTAGTGTTATAAAATTAAAAATTAGAATGAAAACGAAAATTTAGGCAAGTTTCTCATAAATATTATTCAAATTGTTTCACACATAGTTCCTATTCGCCTTAAAGCATTTAAAGTAATAAGCTTAACATAGTTCCTATTTGCCTTAAAGCCTTAAAGCATTTAAAGTAATAAGCTTGTAACTCATTGGAGGTTCTTTTAGTGGCATTTCTTAAATCTGCTATTACTTAGTACTGCCCGATATAAATTGTATTTTCAAAATACCCCCATAAAAAGAAATCCAAAACGGATAAATCGGGTGATCTAGGTGGCCATCTTACAGATCCATTTGTTCCAATTTTGTAACTTGGAAAGTTAATGTTAGTAGGGCTGTATACACATGCGAATGTAATGAAAAAAAAAGTCTATCTGTATAAAGTGAAGAATAACCATATCAATTATCATAGCATTGTGCTTTTGACTAACTATTTACTGACAATTAGCATCATCAATGCTACTCGTGAGTAAAAAGACTGTGTAAAGACATGTAACAAATACGAAACACCTGCCTTTTCCACAGACATAATAATAGTTCTATTATTCCTGTGTATATGACAGATGTTTTTAACAGCGTTGTAATTGAAAGAGAATCGAAAGAGGGAGATGTCTTGTGCTTTAGCACAAAATAGAGTTTATTATGATGTGTGTGATAATTTGTTAATTATTTATACATTCTATTGTTTAATATATATTGTTATAAGTTATTTAGTTCCTTGTAATAAACTAAAAAGATGGTTGGGATCAAATTTATTTTTAAAAAATACTTAAAGGTTTAACTGAAAGAGGATGTTGTTTTGTAAGTTTTTTTAGTAAATGATTATTTCGAAAAATTACTCTTTTTATTTATTAAGAAATCGTGGTTCTCGGGATTAGACCGTGTCAAACTGGAATTATTATCCGACGTTTCGCTTCCGATTGCACGAGGCATCTTCAGGGACCTTTACTTCACGAAATCTGGACACTGAGCTGTGGAGCAAAGATCTCTGATAGTAGTCGGATAGTAATTCTCAATTTGACACGGTCTAATCCCAAGAACCATGAATTTAAATTGACCAAAGCCGTGAAAGCTATCTTTTTATTTATGTTAGGGTTATTGTATAATGACTGCTTTTCTAGGTATGGATTCGGATTTGTGCAACGTAGTTTTAGCTATTAGTAAAAATAAGTCCTTGAAGCATTTGAATATGGGTCGCAGCATGAAGAAGCACATGTCGCTTATAATGGACTCGGTGGTTCAGATCATACAGGATGACGAGTGCATTTTACAAAGTCTGATTATACCAGACTGCAGGTTGAGGGCCGATTTGTTTAATCTTTTAAACGCTTTGGGGGATAACAAGTCTTTAGAATTATTAGGTGAGTTGTTGTTGCTCGTCCTGTAGCTGGAATATTTTCTACCATGATGGGTTTTTCAGATATAAGTGGAAACCTTATTGGAGATTCTGGTGCTAGACTATTGGCCAAAGCTTTACAAATAAATGGAAGACTTAAAACTATTATGTTGGATAGGAATAATATCAGCTTGCAAGGATACCATGACTTAGCATATGCTTTAGAGAGTAATAGGTAATATTTCGTCTTAAATATCATTGTGTTAACCAAGGAGAGTATGTTCATCTGATTTTAATAGAATATACTTTAAATCTTAAAGGGTCTGTTCTATGTGTACGCTTTCATACCATATACCTTTCAGTTTAAATCTAATATTTGAGTAGTTTAGTTTAATTCTGTAGTAAGAATGTACTAGTTTAACCTAAATATTTTTTATTAGAGGCTAACTGCTTCTCCCTGAGGGTTTTTTTTTATTTACATGTTGGTAGCATCAGAGAGGAAGGGAATCCTGAGTTTTTACAATGCACAACGACGGGAAATCTCCTTTTTTACTTTTGTTAAAAAAATATCTTTTCTGACATTTTTTTTTAATATTAGTAAAGCTTCTGTTTGCCGGTTTGAATAAAAAAGCATTTTTTTTTTTCAAATATCTGATAAAACTGCTTCTAGGCGTCTACGAGAACACATCACTTACCAAACAACAAAAACCGCATGACTTGAAGAATTAGCAAATGTTATTCCTAAAATTACTTTTTCTAGTGGTCACTAATAAATAAGCAAACCAAATTTTAAGTATTTGTATCTAACAGAACGGCCAAAAACTGCAGTTTAATTTGAAAATTAAATTGCAAAAACCTGTAGTTTTGTGCAAATGATTTTTTTTAATGTAGGGATTTTATTCTCGGGCGCTATAAATTATATAATACATAACAAATATTATTTAATTTCTTAATTTAGAAAAATTGCTGATTTTTTATACTTATTTTAAACAAAAAAAAATATACTTCATATTTCATTTTTAAATATAAAATAAGTTTTATATTTAAACAATTAATTATAGTCTTTTTTTTTTTTGAAAATAAGCTTTTGTAATTATTTGGTTTCCGTTTTGAGTACGTATAATCGTTTTTTTTTCTGTACATTTAATTATAAAAATAAATAAATTAAAAAACACAAAAAAACAGATATTAAAAAAACAACAAAATTTGCTTTTTAAAATTAAGAAATTAATTAAATAGAATTTTTTATTTAATAAATCATTATAAAAATACCTACATTTATAAAAATTAAATTTGACCGGTTTGCACAAAACTATAGATTATTCAATTTCAAATTATATTGTAGTTTTTGGCCGTTCTGTTAGATACAAAGACAAATTTTAACCCTTCTACTACAGTTTATTAGCGACCACTAGAAGTATATCGGCCGGTTGCAGAAAGCTCATTTAAAGTTTAGAATGTTCAACGGAATGTGAAATTTGACAGCGAGTTCCTAGATTTCTATAAGCAGCTTGTCAAATCCGAAAGCTCGATTAAACATTCTAAACAGCAATTAAGTTTTGTGCAAACGAATGTATATATTTTTCAAAATTTATTAGTCACATATACCGTTTTTGATTTCTTTTAGGTTATGTATTAAAAGCTGTGCAGTTTTACCAGAAAAAATACTAAAAATTATACTTATGCTTTTGTTAAAAGAAATGTCAAAAAAGCTATTTTTCTACAAATTAAAAAAAATCCGATTATCGAGTACGCAAAAACTCTAGATCCCCTACTTCTGTCAGCGGCGCAACCAGTGAGGAGGGGCGCCCCACCAGACCGTATTAAAAACAACGGCTTTATACTATTTAAAAGAAATAACATCGGCAGTTGCTAATTAAAAGAGTGCGATAACGCACTTTTCTAAAATTAGAAATGATCTTTTTCCGAAATTTTAGACCGAATTATCTGTAGGCTCTCGTAGAGTTTTTTTTTGTTTGTTTAGGTTTTCGTTTTTAGTTATATTTCATTTCATAAGTTCATAATACTAAAATGTAGTATCGTTCTGTTGCCACCCTCTCAGTAGTTTCTGGCTGCTCCACTTTGTTCTGTAATGCCACCAGTATGTTTATACAAGAAAATTTAAGGGAAAAAAGAAATTCCTATTTCCCCAAAATTGCTTGTTCAAATTCTGACACAAATAAATTCTTTTGATAATGCTTTGTAAGATCGTATAACATTATATTATTATTATAAAAAACATTTAAAAGAGCTAGAATATGGCTGTAAACTTCAGATTCTCTCTTATAAAATCATCAGTTACAAAACTATATTTTACATTCACTAGGGTTTGTTTTTAATTTAATTTATGTGATTTTTGCAGGTCTTTACAGTACATTCCTTTTCCCATATTTGATGTGACGCCTTGCATGAAAGCTTCGGCGGAAAGAACTGACTGTGTGATGAGGAAAATCCAGGATTTGTTGAACAGGAATGTCTGCTATAAGAAGCAAGCATCCAAACATATGTCGTTGCAACCTGGGTTTTTACTTACATCCAAGCAGCAAGCTTTAGAGAGGTATATGGATTACAAATTGTTAGTGTTTCATACATCAAAATCTTAAAAATGAACTTTAATAACGAGGCTTCGTTGAATATAAAATTCAGCGTACATTTAGAGCCTTTTCATACAAGGTCACCACAGGTACACGGCCTTGAAATATGATTAATTTTTTTAAAGGTCCACTAATCGTAGCGCCACCAAATTGAACGCCCCAGTGGCAGTGAAATCTTGAATTGTACAACTTGCCGCTTGTCTAGTGTTTTCAGCAAGTTACTAATCTTAGTGGGTACAAAGCTCTATGATCCACTTTTTAGAGATGCAGAGCTCAAAAAATGTTCGAAAGAGTAAAACTTCCATTTTTGCGGTATTTCCAGACAGATGCTTAAAATTTCAGAAAGGTGGAAAAGTTGTCGCATAATTTTGGCAGTTTTAAAATGGACATTTCACGCAATAGTTTACTTTTGGATGTCAAATTCGTTTCAATCTAAAACTCCAAAGCTAAAATTAGTTTATCTTTTTATTTTTTTTTCTTTAATTAAAATACTCCAAAATACATATACTAATAATACTCAGTAACTGATTATTATATTTTCAGTAAAGGCTTATTAATTTAATACACGTTTTTTAATTCCATCTTTTAAGAAAACATATCTTATAGTTTACTATTTTCCTTGTACTATTAAAATTGTTATAAAATTCCACTTAATGTAAGAGTTTTTACCTCGCCCTGTCATAAATATCCTTGCTTAAAAATGCAAAGCAGTGAAAAATGTCTGAAATTTCACTTGAATTTCATTTCGTTTTCGGATAAGTCGTCTTTAAACATACAATTTTACTATTTTTTTTTTGAGTTTTTGAGGAATTCCCAATAACTTTCTATTGTTCAGAAAATTTCTGGTATTTGCCTGAAAATTTCCCATAATTTGCTTTTACGGATCTCTCCAGGTTTTCACAAAAACACTTTTTTTGGTGCAAAAATATAGTGATATCAATTTTTTTTATCACATTTCATGTTAACTTGTCATTACTGAATTTTATTTTGTATACTTTATTACGAAAATACTACAATTACACGAAACAAACAGCAAGGTCATTTTCAAGTAGCAAAGGATCTAGATTATCTCTCTGCCCCATTTGTTACCATGAATTCAGAACTTTTATGCCAGTATGTTCATGCTCTACATACAATCTACAGAACTAAACGCCTCTGATAAGTCGGTGTATATTGTATCCAGTTGGAGATCGTTGTCTAAAGCTGCAATGATGCTTATCAGTAAAGTATGCCATAATAATAATAATCATTTTATCAAAATTAGCGTCAAGATTACCAAATCCATTTACAAATAGGGATATTTAACTAACTAGCTATTCATACATATAACCTAAATGCAAATGAAATTGAATAACAGAATTTAAGATGACTAAAATATTATATGTATTTAGTTAGTTCCCTTGAGTCGTGGATAGATAAATTTTCTTTCGTTTTGGAGGTTCTCCTACGCGTTGTGATTTATCGAGTGGGACGTCTTCGACATGGCTGCTTTAGCACTAGTAATTTTGATGAAAAATTTAAATTTCTTGAAGTTCAATGCATGCTTTTTGCCACTGTTTTGTGGAATGTTGCTGTGAAAATCCGTGTTACTTTTATAACAACGAAATATTTAATTCAACATCTTTCCCAAAGTTAGAAATGATTGATACTTATAATCAATATGATCAGCTAAGGATTAACTTTTTATTAAATATTTTAGAAAAAACATCATACATTAGATCTGCATAACAATTTTTTTTTAGGTTAGTTACACAGACTCATGACGCTATAAAATCGCTCGGTACCGATTCCATAGCGCCCCACAATGACATAAATCACGCCAATGACGTAATTCAAGATGCCGAAAATTGTAAGCAACTGCTGATCCGACTACAGGAGGTGGCTCAGCACAGAAACGACAAGCATCCTGTTGAAGAGAAATTGCAGCAAGTTTCTAGTGATATTTATAATAGTGTTTGTGATAGTATACAGGTACGAACATTTTTTTTATTAGCATTTTTGTGTATTGGAGAACATTCATTTTTATTTTTAGGTAATGATAGAAAAGATGTTAAAAACTTGCAAAGAACAATGCCCCTATGTGTAAGGGATGACCACACAGTTCAAGAAATTAAAAAGAGTGCAAGAAAAAGAAACAAATTCCCTTTAGATTATGTGACAAGCTGTGTTAGGCATCAAGCTGGAGTTGATATTATGAATAGGCTAAGGTAGGTAATAACTCGTTAAGGTGGACACAAATGAGTGGCCTCTTTGAAAAATACAACAATAGTTGTGCAATTGGCAAAGGATCCAAATATAATCAATGATTACCAATTAAACTAATTGTATAGTTGACAAATGTTTAGACACAAGTTTACTTGTCAAATGGTCAATAATAAAATTGTCATCATAGATGAGGGTCATGCTAAAAAGTTGTTGCATTCGTAGTGATGAGTGGTTGTTATTTAACAAAATTGGAGTAGAAAACCCATTAAAAAAATAGTACAACAGAAAATAATTCATAAAATTTTGTTGAGGTATTTAAGGGCAATTCAACTAGGACAAGTCTGTCACAGTCTGTTTCATTATTGTATTTATTTCAAAAATAGAATATAACGGACTAAGAGTTCACTAAGTATCCTCAATATACACTATCCTGTTTATAGTGGGATATTAACATAAAACTGAATTCAGAATAAAGTATTATATAAAATTGCAACTTTATGTATTTTTTAAAACTAGGTAACGACAAGTCAAAGATTTCTATGCCCTGCTGACAGAGCATTAAAACAATGTTGCATTCTGAAATTGTAGAATTTTTCCCGGAGTTAGTACTATGGAAAGGAATGATAAAGGTATTGGGAAACCTTAAGTCCCTTACTTGAATTGAGAATCTTAACTTTGCCTTAAAATCTGAAGAATCCAGAATATTAACTAATTAATAGAACAGTAGTAAATCAAAAAATTGTCTCCTATTTGTAAGGATAATGAAAATCAATAAAAAAAAATAAATTATTGAAAACTGATTAAAAATTAATTAATTGCCATTGTTAATAACTATTGGTTTTAGAAGCAAAAAATCCTAAGAACTTATTTTGAATACTTTCCAACATCTGTTAGTAAATAATATATTGAGGGTTGGAGACAACTGATGCAAAGTTGAGCATAAGTAAAAGCGTAGTGTTAATAGTTTTAGGGTCTTTAAAATTCTCGCATAACATTTTATTACACTGATTCACAATATACTGTATATGTGATCTAAAAAGCATCTTAGAATCCATTATGACGTCCAGATCGCCATTTTCACTCACTGATATAAATTTTTATTTTGTATATTATAATTAAAGTTAAAATTTTTTTAGTCCTACTGAACGTATCTGAAACACATTTATCCAAATTCAAAAACCAGCTGCTGGTTTCATAGTATTCCTCCAGCTGCAGTGTGTCTTCCTGCCAGCCTCAGACAGTCACTCTGATCTTTAATGACTCTTTAACATTTCAAGTCGTTTGCGTACACAAAACCAGCAGATTTTATTAAAAACATTATGTCATTAATGTATATTATGAAAACTAAGGGTCAAGATGGGTACGCTGATGCAAACTGAGGACACCAATTGGCTCACACAGAAAACCGTTTATTGGCACTACCTGTTTTTGACCATCTATGTAAGCCCCGACACACTCAGAGAATTGGAGTTATAATTAAAAGTCTAGAATAGAACAGTAATTTTTCTGTTAAGCAAGTACAGTATACTTAAAAAAACTTACCTGTCAACTTTTCTATTCTCCAAAACATTAATGGTTTTCACACAAGTAAGAATATTTGGATTCGCGGTGTTTTGGGCCAGCATTGTGATTAATCTATTTTGATAGCATTTCAAATGTAAATAATTTTTTTATTTATGAGGTTGCATAATTTTTTTTCAAGTTATTAGAAAACAACTTCTTGCTATAAATATATCTGACTTGATAATTTTTTTTCAAAGACACCTGAGAAATTTAAGAAAACCCTCCCATAAGAGAGTGTAAAGGAGAGATGGAAAACCCACTATTGCATAGTGCAGTCGAGAGGGGAGAATCGGGCACAATTCAAGTAATAAATCAAAAACAATGTGGCAAATTATTAAATGTAATCTCCAAAAGAAAATATTAACTTAAAAAAAGTAGAGTTTTAAAGGAGATGAACAAATAGGTAGTGGAGAAGTTCTGTCCAAGAATTTTAATAAATATTTTATAATACCAAAGTCCCATGGCGATATTGACTATGTATTTTTAATTCGAATGTCCCTTGTTGCTCATCCTCAGTTTTCTTTTGCTCTCCCCAGTCTGTTGAACCAGAGGTTTTAGCTTTGATATAAATAGGTTGAATTCTGGTGGTCCTGATGGGGTTTCTAATAATATTCTCAAAAAATGTAAGTTTTACTTGTGTAGTGTTTTTACATATTTAATTAACTTGTCTTTCACTGAATGTGTGTTTCCCAAAAAGCTTAAACTTGCAGCGGTGATTCCTATTTATAAAAAAGGTAATCCGAATGACTATAGGCCAGTAGGTTTGTTGTCAAGTATATCTGAGATATTTGAACTTAGTATAAAGGACAGGTTAATTGACTTTTTTTAAAAGAATATCCTACTATCTGAGGCGCAACACGGGTTTACAAAACAGAAGAGTACTGAAACAGCGCTTTCTTTTTTTCATAAGATCGTGGATGCTATTGATAAAAAGTTATGCACTATGACTTTTCTAGAGCTTTTGATATGGTAAAACATCAGATTTTGTTGTCGTAACTATAAGATGTATGCTTCGAAGGTCATTTCTTCAATTGTTTGAATCTTACCTTGAAGAGTGTTTTCAATATGTAAAAATCAACAACGAAAATAGTACATCTAAACTTATAACTCAGGGCGTTCCCCTGGGTTGGTTGGGACCCTTAATATATTTGATATTTGCTAATGACCTTATTTTTTATCTTTCTAAAAACACATCAGACTTTTTTTCCTGTTTCTTATGCAGACAATACTAACATTCTGATGGTTGGGCCTGATCTACCGTCTTCTAAGAGTTATCGCTGAAAAATGTTTATAGAAAAATAATATCTCAGAGAAGAATAATTTAATATTGAATAAGGGTCAAAAACGAATGTTCTTTGTTTACAAACTCAAAAAGACAAACTGACAATAGTGTTGCATTGTTTGAAACCCACCTGACACGCTTGTGCCCATAAGTGAAACAAGGTGTTGGGTGTGGTGTGTTGACGTGGACTACTCATATTTAATGCATTATGTAGTAAACTTCGGAGAACCTGTAGCGCATTGTTATCTTTAGAAATCACTGTGGTCAATACACTTTGTTGACTTTATACTACGCTAATTTTCACTGTCATGTCAAATATGGCATTTGATTTGGGGCAGAGGTAAAGAAAACAGACGGGTCTTTCTATTGCAAAAATACGCGTTAAGGTAATCCACAGGTCTTTCACATAGAGAGTCTTTGCAGGACGCTGTTCAAAAAACTTTAACAGTTTTTAACCAGTACATTCTGGAAGTATGTCTTTATGGTGAAAGGACGATACTAAAATTGCTACTTCAGTCAAATAGACCATCACACAATTGGCACACACATGCTAAAGACCTGTTGTTGCCCGATAGTCATCGTACCTCTTTTTTTCAGAAAGGCACTTTATATGCTGCTTACGTAAATTTTATAATGCACTTGACAGAAGATATTCGTAAGTCCGCTGTATTCCTATTTCAAAATAATGTCTAAGAAATTGCTTTGGAAAAAATTGTTATTCTTTTGATTTTTTTATAACTTGACATGTTTTTGCTTTGTTTTTTTTTTGTAGCTTTGACTTTTTCTCCAATTATTGTACAGTGTATATTTTTTTGTATGTTGCACTTTTCAATTGAAGAAATAAACCATTATTATTATTATTATTATTATGGGAATAAATTGCCTCCTAGGACACGGTTTTTCTCAAATTTCTGTGGTGTTTTTAAAGATAATACTTCTTTTGAACAGGGAACATTCCCGAAGAACTAAAATGTTCGACAATAATACCAATCCCAAAAGTAACAAATACTATAAATGCTTCTGATTTTCGACGTATCAATTCCTTACCTGCTTTGGAAAAAATTTTAGAGTTAGCTGTTTATAAACAAATAACTGAGTATTTCAATTTGAAAAATCTTCTCTTTCTTAATCAGTCAGGTTTTAGAAAAAAACCATTCATGTGAGTCTGCATTGCAGCTAACTATAGCTAATCGGACGGAACCTAATTGAAAATAACAATTTTATTGTAACAGTTTTCCTAGATTTTAAACGAAATTTTGAAACAGTCGATCACGACATTTTAATAAGTAAACTTCATTATTATGGAATAAGCAGTCAAGTTCTTAATTTGTTTGATGCTACTTAAAAAACCGAAACAAAAAAACAAAATAAACATTACTGTATCAGAATAAATTGAAAATACTTGTAGAGTGCCTCAAGGAAGTGTACTGGGCCACTACTATTTGTTATTTACTTAAATGATATAAATCACTTTATTGAAATGTGAATAAAACAAAAGCCATGATTCTCACAACCGGATACTCTATATTCTAACTTGGATCATACAAATATTAATATCAACATTTACAGCAGTAGATTGGAGTTAGTAACTGAATTTAAGTATTTAAGATTTACGATAGATAACTTTCTTATCTTTAAAAGTCATTTTACTTACATCAAGGAAAAAATTAGGAAAAAATTACTAGAAAATTGTACTTTTTCTCTAGAGTAGCACCAAATCTGTCTGTGAATTCTCAAATAATTGTATATAACATAATTATACAACCCCATTTTAACTACTGCCCCATTTTGTTATTTCTATTAGATAATAACTCTAAATCATCATTACAAATAGGGCAATGCGTATAGTACTATCATGCAATTGTAACCCGATAAGGTATATGCTTTCATGTCTAGAATGGGTAGATACCTGTAGCAATGAGAATAAGTCTTTAGTATGGTTTTTATTTATAAAATAATAAATAATTTATTGTAATTTTATTTAATGTATATATTTCTTATATAGAGAACAATTTTTATATTAATAGGACCAATTGGAAAAAACCAATGAATTCCTTTATTTTAAGGCCTTAATGAATACAATTTATTAAAAATAAAGAACTTAGCCTCATCAACAGTGTCAAGCGAGAGTAAAAATGTTTTTGAAACAATGTATACTATCAAAATTATATTTTGTCTAAATTACTTTCTTGTTTCATTGTTTTGTTTACTTATTTATATATATATATATATATATATATATATATATATATATATATATATAAATATGGTTTCCTTTTAATTAGTGAATAAGGAATCCAGACTTGTATGTGTCCTTTGATCACTTTGTATTGCACTAACTTATGCCTAACAATATAACTTTGAAATGTGCTATTTTTCTTAAATGAAATGTACTTATGAGATTTTTACCTAATGAAATATAATACTATTATTATCTATGTTTTATTAGTCTATTATAATTGGAATTATCTAATTATTCTAATAATTATAATGAACTTATATCTATATTTACATATAAGTTTGAAATTTACATTGTTCTTAGATGGAATGTATTAGGTGTGCCTATTTATATAATTTTTATTATTAAGATAAAGTTATATTTATAATAAGCAAGAAGGGGCTCATTTTTATGAATATATAATATACAGAGTGTCCACCCAAAAAATACAACCTATGGTGATATCTTGTAAAATTGATAGCCTTTTGTTTTTCTAATAATTAAAAAAACACCTACTATCTGGTTTTTGGTTCATTCTGATAAGTTAAAAGCAAAAAAGTCATTAATGTTTAAAATATTATCAAGATAGATTGATCGCACTGTAACCTATTTAAACTAGTTGTACTGTATCAGATATATTTATGAAATTAATGTTCCAGTTCTTACAAAAATAAATGTATGTGTATGTGTTTTACTCTAATTACACCCTTTTGAATTAAAACTCATCTTAAAAGGTATGTATATATTTAATTTATATATAAAGTGTTTCAATTTAAAATATAATGAAATGGTTCAGGTTTGATTATCTTGAAACCATTGCTGTATCCATAAACATATTTTTTCTATGTTTTGTTGCAACTGGTCTTCACTTACACTTGTTAATTCATGAACTATGCTTTCCTT
>JAUTXW010000824.1:0-25268 GCA_030620095.1 Kuschelorhynchus macadamiae
TATTATTGGCAACAGATATTTAATAAAAAATTAAATAAAATTTATATTTCAACACCCTGTATCTCCATAACGAAGCATTTCTGGACCTAGGTTAATATGAAAATTTTTTCATGTTTTTTTATGTAAAATCACCCCTTTCATTATGTTGAGGGTTCTCGTGGGCACCCTGTATATATATATATATATATATATATATATATTTATATTTATATATATATATATTTATATATATATATATATATATATATATATATATATATATATATATATATATATATATATATATATATATATATATATATATATATATATATATATAAACCTGAAAATTTTTTCATGTTTTAAAATAGCCTTTCATTTTGTAAGGGTTGTTTACACCCTGTATATTTATATATAAATATATATATATATATATATATATATATACATACACATATATATATATATATATATATATATATATATATGTATATATATATATGTATATATATATATAT
Source organism: Kuschelorhynchus macadamiae (assembly GCA_030620095.1). Classification (NCBI taxonomy): domain Eukaryota; kingdom Metazoa; phylum Arthropoda; class Insecta; order Coleoptera; family Curculionidae; genus Kuschelorhynchus; species Kuschelorhynchus macadamiae. Next base: position 498 of record JAUTXW010000824.1, read on the forward strand.
ATATATTTATATATAAATATACAGGGTGTCCACGAACAACCTTACAAAATGAAAGGGGGTGATTTTAAAAACATGAAAAAATTTTCATATTAACCTAGGGGAGATATTTTTTATATATCTCCCTGTTGATTGTTTTTTTTGTTTGTCTTTTGGTGTATTAATTTTACTTTTACATTGCTGCTGATTTTTCCGATTTTTATGAATAAGTATTGTTATATATTTTATTTTGCAACTTCTGACTGAGAGAATTGTAAGTATTGTTTTTTGTTTTTTTAGAAGTAGGATTGACGAGTGTGGTTAGGTTTGGTAGATTTGATTTTCAATTAATTTTTGTAGTGTGGTTCTGAAGAAGGGGAGCAAATACAAAGCACCCGAAACCGGTAAACCGAAATAAATTCTTGTGAGAAAAAAATCTTTTGTCATATATATCCTTCGTTATATATATGACTCACATTATGGGTGAACCATTGAAAAAACTATATATATATATATATATATATATATATATATATATATATATATATATATATATATATATATCGTGAGTTACCAATTATTGATAAAATCGTTGGATGGAGAAATTATTCAGTTGTTTTCATAAGCTATTTTATAATATAAACTTGATTTGATTATGTCAATAATTTTGTAAAAATATTCAATTTATTTTTAGAAAAGAAAGGCGATTTGGAAATAGAAAAAAGGGTTTTTTTTATTAAGAAGTAAATAGATACATATTAACGTAATAAATAACACAATTTAAACATATTTTACATTAAATTGTGGAAACTAGATAGCTTTGCGTCAACTGGGACACACTTTTTTGCATTTGATCCATGAGTTTATCAACAATAGATACGTTTATTTAGGTTTGTTTACATTCAATTTAGTGAAAATTCAGATATCGCTGAAATTTGATTTATAGCTAGAAAAGAATTTCCTTTTACCGTTTTTCAAAAATTTGAGAAAAATTGTAGTTATATGCCATTTTTGGAAAAGTCTAAGGTCTTTTATGAAAAACTTGTGGATCACATGGAGAACGACGAGTGTACTCCCAGTAGGGCATTCGATTGTATAAACTGTCTATTACTGCTGGGAATGGCTGGCGTGATTTACAAGCTTTTTCTCTGATAGACCAGTGTGTCTCCGTGTTTCGGAAATGAAAAAAATTATCGCTGAGAATCCACGAGTTTTTTGGGTCTAACTATAGACGAACATCTCAGACGGAAAGGACATGGTGGTTTGTTGGCAAATAGGCTGAATAGTCCTTGTTAAATGATTGGAAATCTTAAATAGGTTTTCCCGATCAAGAGAAGTTATGGTGTTTAATACCTATGTAGGACCTCAATTGCATTATGAGGTTCGTTTCTGTGGTTTATCTCCCGCATCGAAAGGTGTTTTTGTTGCTCAAAAGAGGCTCGTGCGATGTATTTTTGGTATCCCTCACAATATTTCTTGTTGATCTAAATTCCCACAGCTGAGAATTATTACGCAGGCATAGTAATTTATTTGTTATGGAAATACATGTTTTATTAAAGTAAAGTTTTTAAAAACTAGTGATATGCACAACCATTTTACTCGAGTTAGAAAAAATTTACATATTTTAGTTAGTAGACTAAATGTCGGCAAATACTCTACTGATAATTTGGGAATGACAGTTTCAGCAGGCTTCCTGAGTGTATAAAAACTTGTAAGAGTATGTTTATTTTTAGGAGGAAACTATACATTTTTAAGAGATAGAGTTCTACTCCTTCGAGGTGTTTCCAGCCTAAGTGTGAGGTCAATTTTATTTCTCTCTGTTCTTTTAGTGCTCTTGACTTGTTTCTTTAAAAAGTTTTACTATTAACATATTAGTGACGGATTTCATAGATTGTTTACACGATGTCATTTGGATTTAAAAGTATGTTGAATTTAAATTTGAATCAAGAAATTATGGGTCTTCGAATTAGACCGTGTCAAATTGGAATTACTATCCGCTGTTTCGTTTTCGATTGCACAAGACATCTTCAGGGATCTTGACTCTACGAGATCTGAACACTAAATGAGCTCAGAGAGATTCAGGCGGGCTTTTATACCCGACTTGTGCTCGCCGAACCATGATCTTGTGTTAAGATCGGTTTCCTCGTGTGATGTAGACCGTAACTCGTATCTCTATTGAATTTTTTTGTATGTTTAAAAATTTCAATAGATTCTTTAATTTTTCACTTATAAAATTTTGGGACCGATGCTAGAATATTGGTATCTTTTACATTTATAATATGGCCAGTGGTATGCTGGTGTTCAGATATACCAGATTGAACAATTATACATCGTTCATGTTCCTTAAGTATAGTGGATATTGAGCGTCTTGTTTCTCGCACATACACTTTTCCACAGGAGCAAGGAATTTTATATATTCCTTCTGTTTTCGGGAATCGCAAGCATTATCCAATCTTTTTATGTATATCGAAGATTGTACGTATGTAGGATCGCAGAAGTAATCGTAAGTATTTTGTCTGTAGTGCCGTACATGTAGGGAAGAAGAATGCTGATCAAAAGTCTAAGTGGCTCTTAATACTAGTGGGTTAATAACAGATTTCTTTTGTGCTGGATGGTGGTGGGTGGGAATTTGCATTTAAATATTTATTTGTATGCATCGGTTTTCTGTACACAGAATGTCCTAATGTACCACTTTCCTTCCTTTGAACAAATACAACTAGAAAAGGAATCGTTCCATTAGATTCAATTTCCATATGAATTTAATATTATGATCCTGACCATGAGGCCAAACAACAAAAATATAGTCTACACATCTATATAACTGGATTGTCCTAAGTTTTTCCACGAAATGAGTTTTTTCATAAAAGAATCTGTTTTTCCAGTAAATGGATTAAGAAAATTTGAAATATATTTACTTAGTTTGAATGTAGACTAGTCTATTGCACTGACGTTCGTTTGAAGCAGTATATTGTTCTTGTATTTCTTGGAAAGACCGTAGGACTTGGGAAGTTTAAAGCTGCTTGGCTTTAATGATTTCTTCTGATATCCACCTGCGAAGAAAAAATCATTAATGCCAAGCAGCTTCAAGATTCCCAGGTTCTGCAGTCTTCCCAAGATATACAAGAACGATGTATCACTTCGTCCGATCCTCAGTGCAATAGACTCGCCATTCAAACTAGGTAAATATCGTTCAAATTTTGTTAATCATTTAACTGAAAAAAACACATTAATTTGTAAAAACGACCACATTTCGTGGAAAAAATTAAGATAATGCAGTAGGATCCCAATAATATTTTTGGTCAGTTTCGAGGTAGAATCACTATACACAAATGTTCGTATTAACGACTGAATTTCCATTATATCAGATATATTGAACCATAATATTCTTGATAATAACTTAATAGACCTAAAGAAAAATTGTCTTACATCTACTTTATCATTTTATGAACAAATTTCAGGGGTAGCTATGGGATCTCTTCTATCGCCTGTAGTAGCGAATATATATTTATGAAAGCCTTTGAAGACATCGCTTGAACATCCGCTCGACTAAAACCAAGACTGTGGTTCAGATCTAGATTATACTTTTGTTGTTTGGCGTCATGGACAGGATAATCTCTTCATATCTCTGGACCACCTTAATCAACAATATCATATATTGAATTCACAAGGGAAATTGAATCTAATGGAAGCATTCGTTTTTTGGATATATTTGTTCAAAAAATGAAAATGGTACATTAGGACATTCTGTGTATAGAAAACCGACGCATACAAATAGACCGTTAGGTAGTGTTGTTCTTCCCTACATACATGGCACTACAGACAAAATAGGACGATTACTTCGGCGGTTCAACATACGTATCATACATAATCTACAATACAGATTGCGATCCCCGAAAGATGTTCTTACCTTTTCAAACAGAAGGAGTGTATAAAATGCCTTGCTCCTTGAGAATTGCACGTGGGAGAAACATGACGCTCAATATCCACTAGACTTAAGAAACATGAAAAATGTATTAAAAAGAGGCAAATTGTTCTAACTGCTGTAGCTGAACACCTCCATATATTTTAAATGTAAAATTCTAACATCGGTTCCAGGATTTTATAGACGAAGAATTGTAGTATCTAGTGAAATTTTTAAACATACAAAAAAACTTCAATAGAGATACGGGTTTTGGTCTACATCAGACGCAGAAACCGATCTTAATATAGGGTCACGGTTCGACGAGCACAAGTCGGGTATTAAAGCCCGCCTGAATCTCTCCGAGCTCCTTCAGTGTTCAGATCTCGTAATGTAGAGATCCCTGAAGATGCCTTGTGCAATTGTAGGCAAAACCTCGGATAGTAGTTTCACTTTGACATGGTCTAATCCCAAGAACCATGATTTCTTAATTGACCCAAGCCGTGAAAGCTTCCTTCTAATTTTTCTTCTTTCTAATTTAAATCAATAACCAAAATTATGTTTAATTTTTGTCGTTTGTCAAAAATTATGTGTATGAAGTTACTTCAACATTTTAAAGAGCTTTTTGAAATATGTTTTTTTTTTCTGAACTATTTGGTTAATATAGGTTATATAACAGTTAAACAGCTGCGAAACATGACAGTGTCTGCAATAAGACGTGAAAAAGCAGCATTTATCTCTTATCAGCAACAAAGTCGTGATTGTAAAAATATCTGGCGAACTGTGAAAGATCCATATCTTGCCCATGCATCAAGGAAAATCTTAATACGTCTATTCAAGAACACCAGACCTGAACAAGCCAAATGACATCAATACATATTTTTCATCCGTATTTAGCCCCCGAAATAATTGTCAACAAGTTACAAATGAGTTCCGAACAAAAAATATAATAATGATATTTGCTTGTAGCTAAGGCTAGCAACATTCGATGAGGTTAAAAGATGCATCTACTCTCTGCATTCAAATGCCACGGGAACTGTTGTAATAAATGCCAAAATGTTGAAGCTTTGCTGCAATACTGTGTATAAACATATCACACATATTATCAACTACTGCTTGGAAATGGGGTACTTTCCTGACTCATGGAAAACAGCTCTCATTCGTCCCCTGCCGAAGAAAACCTCTCCTGAAACGTTTTCAGATCTGCGACCCATAAGCATTCTCTCCACCCTCTCAAAAATTCTCGAAAAAATAATATGTTTAACTTAAGGATTTTGCCACCAAAAACAACATAATTTCTCGTCTGCAGTTAGGTTTTAGAGAGGGTCATGGTTCAGCTACGGTTTCGATGAGCGTTTGTGATAACATAATAACATCGTTGGATAAACGCGACGGTGCAAGTGCCTTGATTCTACTGGACTTTTCGAATGCTTTCTACACGATTGATCACGAACTTCTATGTGCAAAATTACAGTATTACGGTTTCGATGAGGTGTCGCTAAGCTTTTTCTACCATTTTTTATCTGAACGAAGACAGAAAGTAGTTTTGGGGGGGGGGGGTCGTATCCGAGCAAGTCGAAGGGACATCAGGACCCCAAGGAGCAATATTGTCGCCTATTCTTTTCTCTATTTACACAGCCGATCTATTTAAAAATATTAAATATTCTAGTGTGCAAAATTATGCTGACGACACCCAACTGTACCTTCCATTCTCACTACAATCTGTTGATACTGATGTAAATCACCTAAATCGGGACTTAGCCTCTTTACACAATACACAGAAAGAAATAGTTTAAAATTGTACGCAGCAAAAAGTGTAGCAATGCTGTTTTATCCTAAAAATAAAAAAGATCTAGTCGAAAATGGCTTAAGAATAAAAACCAGTGACCAACCTCTAGAAGTTGTTTCTCGTGCACATAACTTGGGTCTTCTATCGACAGAGAAATGCGTAACATCGTGGTACTAAAGCATTGCTATGCAGCTCTAAGGCTTTTCTACAATAATTACAATATTTTTAAATTTCAGACTAAGAAAAAAAATATGTGAAAGCCTAGTGTTTTCCAAAATGACATATTACAATACTGTATATTTCTCTTGTCTAGACTTCATAACAAAGCAACGATTACAAAAAATTATCAACACCAGCTGCACCTTCGTTTTTAGGATGCGTAAATTTGATCACATTTCGCATACAATTAAAGAATTAAAATGGATGAATGTGGATACAGCCTATAGGTATCATTTTTCTGTGTTTTTACATAAATTAATAATCACTAAAACCCTCTCATATCTACACGACAAAATAAGCTTCCGTTATCAAAGTCATAATTTAAATATAAGAAACCCAAACCAACTTTCATTTCCTAGATTTCGTACAACTCTGTTCAAAAGATCATTTTCTTATAATGCACTGTCAATCTATAACCTACTTAATAGGAAATTGAAACTTTGCAATCTTAATATATTTCGTCGAAAACTTAAAGATATGCTTACTTCCTAGAAAGTATACTTTTATTTCTCAATATTCCTTTCTACCATGGACTATTCATTCTCCTCTTTATTTATTTTTTTATTCACTCATTTACTTACTGTAGAAACTACGATCCCAGGACCAAAAGTTCGAATGCCCCTTTTCTTCATATTCATCATATGTTTTGTACTAGTGTGAAGGGTGCCTATGCATACTTTTTTATATCGAAAAATATAGAAATTCTTATATTGGCATTAGTTAGTGTTAAATTGTATGTAAATCTTTTTGTAAATAGCACTTATCCTGTTATTGTATTGTATAGTACTCTTATTGTATAGTATTTTTCATATTTCGTAAATTTAAACTTAGTAAAAAAAAACTCTCCAGGTTAAGTGGAGTAGCTATAAAGCTAGACTTCGCTCTCTATGGTTTTACAAACATTTTGTATTTTGTGATTTTAAAATTTATAAAAGCCGTTTGTTATTATTATTATTATATTTCTCATTAATTTGTGAAAGATATCACGTTTTAAGACTATATATAACACACTTTATTGAAACTTGCTTTTTGATTTCCTGAAAAACATTCGCGTTGCGCACAATTGCGCCATTTAGAAAACTTGACAGGTACCTGTAAAAAATTCGAACATGAAAATCATGCTGCTAGTGAGAATAATAACACTGATTCTTGCTCAAATTGGTCCAAACCAATAGACTGAAATCAGTTAACAACAGAGAATTGCATATCGTCTGATGTGTAATCCCATTATTTATATAAAACGTGACGTCTCTTATCTCAAAAATGCCATGCAGTTATCATGTGTTTTTGTATTGAAGATATCAATTCATTTTCGTTTTTGTCTTAACAATATTTTCAATATTCTATTGAATCAAACATGGTCTGTATGTTCGTGGCTGCCCGGGTACTCTAAGTAGTGTATTACTAGTTTTGTCAACACTGGAATGTTGACTTTGGATTTTCTATATAAAAGTATGTTTAATTTTTTCTATTTATTTAAGTATAAAATGAAGGGTATGGGTAAAAAACAAGGTGTCACATTTTCTTAACATTTTGAGCTGTTCGTGCGCCATTATATAGAATATCGGTCTTAATCGTTGGGTAAAATATAAATGAAAACACTAATAGTAGATAAGTCTCAGGATATTGCAAATATGATCATCACTGGATGGGGAATTGTATGGTTCGTCTGTCTTAAGGGAAAAAACAAGGAATGCCCACATTCGGAATTTTAAACATTTCCTTACTGCTTTCATGGCCCCCTATTTCAAAAATTTAGCTGTTCAAAAAGATAAGAAGACTAAAGATTATTCAAATTCAAGATAGACTCTATGTAAACAAAGTTAGGTGGCCTGATATAAGTTTTTAGCTTTTAAAGGCACATTGTACACACATTAATTTTTGTTTACATGCAGCCCATCTTGAATTTGAATAGACTATATATGTGTTTTAACTGCTGCCAAAATATTTTTCAAAAATAAATTACGTCAATATGTTATAAGGAAAAACAATTTTTTTACAATGTCGTATAATTTAAGGCAGTTTAGAAATTATGGGAAAAACATTTTTTTTGACGGATGTCAAAAATTTCTTTTAATAAATTGCCGCAATAAAAGTTTCATCAAACTACGAAAGCCGTAATTAAAATTTTTAAACAGTTCAAAAATTACGGGGAAAAAATAATTTTAATGGCAATAAAAAAGAATTGCTAACATGCAAAATGTTTTGACAAAATTGAAGCTTTTTATATTTTCAGTAAGAACTAGGGTATTAAGTTGCGGCTTTCGGCCTTGTCTAGCACTAGATATGGAGTTTATGGCCCGGAACAAAGTAAAAGAAACTGACTGCAGTATTATGTATTCTTGTAATTTTCTCAAAGTTTTCTTAAAAGATGACTGATACTTGTGTTCTTTTCTCGCCAGGATAATGTACGCTTAAATATAAAAAAGCAATGTTTAGTCAGTTTTTAATTTTTTTTAACTTTATACAGGGTGTTTTCAACAAAGTGTAAATTTAATTTGAACATATTTTTTTTCCTGTATGTAAAACTTTAATAAAATTTTTATTGAAATGATGATTGTAATTAATTAAATGAGAAGCATAATTAGATCCGTCATCCCCCTTGACAAAGCATGTATAATGTTCATTCATTTTTTTGTCGAAACTTCTACCTGTCTGCCCTATATACGTTTTTGGGCAGTCTTTACAAGTTAATTTATAGACACCTGATTTATTATTTAAATTTGTTTTCGATTTATTATTTTTTATGAAATTGCCTAAAGAGTTATGGTTTTATCTGCTACATTCACATTTAGTTTTCTTGGATTTTCCATGGTACGTAATACATTTGTATGGTCATGTAAATTAGGGTAAATTGAACATATACCTTTTTTATAACTTTTTCTCTTTAAAATATTATCTATGATATTTGTCTATAACCATTATTTATTGCAATTTGTTTAATTAAGTAAAGTTTATTTTGGAAATCCTCTTTATTTAGGGGTAATGTGATTAATCTATGAACGATCATACTATATGAAAAGCTGCTAACTTATGTTGGTATTGGATCACATGAAGTATAATGTATAGTTGTATCAGTGCGTTGGTTTGTTAAAAACAGAAAAAATATGCTTACTGTTTTTTTCTTTTTATGGTTAAATCAAGAAAGTTAGAGACAAATTAGTTTCATTTTCTGCAGTGAATTTTATATTGAAATATAAATTATTTATGAATTCTGAAATTATGTTTAGTTGTCTTTCTATTCCAGTGAAACGAGCTAAAATGTCATCTACATACCTGTGCCAATAAAGAAATTGACTAAAAAGAGGGTGTTAATTTTGTTTTCTAGAAAATACATAAATATTTCAGCTAATAACGGACAGAGGATTTCCCATTATCAGACCATCATTACTTGTGTATATATATATATATATATATATATATATATATATATATATATATATATATATATATATATATTACTAAATTTAATATAACTCTTCAGATATAACTTTTACAAAAGCAGATAAAGGTAATACTGCTGTGGAAATAAACAAATCTGACTATATTAGTAAAACATTAGAATTTTTAGATCTGAATAAAGAGAAAATATTGAAGAGTGTCCCTACCAATACTATTAAAAAAAATTATTCAAAATTGTAAAAGTTTATTTAGTGATAAAGATTCTAATAGCTAAGATTAATGAACCCCCAACCTCCTAAACTTTACTCTCTAATTGAACTTCATAAAACATGCTATCCAAAAAAACTTAGATATTGTTATAGACAGCACTAATCTTTCAGCAAAATATTTTATTAAAAATTCATACGACTACAAAAAATTCTAGGGATCAATTCACCAAAAAGTGTCAAACTTATCTCTTTTGATGTAACTAATTTATTTCCAAGTGTACCGGTTCAAGACACATTGGCTTTTGTTGACAAACTTCTGTTTAAAACAAGTTATTAAAAAGCAAGAAATAATGAATTTACTTTCCCTCTGTTTAGAACAAAACTATTTTGAATGTAATAATAATATGTATACAAATATTGATGGCCTCATATTGGGAAATCCTCTCATTCCATTATTAGCTGAAATATTTATGAATTTTCCAGAAAACAAAATTAGCCAACACCCTTTTTTGCCAATTGGAGAGAAATACTTCCGAAAAAAGTAATGCACTTTTGTCTCATCGCTAAGTTTTGAATGTATGACAGTATAGGACATTTTGTACTTGTTTATAAATTTGTAATATAATTTGGTGATGGACTCCAAAGGAAAACCGTTATTCATAGCAATCTGCATTATAATATCACGCTCCTTATTAAACGCTTCCCTTGACAATGGTAAATTACACAACCGATAGAAAAAGGAGTTGAACGCGGCGAATTTATGTGTGTAAGGAGAGTTTGAAGCATACTGAATAACATTATCCGTGGACGATGTTTTCCGGTAAACTTCAAACTCTATCCTACTGTGTTTCCGCGATAGTAAAAGGTCAAGAAACGGTAGTTTTCCTTCATCTTCCATCTCCAATGTAAACTCAATTTTAGGATGCAAGGAGTTAACGAATTGTTAAAACTCTTCCAACTGATTTCTGTTGCCATTCCACACATTGCAAATATCATCCACGTATCTTTTATATGCTGTCAGGAAGGAGGCAAAATAACTATTTATTATCCTGTTTTCCAAATTGTTCATGAAAACTTCACTCAGAAATGGCGACAAACAAGAACCCATAACCAGCCCAGACCTTTGCCTATATAACTGTCCATTAAATTTGAAAAAAATTTGGTCTAAAACTAAGGTAAGAAGAGAAGTGAGGCCATCAACGAGTAACTGTGGCTAAGAAGATCTCGCCAATAAATCCCTTACCAACTGAATACAGTCTGCGGGAAGCACACTAGGAAACAAATTCTTGACATCCAATGAAACTAATAATGCATTGTGCCGAATATCAACGTTTTTCAGGTGATTGGCAAAGTCGATGGAATTCATGGTAGAATATGTGCTATGAAAACCCGTTACGTCCCTAAGAACTCTATTTAGCCAAGCTGAAAGTTTAAAGCATGGGGAATCAATAAATGAAACCACTGGCCTCATGGGCGTGCCATCTTTATGAATCTTTGGCAAGCCATAAAGTAAGGGTGTTTTCGGGTTCATAGGATATAATTTATCTTTTGTCATGTTAAAATATTCTAAGGTTGTTAGAAATGTGTCCAGACTACTTTTTAACCTCGTAAAAAATGAGTTTGTTGGGTCTCTGTTTATTCTTTCAAAATCACGGGTCTCTGTTTATTCTTTCAAAATCACCAGAGTTCAAGAAACCAATAACCTTGTCAACATAATCAGTTCTTTCCATAACTACTAAAGAAGAGCCTTTATCGGCCTTGGTGCAAATCAGATCCTTGGATTTGATCTTATGTGCCAGAGATTTTAGGTGAGCCCTGTTGTAGTTACAGCCTGTAACTGAGACTGTTTCAGCTTTTGCCAATCATTTGTTGGAGTCAAGTCATGAATTTTCCATTTCTGACGTTGATGTTTTACATGAATGTCCGAAGGGGAAAAAGCTTGATCTTCTAGAAAAAATGGAAATAACCAAAGCTATAAAAAGTCCCATTCTCACTTGCGTTAACGATGTTTTTAATTTTGAACCAACCCTAATATTTAACAATTTAATGTAATAATAATTGTAGGCAACTTTCATTTCATTCACTAATTCATAGAGTGAGAGTTTTTGGTTCTTTTTTTTTTTCGACTAGTCCAGTGGTCTGTGGGTGGTTGCTTCGGCGTCTCACTCAGGTGGTCTGGGTTCGATCTCGTCTAGAGAAATGAACCTTTTTTTAATATTTTATTTTGTTTATTCACGTAAGACTTAACCTCATTTTAATGTCCATCAAATATGTATAAGTAATTGTTTGTTTTGTTGTGCTTTAGTGTGTTTTATTCTATTTGTAAGTTATAGTTTTAGGATTTGTGAGTGTGATTATTTACTAAGGTTCTCTCTATTGTTTGTAGGTCTAATGATGCTCGAAAGGGCGAAACACGTGTTATGTTTGTTGTGAATTGTAAAATTATAATTTAATGAGACCGAGACTTGGAGTCTTTTTCTATGTTTGTTATTAAAACTAGGTGTCTTTGAGCAATATGGACAATTTCTTCGATGTTTTTGTTTAATACTCTGAACTATTTGTTAGCCAAGGATACAGTTTTGCACGCCTAAATTTGTTGTCGATATCTGAAGAGGGGCAGCATCAACAGAGATAGGCTAGGTAGACTTTACGTGACATGACGCATAGATAGATCCAACGTAAGTAATCTGGGTCAACCAACTGTCACAATTAAATATCCTACTTAATATCCAGCATGGATATCCATGGCACACTTGATAAAAGTAAATAATTTATTATCGAGTATATTTCTTAGTAATATTTAATTTTTGAGCTTATTTCTAATCCAATCGCAAAAAAGTTAGTACCGTTAGATTCCCAGAAAAATCCTCTTTTCAAAAGTGCTTATCTAAAAAGGGTCGCCATTTGAAAAAAAAAATAGTAAGACAAAAATTTGATTTTATCAACCTCTCTTGTTCCTAGCTATTAGACTAATCACTAAAACTTAGCGATTGTGTTATTCTGTCATCATTTCAGGTCTTTAGATTAATTTACGTGCGGTCATGGCTACCTAGAGGCAATTTTAAAAATGACTACACAAAAATCAAGTAGGCGTAAAAAGTTCTTAAAATGTCAAATTCTGATTCAGAATTGTCTCTGGAATCCAAAAATGTAAAAATATACAGAGTGTTCCATTTAAAAAATCGAAACTGGAGTTATTTCCGGTGAAACCGGAAGTGACCGGAAAGTGAAAAATATGCGAATACTCTCCTCTATGTACCATTTACCTATGCGAAATTTCGTTTTGATACACCAAGTACTTTAAAAGTTATGGCCTGTTTAATAGATTCGTTGACACCCGGTATGTATATACACATATATACATATACATATACATATACATATATACATATACATATATTCATATACATATATACATATACATATATACATATACATATATGTATACATATACATATATACATATACATATATACATATATATATATATATATATATATATATATATATATATATATATATATATATATATACCGTAAAACGTGGTGTATAGGGATAGTCCGCCAACTTTATAAAGATGTTGCGGCTTTACTTTTTATTATAATATTAGTTTCTGTGGGGCAAAAGTCCGAACATGGTGTGTACTTTTCATACCATATTTAAAAAAAAAACGTTAAATGAAGTTTTTTAAAAAAAAACTGCATTGTCTCTTTTCGCCTGGAAATGTGGTGATTAGGGACGGTCATGTTATTTAGCAGTTATTCTCATTTAAATGCGGCTGAGGTGTAAAGGGACAACATTTAGAAAAAATATATCGTGTGATACCATTAAAATTCAATATAACATTTTTTTTTTTATTAAAAAACTTAATGATCTTGCAAAAATACTTATTTTGCTAAACTCTTATAAAAATACAACAGGAAAACTAAAAAACACTCTTTTAAAGAATTATAAACATAAAAACTAATCTCTAAAAGGAACATTCTCATAATACTGTAACTGCTTAATCCTAAATTAATTGAAAGTCGTTGGTATCCACATTCTGGAATGTGTATAATCCACGTCTTTATTTAAATAAGTGCAATTTTTTGATGTTGAGCCAACAAAATTTTCATCTAAAATAGAAATAATTTTTCCTATATAAACTCTGTTTTTTATGCAGGCAGTCTTTCTTTCTACTGGGAACTTAAACTAAAACCCAGTCACCTATGCTAAAATCACAATTTGCTTTAAAGCTATCAGTCTCATTAAGTGGTAAATTATCATTGCAGTCTTTGATTTGGGAAGTTATTGGAGATTCACTGGATTTTTTTCGTATCCAATTAGCTAGAGGAAGATCTTCACTATTGTCGTCGCTTAATGTAGCATTAATCTCATTGGCGCTTTGCTCGGGAGAATCATAAAAATCTTCTTCTGCTAAAACATTGTCTTTATCTGCATAATTATTAAGCATTTCATCCTCATGTAAGCTGAGATCGCTTTCGCTGGAGCTATCAGACTGAACACTTTTGCCAGATTCAACTGATAATTTTTTATTTGTATTTTTTTTCCTTGGTTTCTCTGAATATCTCATCTTTTTTTCCATTTTTCTAAAATATTATGCCATGCGATTTTTAGAGGCCGAAAAAAGGCGACGTCTAGTGGCTGAGTCAAGTGAATGGCGTTGGCCGGCAAAAATACCATATCCACGTTGTGATTTTTCAATTCCATTACTATGTCACAGGAAATGTGTGACGTTAAGTTGTCTACAATCAGTATTTTCCTACCTTCTAGTTGTCTAAAATATGGTATTGCAGTTGTTTTGACCCAGTCTTCAAAACAGTCCATATCAAACCACCCTGATGGTGTCCGATTATATATAGTGTTACCTGGTCCCCCTTTAGTCCATGCAGAATGTAAATTCTGAGCCTTGTAGACCACGTAAGGTGGTAAAATTTGTCCGTTTCCTGACACTGCGATCATTATTGAGGTGGCTGACTTTGTAGTATTCATAATACGTTCTGGATACTTGCAACCCCTTCTAGTTATTATTTTTTTACGTCCTAAAAACAAAAGATGACATTACCTATGTGAATATTACCAAAATATTTACCAATATCATCTAACAAATTTGTCTCATCCTAGTTTATAATATTGCAAGGTGGCATATCCTGTAAAGCAATCGAGAGATTGGTGAAATATTCATTTAATATGTCACGTGAAACTTGAGCCCTAGATCTTTTAATGTTTTCGCACATTCTTTTCGAAAGTTGTGATCGATGTCGTTTTAAAAAACTCGTTACAAATTCGAGCCCTGGAAGATTATCCTTAAAATTAACAACTTTTCTACCCAATTTGTCTAAATAATTTTTGACGATCAATCTTAGGTCATAACTATCGATTGGATAATCCCAATCAGAACATGTGTTTATGTTTCTAATCAGTAAATCCTCTTCTTTATTGTTTAAAACCGTCTGACCTCCTTGTTTCTTTACATTTCCTTTCTTGTGTCGACATAAACTGACCTAGGGATACCATGAAACTTTTCTGCGTTACGGTAAGTCATTTTTCGTGCTACGAGTATAATGTCTTGTAGAGCAGCTTGAATTTTTTCTGGCTCATAATGGTGATATAACTTCTTTCCTCTAGGAGTATAAAAGCGAGGCATGTCTGTTTTGCCGGTGTCCCTAATCACCTCGACCTAACCTAAAATGTGTCCGATTCGTTAAAAAAAATAAATAAAAATTTATGTTAGAAATTTAAGTAAGAATTACATTTTATTTCGGCACACGACTGTCTTAGGTGTAATTATTTCCAATATGGTATTATTTTACTTACTTTTTCTATCAGTTACCACCAACACTCTCGGGTCTTTGAAAACAGCTGATTTCCAAGTGACGTAATTCAGCCGATGTCAAATGTCAAATTTGATTTTTGACAGGGAATTCAATAGCGTCACAGTTAAAACAAATATTTAGGAGTCAACTTGACAAGTGGTTGCGTTTCGAGTGACTTTTATAAATAAACTAAAAAATATATTGTATAAAAAAAAAGTTTTGTCCCGATTCACCTGGAAGTCCCTATACACCTCGTTTTACGATATATATATATATATATATATATATATATATATATATATATATATATATATATATATATATATATATATATATATATATATATATATGTATCGCTATTCCAATTAGGGAGGTAATTGTCCATAAAATATAAGTACGAAAAGATTAAAGAGGTTTTTAACACAGACAAATAATACTTTAGACAATCCATCCAATGTAAAATAAATTAACCCCTAATTGGATTCCAACTTTATGTTGTATTCCGTATAGTTGGAATTCATCGAGAGATTTCCGCTTAGCACAACGCTCGGGGCGGACGCTGTTGGCTAGGCTCAATGCCCAGAGTTGCCGTTTCACGACGTACTGCATTCCATCGGCTGGTTCGTTGGTTTTACTAATAGAGTTTATCCGTTGCTGTCAGAATAAATCCTAGTTATAGAGGCTTCCCACTTATCCAGTTCCCACTTAATTAAGTTTCACTATATATTTTATTCATAATTTTACACCTCTAAGCACAGCAATACTCTCATTCACAGAACTTTCCTAACAATCCACACGAGGTCGATTATAAAGCTGTCAAGCAAATTACCCGCTAGTTCTTAATTTTTTATTGTGACCACGTGTCGCACACATACATAAATCCTCGTTGCCATTATAGCATTTGCCAGGCCGAATGGTTTAACCTTTGACCCTAATAATAAAACCGTTATTGCTACGACCTTTTTCATTTAAACTCACTTAACTGGAGTCATATGACTTAGTGACGTCACTATACTGGGGTACTAATTTTAAATATTTTATAATTTGTGCTAAGGAAACATGGTATTTTATCCAGAGCTTGGAAATAGACGTATTTTATAGTTGAGTTTGAAGGTTTTTACTACTTAATCCTCAAGAACAGTTTCGATTTTGACTATTTTTTAAATGTTTATTTTTATATTTTGTTTAAAATCAGAAACATATTTATATTATTTAAACAATAATAATGCCATTTATTGCGTTTGCCTATTGTTATCCGTTCATAAACACTGAAAATGGTACACCAAAAGCGTGCGGTTGGATACTTATAGAAAGAATAAATTTTATTTTAACAAAATAACAATTATATATATGTACATATTATATATAGATAAAATTATTATTATATATTATACGATAATTAAATTGTAATAGTATATATTCTTCGTCATCTGAGGAACTGTCATTACCTCTTGACATTATAATTAAAGGCTCGACCGTCTGATCGATCAAGTTGTCAAAATCCAACATTTTCTCCTTCTGTTTAATCACATGCTGGACTGCTTTTCGCCAGTTCTCTGGTGTCACTTCCTTAATGACCTGATCAAACAGTAGCTTAAAATCTTTAATTTTAAATCTCGTGTTTTGTCTTCCTACAAATCCTTTCACTGGCGCCCATATAAGTTCTATAGAATTTAGTTCGCAATGATATGGCGGTAAGCGCAGCACAGTAATATTGTATTTTTCTGCTGTATCTTCCACGGCATATTTGATAAAACGATTTTTCTGTGGCTAGTAGTTCTTTTTTTATCAAATTGTGTTCAAACTCAATACCTTTGGTAGTTAGCCAGTAGATAATTTCTTGTTTTCTCCAAGATGAAGTTGGTGTCGTCTCTATGTACCGTGAATGATAGCTTGATATCCATAACCGTTACCCAATCAGCCGGAATATTTTATCTTTTCACCAATATACTCTTCGAAAACATCCGAAGACTCATAATAATCTCTTGATTAGTTAGCAAACCTCTTAAAAATCCCTCTTCGCATCCAATGTGTGCAATTATTTGTCTCGTCCCTTTTCCCGATGGCACTTTAATAGCTGGACAGGCCTTCGATGAAAGCACGAACCGCATAAAAAGGAATATACGTTTTATTTGGCACGTAACAAATATCAATCATCTTAAACACTCTTCTGGTTAACGTTCCCCTAGGCTTTTGAAAACACCCGGCAGGGAAATATCAATACCAAATGTGTTTTGGTTTTCCCGATTTTTGCTTAACATTGTTGATATACTCTTTACCAATAACACACAAAACACAACAAAAACTGGGACACTGGAGGTCAAAATATAATGAGATGCCTTGTACAGGGTGTCCGGATTTAGTTGCAAAAGCAGGGTATTTCGCTTATTTTTAAAGATAGAACCTTGCGGTTTTCACGAACCTGAGCTAATTTTTTGTGAAACTCATGAAGCCGTAAACAAAATTTTCATAGCCTTCTTCGTTTATGAGATACAGGGCGAAATAGAAAATTTTGCATTTTGGGACCCCCCTCGTATCTCGGTTATCCTTTAACTTAACGCAAAGGGAAAAAATGTTGCTTATGCAATTTTTTACCCTGGATCCAGTGGCGTAGTCATATTTTTCATTTGAGTTGTTATTTTTTAGATATGACCCAAAGTTGTGTTTTTTTTTAAATGGGACACCCTGCATATTTGTCTAGAAATTGATTTGAACTTTTAAAAGCTTCTCAACAATATATAATAGTATGGGTCTTTAATAAACAACAACAAAAATCTTAATTTTTATAATTATCATCCCAAATTTTGCAGTAGGCCATACAAAACAATGCTGCCTTTTATTTAAAGTCGTTAACAATATCTACATCCTAACAATAAATCAAAATAAATATGTAATTAAATCTATTTATCAAAATATGTATTGATAATTTCGCACCAAAAAAGGACCACCTACCTAGATTTATGTAACACAAAGACAAAACAGTAATAAATTATTATGTAACAAGCCTTTGAGCAAAAATCAACTGTCGTATCAGAACTACAGTAACCAAGGAAATCAAAAAAATTGTTCAAACTGATTTCCATTTTGTTCTATGCATGCTTCGCACAATTTTCGTATTCATTTTAGGGAATTAAGCAAAGTAACGGGATGATTTTGTAAATAGCGAAAATTTTCTCTTATTGCATTTCCTAAATCTTGGACATTATCATAGTGGTCTTTGTAAATTCTATTTTCCAGATATCCCCATAGAAAGAAATCTAAAATCGACAAATTTGGGAACCTAGGGGGCCATCTTATAGATCCATTTGTTCCGATCCATTGATTGGTAAAATTATTGTCCAGAAATAATCTCGTCATTCCAGAGTCGTGTGCAAGAGCACCGTTCAGTTGAAAATAAATTTCGTTAATTTGCGCTAGAGGAACGTCAAGTAGTTTAGGTATAGCTGCCTCTAAAATTTCTATATACCGATTGGCTGTTAGATTTCCCTCAAATATATAAAATTTTATATGTGTTCCTAATATGAAGCAGGACACATTTAGACCAAACCTGCCCTGCTGTCTTCTGGGAAATATTTGGTGTTGATTTTCCTGGGACCAGAATCTACTATTGTGCCTATTGAGTATACCAGAATTAATAAACCAAATCGCATCTTTCTCGAAACCAATTGCAGAAGACTACCCGACGCTCTGCATCCCCTGGCTGTAAGTGCTGCACGAGCCTAAATTTGTATGGCTGGTATTTGTGCTTTTTTAGAATTTCTTGAACTCTAGTTTTTGGAATCGCTATGCTCTTTTCACTGGCCCTACAAGAGTTTGTAGGGTAAGCTTCTGCATTAGCCAAAACCGTAATTTCCTCAGCCTCCCAATTTTCTTTATTATATGTTTTCGTACGAAGTTTGCTAAATTATCCGTGTATAGTAAATTCTTTTTTATCCGATAAAAAGTGGATATATTAGGTTGCCTCCTTTCTGGATATCTAAATAAAAATTAAGCAATAGTATTTCAACATACCTAAAAATTAACTATTTACCTGTTAAAATACATCTCAGAAGCCGCGTCAACATTGTCATTACTTAATATAAAACAAGCTAACATATCGTACTTTTCATAATGTTCGAAAGTTTGGTGTTCTTCCATAATAATACAAATATATTTTCACACAATAAATAAATACAAAAAACTAGCGCTATATTTTATATACGCGTACAAAATTGGGAAATGTCATTTGCTTCCAAAAAAACAAAAGAAAACGGCATCGTTTTGCATGGCCTACTGCAAAATTTGGAATGATAATTATAAAAATTAGGATTTTTGTTGTTGTTTATTAAAATAGACCCATACTATTATGTATTTTTGAGAAGCTTTTAAAAGGACAAATCAATTTCTGGCCAAATATACAGGGTGTCCCATTTAAAAAAACACAACTTTGGGTCATATCTAAAAAATAACAACTCAAATGAAAAATATTACTACGCCACTGGATCCAGCGTAAAAAACTGCATAAGCAACAATTTTTCCCCTTTGCGTTAAGTTAAAGGATAACCGAGATACGAGGGGGGTCCCAAAATGCAAAATTTTCTATTTCGCCCTGTATCTCAAAACGAAGAAGGCTATGAAAATTTGTTTACGGCTTCATGAGTTTCACAAAAAATTAGCTCTGGTTCGTGAAAACCGCAAGGTTCTATCTTTAAAAATAAGCGATATACCCTGCTTTTTGAAATCCGGACACCCTGTCGGTTTATAATTTAAAATCCGTAACGTCTGGAAGATAATCATAGATGAGAAGAAGGTTACCGGTTACACTAATATAATGGCAATAGAACTACTCTGAATATCCAGAGGCCTTAGTCCTGAAATAGGAGCTTCTTTCTCGAGACAGCGCTCATAAGTTGCTTTCTCGGACCATGCTTTGGAATAGCGCCTCTGGTCCGATGCAATATTCATTTGGGAAGTTTTAACTACGATTCGGGCGTAAATACAACCTTTTACATCAAACTAAAAAACGCTCTTATTCTGGGCTATTCAAAAACATGCTCCTATAAATGCAATACCATTATATACAAAATGACAAATTTTGATTAAACAAAAAGTCATCGCTGCGTGAAATTTAGGACCTTTTGGATACAAATCCAGCGTTCTAGCCACTACACCCCGGAGTCCGGCACGTCTGCTATTTACGAAACTACTTCGGCCCTATAACCTGTCGGGTATACTCTGGATATCCTTGCCTTGCGTTCGATTAGATCATTCTATTAATGCTTTCTTCTCTTTTCAGGTTCTGCAAGAATGCCTCAGTGGCAGGTAGAAGATTATGGAGATATCCAACAGGACATAGACAGTTCTTTAAATTTGGACGCGGAATTATCAGCTAGCCCTTATGCCAGGTAAATTTAAAGATAGATACAAAATAATAAAGGTCTTTAATATTTTTAATCTGAAAAATGCCAATATCGATCAGAAAAATAGCAACTTATACGGTTATATCATCCTGAGTATTTAATCTTGTTATTATAGAAGATGGCCAAGAGCAGTGGCGTAACTACAATGGTGCGAATGATGCGGTTGCGCCAGGGCTCGGGCGCTGGAAGCTTGACCAGCGGAAAGTCTGAAAAAAACTATCGTATTAGAACTATACAAACTATCGATTTATAAAAGCGCACGATACATTTACAAAACTACGACTTTTATCGATAGGCGACAAAAACCTTGTTGTCGTGTGTATAGACCTGAACGCGCACCAAATAGGTAAACAGCCTTTTTGAGTTATTTGCTATTTGCTTTGGGCGGGGCCACATTATCCGTGAGACCCGGGCCTAGGGCTCGCCGCCGCCTCGCTACAACAAAAATCGTTGATATAATTTTCCTTGTTTCATTTTGTCAGTAAGTAGGTAATTTTTATATATTATTACATTGAAGGAGGGGATAAGTTTCTGCTATAGGGAAAAAGAGGGCTTTTTTGTCGTCACTTTTTGCCACGAGCTTGAGGCCCATAAATACGTTTGGGCGAAAATAATTAATCAGGCACTGGCTGCAATGCTTTTAGGGGATAAGGCCCAAAGTGGTCCGTAATCTCAAGCGGACCTAGGGCCCCAAAAGTTGTAGATGCGGTACTGGCTTTGGGCGCTAATTGTTTGTGTTCTGTATTGGGTGCTAAACTAAAACATGCGTATAATTGCAGTGATACTGATTTTATATTTCGTTTTGTGAGTATTCAGCGTTGTAGTTGGGATAAAATGAATTACAATAGGGAGCAGCTAACAGAAAAAAAGCTGCGGAAAACGATGCACAATTGAAAAAGCATGTAAAAATAGACAATTTTTGTCAAGTTATAGACAAAACTAACACCAGGCAGTCGTCTAATCGTAAGTCGGTGTAATTAGAATTATTATTATACTTTAGAATGTTTATTTTGTTTCCTTTTTTATTCATTTTAACCAGATATAATATGGAATATATTATGGTTGATATATAACCATATTTCATTTTTCTGTGATACCTATCCGATTTGCTGGAGCTATTCTGAATGTTAAAACATGATTTCAATATTTTTTGTGATTTATGATTATTATTTCCTAAATTTTGTATGCGATATAATGGCAATATATTGTTATCCAAAGTTCAGCGGTTTAAAGGTTATTCCACATTGTGTGATTTTTAGGGACTCTCTTCTTTAACTCTCAAGTTGTCAGTGGCTGCTATGGTAGATCTGGATCTAGGTCAAGGGGGGGGGGGGTTAAAAAATTAATAAAAACTTTAAAAATTTTATTGCTTAATTGTCCGGAATCCGTTGATTTATTTTGTATTATGTTCCATGGTTACAATTGTCGGGCGATAATAAATAGAAAATAATAAACAAACAGCAATTATGCGACAGACCTACGCCAAAAGCTAGAAGATCCCAGACCGAACCAAGAAGAACACAGTTTTACTTGAGACATTTTTTTTCTTGGCCGTAAATAAAACTCGTAAAGAAGACGCGTTTGCTATACCCTTTTCAGATTATTTGAAACCAACGATGACAAAACGTATCCGTAGTTTTAATCGCTGTTTTAGTACATTGACGCCACTTGTAAGTTAAGATAGAGAAATCTCCAAAATACACAAAATATGGAATACATTTTGAACCTGAATTCTAGATAGTATATCAGTGGTTTAAAAGGATTTTTGGAATTCTGTCTTTGGATCACTTTATATAACGTGAATTTATTAATGTGTCTACTAAAAGGCAAAAACTGGAACAGTGATGAGGAATATTAATTCACAAGAAGGGAGACTCACCGAATAATACCGTGAAGTTTTATCATACCATACCTTTATAAACTGTTCACAAAAATACGTACCAACCGTCTAATAAGGAAACTGGACCAACCTTCTTCTGAAAAGGCTTTAATACAAACTATCTATACTTAAGATTGATCGAGGATGACCTGGCTGCAACAGTGTTCTGTGATTTCTCTAAGGCGTATGATTGCGTGCATCCTGGAATACTCTCTGGTAGAACCCATATTTTTAGATCGCAGCATGGATTGCTTGATATTTTGGACGTCAGATATGGGGTACCTTAGGGGTCTGTGCTTGGACCATCCTGTGCCTGTTCTAAACTACATTAACGTTGTTACACTTAAGTTCCGTTGACACTAAAATGACATTAAAAAGTAAAATATATCTTCATTACAATTGAAATTTACTCAAGGCTCCTATGCAGTCAGAATTATTTGCTGTGAGTTGGGAGATTCAGCAGCAAAATCTGTCTATTTTTCACCAGTTTGAGGTATGGAATTCCTCTGTGGGGATTTTGTAATCAATATCGCTTCTTATAAATTTTTATTCTCCAAAAGAGAGCTTTACCCTACATCCATATAGCTAATGCAAGAGAGCATTGCAAACCCTTATTTGTGAGTCAGGAATATTAACATTATCCTGCTTGTTTATTTTGGAGACTGTTTAAAAAGTATAAAATTAGACAAACTAACCATCTACCACTGCCTCTGACAAAAACTGTTCTTAACAAGAACTCTTTAATATACGAACGTATGTTAAAACATTTAACCATGTGCTACAGAACATATAACTCAGAGTCACATATTAGGTTCAAGAGATCGGTAACCTAATAGATTTTAAAAAGTTAAGATAGGGAAGTGAAGGTAATTTTATTCAAGTTTAACATTTTGTCAGATAGAGGCCCTTAAGTTTCTTGGAAACACTTGAATTTGGGTATAGGACATATAACACTAAATATATATGGAATGTTCCAGTAATTTAAAAAAGTTACGATATACGGTGACTTACATTTAAAAAAAATATATGATTTCATAACGCCAACATAGATGACGTCACAATCACATCGTTTTTCGAAAGTATGATCAGTTTTGGAGTTAATAAATTTATTTCAGTTAAATGTTCCACTGTGTATACAAATAACGTATATAAAAGTGTTAATTTGAAACATATACAATCTATATCTAAATTTATATGATTAAAATAACGGGCGCTAAAGTAATTCTCGCACGCGGCTACTCAACTGCACGACCCTGCCTATAACATCTATTTTAGTAAATACATCATTTAAAATAATTTTTGGTATTTGTTCGAATATTATTCACACTTAATGGCTGAAAGATTTTTATCTATAATGATGTTTTGGTTTAATTATATCTGGTTTCTAAATTATACTCCACGGCAAGGACAACATTATTAACATTTATAATATATATAGTATAAAATAGTCTTTCAAACTCTTAAATAAACAATATTTAAACCTAGGTAATTAACAGTTATGAGTTGAAAATTGACCTTCCGATCTTTACCTTACCCCGACAAACTGTCTAAGAAAATAAGATCCAAGCTTTTTTATTGGTAACAACAACTAACTACCACCGACCGAAAAAAAGTCATGTCTTTTACAGTCTAACCACAGTAATTTTGGTAAGGATGCCGGTTCGGCTTGTTGGTATCTGTGTCCCGTAATTTGACAACTAATAGCCTAATATCCAATTCAGCCACAATTTGGCCAGCTACTCAAGATCGCTTTTTTTCATACTCTGTATTCATTTCTAAAAACAGTCTATTATCAAAAAACTTCTAAAAGCCTTTTTTGACTTGTATTTGCAGGCACTTTAATTTAGTTGTCTCAAAAATTCAATTTTTATATTTATTTCGGACCCTGTATATAAATGACATTCTTTTTGACAAATAACAGAGACATGAACTTTCGATTGATGATTCAAAATTTTCCGGTTTTTCGTTTTTTTTTTTCTGCCGTTCTAATTATCCGATCAAGTCGCCTAACTATATCATATAGTAGTTTGTAATTTTATTCTGTACAATTCATCTTTTTTACATGGTTCATTACTTTCGATTTTATATCCAAAAACGAAAGAAATTGCAATTTTTTTGTTAAATTGTTTATAATAAATATAAACAAATGATACTTGTGAGGGGAAAACATAATGCAATATTACA
>JAUTXW010000825.1:0-12500 GCA_030620095.1 Kuschelorhynchus macadamiae
ACTTCTTCAAACTTCTTCAAACCAACACCAACACCAACATCAAACCAGAAGCTCAAACCAGAAGCTCAAACCAACACCAGAGAGAAGCAGAAGCCGCGCTTTTGATTGACTTTTTCAGCGTAGAAGACCACACCATTGAACCATCAAGGACAAAATTGGTACAGGTATACAAATTGAAATACCAAGGATTCTACGCTGAAATCATCCAAGATCGGGCCTAAGCTACAAATATGGAATCGAAGTCGCAGCGGGCATCATTGATCAAGAATGTATTTAAAGTTTTGTTTAATCATCCAAATATCGCATTTAAAATTTGTAAATCAGACAAAATTACACAAATCATCATCAAAAAAAATCTATTAATTGCACTTTTGTATCAACTAACAGTATTTTTTTTTTTTGAGACATTAAGGGGAAATAAAGGTTTCGGATCATCTGATAATATTAAATAAAATATTAAAATATGTCATGTTTTTTTTTATTTAAAAACTCTATACTCATAACATTATAACTACAAATTGTATAAATCCAAACCGAATTTATATTAAAAGTTCAACTTACAAATCCAGTGACATACCTACTTCAAGATGCAGAAAAACCAGACATTTATTTAGTGGGAAAAGTGTTAAAACGTAAAAACAATAAAGTATTTGTAAAATGGTTAGGTTTCAGTGATAAGCATAATAGCTGGATAGATAAAAATAATGTAGAGTGACTTAATAAAATAATTTTGTTTCATGTACGTTTTATTTATTATATATTATTTACATGTTTTCTACAAATAATTTATTTATCTTCAAACAGAAAAACAATATTTATAATTATATAACAACTTGGCGTTTGATAATGCACAATGCCAAGTAGTGCCATATGGATCCTTGTGAAAGTGACATTCGGGAACTTTCTTAAAATTGCTTAGCTTCGGTTCACTTCTCCAGAGTGTATTTTTTAAAAAAATTTCCGCACTTTAACATGCCTTTTAACATGCTTTTGTTATATGGTGGTTTGAAAAGAAAATTCTGAACAACGTGTTCCATCATACACAGCTAGTTCTTTTGGAATAAATCCAGAGGCACAATTAAATCCCTGATATCAAGACACAAAATTGAATTTTCTCCTGCCATAGTTCGAGTTACGAGACCCACGAAGTAAACTAACAACACATAAAATAAAACCGTAGTAGTTTTTTTTTACATTTTAATTTCATATTTTTACACTGTTCTATTTTGACATTAAAATCATAGACCTAATACTATTTACACCAAATACAAAATTCGCTAAACAAGGATCACAAAATTTTAATAACTTACCTATGTTTTAAGTGTTTATTAATATTTTTTTTCAACTGAACAATTACTTCTTTGGCATAAAAATTGTATTCATTTATAGAAGGCTTACGTATATATTAATTATGTGTGCTATACATATTTTTAATCACCTGGTATACGTTATTATTCTAAACAAATATTATTTATTAAAACATTATATTATTTATTAAAACATTATTATTGATCATCTCAATACTAACAAAGATCTCCTTTATCTCACATCTCGACCTTTTTCTCATCTGCGAACCTGACCTCTAGTCTTACGTCGTCGAACACATTCATGAAAACAAGCTATTCTCGGTATTTTTTCGAAAAACAAGTATTTTACGTATTTATTCAAACATTGCTCATCTCAATACTACACAAACATCTCCTTATCTACATCCTCGACCTTTTCTTATCTGCGAACCTGACCTCTAATCTTACGTCGAACATATTCATTTTAATTAACAGAAAAACAATTTTCGGTACTCGACCTTTTCTTATCTGCGAACCTGACCTCTAGTCTTACGTCGAACATATTCATTTTAATTAACAGAAAAACAATTCTGGAATTCGGCGAGGCGAGGCTCGGCTCATGAAATTATACCAGAGGTGCGGCGTGAAGCCCTACAAAACATTCTATTTTTTTTTACCACATGTGTTGTACCGTATAACTGCGTATTATTACTATTATTGTTCGTTTAAAAGATAAACAAGATCATCTAAATTGTTTACTTATTACGACGTACTGCATGGCGGTAGTAGTCTAGAAGTTCAAAATTTGACAAAAAACAAATCTCGGTGTCGACGGTTCGAATCCAGGCGGGCGCGTGGGCTTTTTTTTTTATAAGAAACAAATTAGTAATAATTATAGGGGTGCATGTGTGTGAGTGCCAAAAAGACACTTCAAATATAAAAGGCCTTTTTGAACCCGTACACTAATAAGGCCCTTCTGGTCAACAGCCTCTGGTCATTGTCGACCACTTCTTCTTCGGCCATTTTCAGGAATTTTTCAGGATTGTGTCACTTCGTCGCCGAAGAAGTTGGACACGCCCAATCTTTGGACAGACAGGCCATCCTCGGCCACAGTACCCCGCCTTATATACTACTGATACTAATCGCGGGTTAAAAAAGAGCCAGGCTTTGTTAAATTTAGGAGAAAACAAAAAGTTATTAGTTCAGAAGGTATATTAGGAGAGATTGGACAAGAGTATATTGGTATATGTATTTATATGTTTTTATATACTTTTGCTAACTCTATTTTAAAGTAATTTATATATATATATATATATATATATATATATATATATATATATATATATATATATATATATATATATATATATATATATATATATATATATATATATATATATATATATATATATATATATATATATATATATATATATATATATATATATATATATATATATATATATATATATATATATATATATATATATATATATATATATATATATATATATATATATATATATATATATATATATATGTTGACTTTTACTCCTTCACGGATGGAAAAATACAATGTGTTTTCATTCCGGCAAAACTGTTCTTTTCAGAACGACAGTAGTGAACGGATGTACACCCGGAATGAAAACACATATATATATATATATATATATATATATATATATTATATATATATATATATTTATATATTTATTTATTTACACTGCTCTTAAACCATACTTTATACTAAAATTTTTTATTTTTCTTGGGTATAGATTTGATTAATGAAATTTTTTTCCTGCAACTATCTCGACGTTTCGCTTCTGGTTTGAAGCATTTTCAAGAGCATTTTATTGCATGTCTAAAAAATATACATAACACATGGATTAGTACTTTTCAGTAGCTAAAAACAACTTATCCGATTGACTTCAAATGTTGGTCAAATATTAAGAGTAATATAACAATAACATGGTAAGATTTTGGTAAAAATCCAGTATGGCAGAATAAAATGGCGCCCCATTAAAAGGTAAAAAGATAATTACTAAAAAACTGCTTATCCAATTTCCCAAATTTTGCAGAATGTGGGGTATATATCAAAGAAGGCGAAATAAAATATCTGCCTAATAAAATTTTAAGAAATTATTGCTAAAAACTGCTGCTTCAATTTACCTTAACCATTGTTTGTGGGGACTATAAAGAGTCATTCAAGATTTATGGCTACTTTTCGATATTAACAGAGATACATTTGACGGCTTATATTTTTTAATGCCTCAACATATATCATTTTAGCATGGTTAAAAACTTCCAAATGTGGCCTTCTTTCAACTGCAGTATTTTTCTTTGGTATCCTTTAATAACGGTATACAGAGTAAATAAAAATCCTGATGCAAATTTTCTCGAGTCATTTAAATGGAACGCCCTATATATTATTATATTTTCAGATTCTCCCCTTTTTGGCCATTTACCTAATATAGGGTTTGTAGGGTCTACAGAGTCGTTCAAGATTTATGGCCACTTTTCGAAAATATTATAGGCACATTCGTTAAGAACCACCTATTTTGACTAGTTGTGCAAGTAAAATGAGGTTTTTCAGTATCGTTATAATAAAAATTATGTCTATTGACATTTCTGTTTCTGTGGAATTGTTGCTTCGTCAATAAATAACACAAAAAAGTCAGCAAATCTCTTTGAATTTGTTGTTGTGTCCAACGACAAAAATCTAGTGGGCCTTATTTTTACAAATGAAATTAATCTGTAAAAAATAAAAATTTAAGTTGTCATGCTGGTGTCTGAGTTTTGTATTTTAAACTAAGTACAGTTTTTATTGTAAGACGCAAAGATGAATTTTAATAGACAAGAAATGAAAGATGTGATTTATGTGTTAGAAGCAAGTGAAAAGAATTGTTTGTTAGCGGCAAAAATATCCTGATAGAAGATAACCACACAAAAGCGCTTTTGACAGGCATATGCAACGGTTTGATGAGACGGGAAATGTAGAATACACGAAAACTTATCGAGCCAAACCTGTTTTAAATGAGAAGAACGAGTTAGCGGTAAACTAAAAAGTTGTAGAAGATCTACATGTTGGGTAAAGAAGAATTGCAAGGCAAACAGATGTAAGCAAAACCCGAGGCAAACTATTCTACAAATTCGAAAAAAAAACAAATTTCACCCATACTACATTGAACTCCTTTAAGAATTATATGAGGATCATTATCAAAGGCGATCAGATTTTTGTCACTGGGCACAACAACAAATTCTGAGAAATCCAAGATTTACTAATTTTGTGTTATTTACTGACAAAGCAACATTCTAAAAAATGGAAATGTGAATAGACATAGTTTTCATTACGACGCTACTGAAAATCCTCACTATATTCGCACAACTAGTCAAAATAGGTGGTTTTTTATCGTCTGGGGTGGAATCGTTAGAAATTTTGTCATTAGTCCGCATTTTTTTGAAGAAAGACTTACTGCACATCTATATCTCTAGTTTTTGAGGGAAGACTTTAGAAAACTATTATACCAAATCCCTATTAGCGTCCATGATCAAATATGGTTTATGCATGACTGTGCCCCAGTTCATCATATGGCTGACATTCATGCATTTCTCACTGAAAAATTTCAAGAACGCTGGATAGGAAGAGGAGGACCGATTGCGTGGCCGCCTAGATTCCCTTACTTGAGAGAAATGGACTTTTTGCTTTGAGGCTTTGTTAAAAATTTAGACTATCAAACACCTCCGGCTACAAAAGAAAATGTGAAGGTAAGAATCCGTGTGTGTGTATTTAAAGTTATTAATTTTAATACATTAAGAAATTTTAGCCTATCTTTTGAAAATCGTTTAAATATTTGTGTCGAACAGAACAGTAGTCATTTCGAACATCTAATTAAGTAGTTTTTACTGTTTTATACGCTTTATTATTTAGTATTGTTTTTTATTGTTTTATTTTTTTTTATTTTTACATTCTAATTGCTCTAGAGTGGACAACTTAACAATTAGTTTAAACTAGTTGTTAAGTTGTCCACTCTAAGTCCTGACTAGTTTAAAACAGTTTTGACTCGGTCAGTTTTTGTGTATTCTACATTTCCCGTCTCATCAAATCGTTGCATGATCTTTCAAAAGCGCTTCTCGGATACTTTTCGTGATATATTCAAGACTAACAAACAATTGCATTCATTGCGTTTAGATTGACAAACAAAAATCTTTTTTGGCATTTTCGCAACTGAATAAAAATATTTAACTTTAAATTAAATAAAGCAAATATTTAATAAAATTACATATCTCAACATGTAGACTAATCTATCTATATGTCGAGATAATTTACCTAATTTAAAGTTGGATATTTTTATTCAGTTGCGAAAATGCCAAAAAAGATTTTTATTTGTCAATTGCATTCACTTGCTCCTAACGGATAATTTTTCTCGATCATTTCGTAATAATCACTAGTTTTTATTACTAGATCATTGTAATACTATTACTTGTATTTGTAAAATTTTTAGATAAAATCTTTTTTTATTAGTGATAATTTTTATTTTTTGAAATTTTCGACTTTTTCGACCCATCCATCCATGCTAGTATGAAAAAAAATATCTTAAAAGAAGAACGCTTTGCAATATTTTCCTGTAATAAATTGAGATGTCCACCTCTCATGTTTTCGAAAAGTTGCCATAAATCTTGACCGACTCTCTTTAGACCACACAAATCCTATAGTAAATCATCAGCTAATAAGGGAGGTATCTGAAAATATAATAATTTAAAGGGCGTGCTATTTAGATTAATCGATAAAATTTGCATCCAGGATTTTTATTTACCCTCTATACCGTAATCAAAGAATGCTAAAGAACTGTAGTTAAAAGAGGACCACATATGGCAGTTTTTACCATGCTAAAATGATTTATGCCAACGCATTAAAAAAATACAAGCCGTCAAAGATACGTCTCATAATATCGAAAAGTGACCATAAATCTTGAATGACTATGTATTAGTCATCACAAACCCTATATTGGGTGAATGGCCAAAAAAGGAGGAATTTGAAAATAAAACAATATACAATGTGTTCCATGTAAAAAAATGGAAATTTGGTTTGTGGCAAACTTATCCTCAACCCTGCATAATCGAAAATAATTTTAGGTTGTAGCTCTAACCCAGCTATTGGATTTGGACGCACTATTAGAAATGCCCCTTTTCTTGAGCACTCCATGAATCTGCAAGTCTTTAATTTAGGCAGATTGTGAAATACATAATACGTTGAAACGGTTTGGACTTTTTAAGAAGAGCCCAGCCAGACGATGCAACTTTATGTTTTTACTCAATATGCCGATGCTTAATGCACTGAATGCGAAATGAGGAATTTCTCGATAAGACTAAGATATATCCATATAGTTATTTCGTAGTAAGATAACACACTGTATAAATATCAATATGTGCCTATTTTCTTTATTACGAGGACAGTTCTGTTGAAAGGGGTTTACCTATTTTTGTACCCAAATAACCAGGACTTAACTTATAGGAGATTATAACGCAGAATTACAGGATTTTTTAAAATCTATTTTTCTTCATATTCATTATCAATATATTTTCTACTGTTTCTTCATATACACATACCGTTTTCTTTAATTATGCTTTTATTTATTGTCAACATTTTATAATTTCAATTATTTTGCATTTCTTTTAAGTTTATGTATATGGTCGGCCAAAAAATTAACGATAACTTTTATTATTTTTCTCCATAAAAAGAAGTTTTTATTTTGTATTCTAAGAAAATGAAATAGAATTTTACCGACTTTTTTAAACATTTCATTAACCAGCTATTTTATTTTGCGACATGGGATAGACCAAATTTTACCAGTTCATCCCTGTTTTATACTTTTTTTTTCTGTAAAATTTCGACTCCATTGTATACGTATTTTTTATGTTTCTGATGCATTTAATTAGGCCGCCATTTTTGTTCAGTATCAAGGCTCTACCCCAAAATGTTTCCATTTTATCCCTATATCAAACTTGATTCTTGTGCAATGGTTAAGGTAAATTGGAGCAGCAGTTTTTGGTAATAATTTTTTAAAATTTTATTAGGCCGATATTTTATTTCGCCTTCTTGGATATGTACCCCACATGCTGCAAAATTTAGGAAAATTGAACAAGCAGTTTTTTAGTAATTTTCTTTTTTCATTTTAATATTCCGCCATTTTATTCTGCCATACTAGATTTTTACCAAAATGTTACCATGTTATTCTTATATGACTCTTAATATTTGACCATCATTTGAAGTCAATCGGATAAGTAGTTTTTAGCTGTAGATTTACAGACAGCCTGATAGACAGACCGAAGAAATTGAGAAAAGATGTTTGTCGGCATCTAGGGACCCTGAACAATACAATTACAATACTTTTGTCTTACCTGTATAATCGAAAATAATTTTAGATTGTAGCTCTCAGCAATCTCTACCAGTTTCGTAAATTTTTTTTTCTAATCCCCACAGTAACCGAGCTATTGGACTTGAACGCACTGTTAGACCACCCTGTATGTGAATTGTACAGAGTTATTCTTATAACGCCGAATCCATAGCATCTGTATGATAACAAAAATACTGCATAACTTCCCTCATTATGAAGTGAAGTGTAAATCAATTTAGTTCAGTAGTTATTTAGGAACACATATATACCGTATTTTCAAACATTTTTATTGGACGCCATTTTGTTCCAATATATTGGATCTCTATCAATATTTTAGCAGTTTCTACCTATATCACAGATTTTGGGCATAATTTAAAATTAATTCAATAAGTAAAAACTAGTGGCACTACTACTACATTTGCCCATACCACGATTTTGTTACGTCATGTTGAATTCGCACCAGTTTATCCTTATATCATATTTAATTTTTCTACAAGAGTTACTATCAATTGAATAAGAAGATTTTTTTACGTTAATTTTTTTTTATTTCGCCATCTTGAATTCGGTACACAACTTTACCAGTATATCTCTATATTACATTTAACGCTTGCACAAAATTTGAAATTAATCTAATAAGTAGTTTTTTCAGTCTGATTTTTTAAATATTTTATTAGGCAGATATTTTGTTTTACCACCTTATATTCATACTAAAATATTACCAATTCATGTATCGATTTTTTTCCAAAATATTTTTTTTAGTAATAATTCTATGAGTAGTTTTTAAGCTATGCCACGAACTCACAGACAAACCGACAGATGGACCCACCGAATTGATAAAACATATGCTTTGGCATCTAGGAACGCTAAAACACGAAGATATGTAAAACCTGCTAGTGTAATTTTCTGAGCTTACAAAAAATTTTACAAATAGTTTTACTAATTCATCTCTATAATACAATTATTTATGGCACACAATTTTAAATCAGTTCATTAACTTGTTTGCCATTTTGTTCCACCATCTTGTATTCATGACAAAATTTTACCAGTTGATTCCTACAAAATACTTGATTTTTGTGCTAATTGGATAACTAGTTTTACATTTTTTTTAACGTTTCATTAGGCCGTCATCTTGTTCCGGCATACCAAAATATTACCAGGTAATCCCCATATGAGTCTTAATTTTTTACTAAAATTTGAAGTCAATCTGATGAGTAATTTTTAAGCTATGCCGCAAACTGATAGACAGACAGACAAACCGACAGACGGACCAACGGTCTTGGTAAAACATATTTTTGGCATCTAGGGACGCCAAATTGCGAAGATATGTAAAACCTTAGAATATGATTTTTTCAGATTAAAAAAAAAAATTATTTGGCCGCCATTTTGTTCCGCCATCATTAATTAATACTACAGTTTTACTAGTGCATCTCTATACTACAATTAGTTATGGCACACAATTTTAAATCAGTTCATTAAGTAGTTTTTTCAGGCTGAATGTTTAAATATTTTATTAAACCACCATTTTGTTCCGGCATTTTGGATTCATACCAAAATTTTACCAATTGATTCTTACATAATAATTGATTTTTGTATAAAATTTGAGCAAAATTGCATTATTAGTTTTTTTAGTAATAATTTCTTTAACGTTTCACTAAGCGGTCATCTTGTTCCGGCATATTGGATTTTAATACCAAAATATTACCAGGTCATCCCCATATGAGCCTTAATTTTGGACTAAAATTTGAAGTCAATCTGGTAGATAGTTTTGAAGCTATGCCGCTAAATGACAGACAGACAAACCGACAGATGGAGCGACGGACTTAATAAAACATATTTTTGACATCTAGGGACGCCAAAACGCGAAGATATATAAAACCTGAGAGGCTGATTTTTTTCAGATTACAAAAATTTTATTTGGCCGCCATTTTGTTCCGCCATCTTGAATTAGTACCACACTTTACTAGTTCATCTCTATACTACAATTAGTTATGGCACACAATTTGAAATCAGGGCATTAGGTACTTTTTCAGACTGAATCTTAAATAATTTATTAAGCTGCCATTTTGTTCCGCCATCTTGGATTCGTGCCAAAAATTTACCAGTTGATTCCTACATAATACTTAATTTTTGTGCAATTTGAGGTAAATTGGAAAAGCACTTTTTTAGTAATAATTTTTTAACACTTCACAAGGCCGCTATTTTGTTTTGCCATATTGGATTTTTACCAAAATGTTACCAGGACATTTCCATATGACCCTTAATTTTTGACAGATAGACCGACGGAATCGAGAATATGTTCTTCGTCATGTAAGGACCCTGAAACGTAAAGATCTGAAAAAACCTGGGAAAGTGATTTTTTCACGATTACAAAACTTCCCTTTTATGAAAGCAGTAATAATAACATAATATTGTATCTTCCAAATCATGTTCAATACAATTCTAATACATGGTCGATGTTTGTGACATCGGTAATTAGGTACACTGCCGGTTTGCTTTAAAGAACAATGATTCAAAGGAAATCGCTTCCCTTACGAACAATATCTGTCTAGTATTTACTTGGTACACATCTCATTTAATTGTTTTTTATTGTATGACTTATAATAATTACTGTAATATTGATTAAACCACTTATATTCATTGTTCCATAATATTTAGAAATAGCCTCGGACATAGCAGAAAAAGGAAATTACCGATTTCAATGAAATCAAAACGATTCACAATTCGATGAGTGAAATACATTACATTATGAAATGCCATCAAGAGACTTGTTCAGATTCTGTAAGCGCATGCTTATACCCAATATGCCGACATTTGAGTTTAAGTTTATTTTTAATGGGAGAAAAAATTAGGGATACAAAGTCGGTTAAACTAACGGAAAGTTGCGCATGCATACAGTTTGTTACAAATTCGATGTACGAGCATTGGAAACGGTAATATTAATTTTACTTTTTATTTCAGTCCACCTAGTTTTCCCACAATTTGTGTTAATTCCATCTTAGCAATTAGAATTGGTATTTACTTTAACCTGCTGTAATTATGTAATCGTATTGCGACAAAAGTAATCTATGGGTGTTCAATCTAACTGTCCGTCAAAAAGTTTGGCCAAATAGAAAATTAAGTTGGTTGTCAAAGAAAAAAATTATATTCATCTCATAAAATATTTATTATTTTTATAAACGATAATGATTATGAAAAATTCGTTTGTTGATTGATTAAAGAGGGAATTTACAATACATTAACAAGAGTACAAATTTTTTTAATATCACACACAGCAAAAACATATTCCATTACTCCTGTCGAGAGACCGTGCAAATATTCTAAGGTCATCCCTCATTAAACACCTCATTTGGTAAATATCTTGTCCCTTTTTCTAATTCGCAGAGTTAATATGCTGTTTCGTTTATATGCTGTTATAAAAGCTTGGCAACGCTGAAGGGATGTCACAACTTACTCTATATTAGATATAAATGGATGTCACAACGATGGTATAAATTTAATCATTGTTTTAACAGTTATCTAATATCTTACAGAATTAAAATCCCCTTTAAATTCTATAACAGTCATATTTTTGTTTTTTCTTTATGTCCCTTCTTTCGGCTGGATGTCACAAAGTTCCAATTTTTATCGGATGTCACAACACCTGGAAGATCAATGTATATATAGATAGATAGATAGATAATCAAGATATAATTTGATTTTGACGTAACCAACTTTTCCATTAAAGTCTCCTATTCGAAGATTAAAGATTAAAGTTTGATGGAGTTTGCTGTAATGCTGCAAGAATATTATCGTATGCGGTTTGCACTTCTTTATCCGAATGCGCGGTAGTACGCTAGAGAGAACCGTATGTTAATGTAATTGAATAATGTCTTTAATAGGAAAATTTTGTACACGGTCAAAAGTTTACTTTTTAATTCGAGTTAGGATTGTTTGAATTTCCTTAAACCATGCAATATTGGTGCTACATTTTTATGCAGTGGGGAACTTTTATTTAACATGCTTTGTTCGTACTTCTGTCTTTCAGGTTCAACATTTGTAATCCATTTTTCAAGCACCTTTTGGCATCCGATTGAACTCAAATTTGTAGCTGGTCTGACGA
Organism: Kuschelorhynchus macadamiae; assembly: GCA_030620095.1. NCBI lineage: Eukaryota > Metazoa > Arthropoda > Insecta > Coleoptera > Curculionidae > Kuschelorhynchus > Kuschelorhynchus macadamiae. The sequence continues at coordinate 11,781 of JAUTXW010000825.1, forward strand.
TGTCGCAAAGGAGCCATAGGAACTCCTCAATTACACAACATAACCCCATCGTGGTTGGGATCATTGCATTTATCTTCGCAAGTACTATTAAAATTTAATATTAAGGTTAGACTCATTTGGTCTGTCTTGACAAGTACTATTAAAATTTAATATTAAACAGATGAATACGCACAAGTGAAGATGCCAAGACAGATAAATTAAACATAAATAAAGTTGTTGACTTTACGTTTTCTGTCCATTGCTTAGTTTTTTGTGAGATTAACTACACTTGTGATCCTAAACCACCTAATAAAATACTATGTAGATCATTAAAAAATATAGATATAAATCTACTTTAAGGGACCTGGAAGCAATACATTTGAATGAGATATATAATATTGAAAATATTATTGAACGCAATAAACCTCGCCAACCATGGATCACAGGAAACATCAGACGCATGCAAAAATTAAGAGATAAAGCTTTTCGTGATTTTAAACTTTAGGTCTCGTTTTTGATTCACGTTTTCGACTTAGTTCTCATATTTCTTATGTTCTTAAAAAACATACTGCTTTGTCAAATCGCAATACCCGCACAGACATTTTCTTGACCAATCTACTAAAATGAGCTCGGTTATTCATTAATATTGTCACATTTTAATCATTGCGATCATATATGGTCCATGTTTGGATAGTTATCATTTAAGTAGAGTTCAAAAAGTGCAGAACAGCTGTATTCGAT
>JAUTXW010000825.1:17500-25307 GCA_030620095.1 Kuschelorhynchus macadamiae
TAATCAGTTTTCGCACAACCAAACGTATACCAAACCTTAACTGAAATGTCTGTTTTTAATAAATGTATCTCCTTAATACAGTTTCTAAATTAATTTCTTTTAAAGCGCCATTTTGTTGATGAAATAAATCAAAAATAGACCTAAATAATCCGCTCAACTTAATATAAAGTTTATTGTTATAATGTTCGTATTGAAAATAAGCAGAACATTTTAGTTAAGTATTGAAATGACTAGTTAACTATTGAAGAAAGAATTGAAATTATATTTATATGTGGCGAAACTACTTCTCACCGAGAAGTGGCCAACATTTTAAATGCACGTCATCCTAGTAAAAATTTGCACCAATCTACCGTTCGTAGGATATGCTTAAATTTAAGTTAAGTGGCTCAGTGGAAAATTCATTTTAAAAGCCCTATAAACCTTCGAGGATTAATGAAGAAATGGAATTGAATGTGTACCTGGATGTTGTAGAGGATAGCAAAACAAGTATTAGGAATATTAGCAAAAAGGATAGGTGTAAGCGAAGAGAGTGTACGAAAAATTTTGCAAAAAAATAGGTTTAAACCATTTAGGTAAACGAAGATTTACAAGCACCTTCAAAGAACGAGATTTTGATATTCTTTTGGGATTCTCGTTTTGGTATCAAGGGGAAAGAAAACAAAATGTTTACTTTCCGAATACAATTTCATGGACAGATGAGGCCCCCTTCACGTCAAATGGTGTGAAAATTGCAGATGGTAGGCCCAAGAAACCCCCAATTTTATTATAGAATGCTGGGACTAATATTCTTTTAAAACCAATGTCTGGTGTAGCATTTTAAATAATCAGGTGATCGGGTCGTATTTTTTTTAGAAATAATTTAAATTCCGAGAATTATCTTTGATTTCTAAATAATGAAATAAGAGAAGTTTTGGGCAACATGCCCCTTAACGTCAAAAATAATTTATGGTATCAGTGTGGCGGGGCACCTATCCAAAATACAGCAGAAGTTAAGGAGTGTCTGTTTATCTCTATCTATCTGAAATGTTTAGAGGGAAAGTGATTGGACGTGGTTTCGAGCAAAACTGGCCTTCTGGGTCGCCAGATTTGACTCCCTTAGACTTTTTTTATGGGGCTACCTTAAACAAAATATGTACAAATACAGACCGCTTAGAAATATCGCTCATTTAGAAAATATTATTCGGGAGTGCATTGTAACTATAAGACCGCGAAGTATTAAACACTCTATAAAACATGTCTCTAAAAAAACAACTGTTTGTATTGAGCGCAACAGTAGGGACATAGAAAAGTAATAATTTTATTTATTTAAATAATCAACATCTTTATTCTTGTAAATTTTTTAAATACATTTTTTTTTAATTTTATATTGTTAATATTCCGCCTTACTATCTGACCTATAAAATGAAGTCTTTGAATAAAATAATTATTGATTTCAATATTTTAATAAAATGTTTTATTTATCTTTGAAAGGGTATACAGGTAAAAACTAAAAATATGGGTTTTTTTAGGTTTGTTATTGTAAAAAAGAAACAAATGTAAAATTTACTTGGTAAATTAACTGGACGCATTTGTTTTTGGGCTTATTTATATGTTTTCATCAACACAATGGCGTTTAAAATAAAAAATAGTTTTGGGATAGCATTTAGGCAATGTACCAAATTTCAACTCGATCGCTGACTTAAAATTTTCCTAATACTTTTTTTAATTAATGCTTTTTTATCTACGTAACCGATGGCAAACAAAACTAAAATAACCTATTACTGTACAATGTATTAAGAATATAATCGTAATTTTGTCTTTACTTCGATATTTTAATAACTTAATAAAAATACTCCATTTGTTTTTACAAAGGACGATATAAAACAAAAAAAAATCTCAGTTTTGTTTTTATTAAAATATGTATGGACAGATATGTATTTACTTATTAAATATACCAACTTACAATTATTTTATGTTAAATTGTGGAAACTGTATAAATTTTGCATCAAGTTGGACTCTTTTTTTTTGACCCATTTATGTTTTTATTAACCAACTGGCGTTAAAAATAAAAAATCAGTTAAGAAAATGCATTTAGACGACGTACTTATAAAAAAGAAATGGTTTAAATTAGGTTTGCTTACATTCGGTAACGTGAAGGAGCATAAAATTTATATATAAATATAAATAAAGTAAGCATTGTTAATATAAATAATCGCTTTTAGCCAAAAACAAAAAAAAAACATATCGGTAGTATTTATTTAATTTCCATAAGTCACAACTGAAACATCATTGCTACTATAATGCAGTTGTTTTATTTCCAAGGTGCGTATACCAATGTATTTTAACATTCATTTTAAACTTGAGTTTTAAAAATTGTAGCGTCCTATTTTAACATTTTATTGTAGGCCAATAAACCAGTACCCAAGAATTTTTAACAAAAAAAATATAAGACAGGGTTTAAGAAAACACAAAAAAAAAAGAAAAGAAAAAATATTTATGTATATATATATATATAAATATATATATATATATATATATATATATATATATATATATATATATCGTGAAGTAAATGTCCAGTCTGATCTGTGTAGTTTTAATTTATTTTTCAATGTAATTGTGTCTATATATGAAACTATGTCTGTTCTCCAAATTTCCTATTAATTTGATAAAGGCTCAAGTTATAGCCGAAACAATATTAAAACGAAACATGAATTTTTTGATTTTTAATTGGAGGATCATATACCAAGAAACAAATACTAATATATATATATATATATATATATATATATATATATATATATATATTGCCACAGTTAGTAAATTTTTCTTCAAATTATTTTTACAAAATAAAAAGTAATGGAGTAATATTTTCTTTCTTTGTGTATGTAAGTAAGTCTTAATATTATACCCAAATTTAAGGTCTACTCAAATACTAATTCTACGTAATTATTTTAAAAATGTTGCTGCTAATAATTTACTATTATAAAAGTAAAGATGAAATTCAGAGAAGTTTCGAGGTTATTTTCCCGTCGACTAACTTTATCGGACTCCTTGTGGTAATCGATTTGATTGGAAGCGATTAAATCGGCATATTGACAGTAAGCGAGTATTCGTAGTGGCAATTTTGTTGACAAAAATCCCATTAGGATAAGTCGAGGAGAAATGTAAAGGGAAATTGCCGATTACGATTATCTATGGATCCATTTGCTATTGTTATCTTAACGTTACTTTTCTGATTTACAAAAGCATGTATTTTCAATTGGTAAAAAATTAATGTGGAGGGTGACTGTTTTTTATTATATAAAATAAAAAATATGTATTTGAAATGTACCATAACTATACAATTCAACATAAAATGAAGACAAGCAGATGTCTCTGATATTTTTCTAGTGCCTTATAAATTGTACTACAGTAATAACAAAATAATAATAAAAATAAACGAATCTAACAATAAGTTAAAACCAAACCTTTAACAAAAACTTTTTGAATTTAGAAAAAGTAAATCTAATAATCCTTATTATAGAGTCACCAAAGAGCTGTAACCTAAATATAATAAAAGGATTTAAACGAAAATAATTAAAACTAGGAATAATAAATACGTCTGTGTTTATAAACCAAAAGCTGATATTGTCATTATTGTCGATTTTACAGAAAACGATAGTTAAGTTTAGTAACTTGATAATATTTTCTGCTGCGAGAGTGCGCGAAGTGACTACTTTGCGCACTTACTGGCGTTCGCAAAGTTGAACGCTTTGCGCACACTTTTTTATTCGCAGAATATCCTCTTTAATCAGGACTCTTAGATATTTTAATGTTTTCAGCATTAAGTAATATTCAAAAAATAAAGATTTATCGTGTTTTTTGTTATGCTCGTAGAGAATTTAGCCAAATTTACTCCATATTAGATTACCATAATTATGTAACTAATTAAACAACCTGTATCATTACTCGTCAGTGTCAAATAAGACAACAATAAGTTCTCTTTGCTACCTTGCAATTTTAACTCTTTCAGTCTTTTTTCTATATCGACCAAAATACAAATAATTTAATAATTTTAAAAAAGCTTCAAAAGTATTTCTGCTTAAAATGGATAGTTCGGATGAAGAAATACCAGAAGAGGTACTAAAAGCCGCAGAATCAGCAAATTTGGAGCTACTGCCACTAAAATCAAAACAAAAGTATGAAAAGCAGTACGACTTGTTCGGGAAATGATCCAAAGAAAAAGGAGTAAAACCGGTTAAAGAAGAGGTACTATTAGCTTATTTTCTTGAATTAAGCAAAGAATTTAGACCAAATACTTTGTGGGCTAAATACTCGACGTTTAAGAGCGTTTTAAAAGTTAAAGAAAATATAGATATAAACAAATTCTACAAATTAACTGTTTTTATCAAAAAAACAAAATGTTGGCTTCAAACCAAAGAAAGCAAATATTTTTACAAAAGAAAACATATCGGATTTCATAAATAAGGCGCCAGTTGACATACATCTTTTGTTGAAAGTTGCGACTATTTTTGGACTTACAGGCGCCCGCAGAAGCGAGGAATTAGCAAAACTAACAACAGTTGACATTGAAGACAAGGGAAATTTAATTTTGGTCAAAATTCAGGTTTCAAAAAATTAACACTTCACGCTCTTTTGTTATATCCGATGAAATTAACAATAAAAAGTATCTACTACTTTATAGAAAATATACAGCCTTACAACCACCATCAACAACGCAACAACGTTTTTTTATAAATTTTAAGAGGGAAGTGTACAACACGGGGTTTGTCGGGAGTAACAGTTTCGGGAAGATGCCCTCAGAAATTGCGGCTTTTCTAAAATTGCCCAACCCTGAACTCTACACGGGGTATAGTTTTCGTCGCTCCTCTACAATTTTGCTGGCCGATTCCGGAAAAAGACTTACCGATGTAAAGCGTTTAGGAGGCTGGAAGTCATTAATAGTAGCGGAGGAATATATTAACGACTCAACTACATACAAAAAAGTGTTATGTAACAATATTTAAGTGGCAATGCAAAAAAATCATCCAGTTGAAATACCAAGTTTGTCAAGTTGCGAGAAAACCATTGAAATGAATTCATTAACGCCGGAAAACGAACCATCTTCATCAGCTTTCCCAAGAAACCAGTTGCACTCAGCTCTAAATTTGCAGCATGCCACAAACTGTACCTTCAATATTAATATTATTAATAATAATAAGTAATATTATTTCTGTGTTAAGTTAAAATAAAAAGTTTTTCTTATTTAATTAAGGTTTTTTACAATTTTATGACGTATAAGAAATATTGTTTTACCCGCGCCTAGAACTTACCTATATAAACAGGCAAAAAGTTCGTAAAATTTGTAACACTCGTAGAAAAAGTATTGTTCCTAACACTTGCACAAAGTGTCTTTCCCGCACTTAAACTTATCCGAACGACGCAAAGCGAACTAACTGCTTTTGCGTGCGGGAAACTATCACTTTGCGCACTTGTTAGGAAAATAGTTATTATCGTAACTAAACGTGTTACTAAAATAAGTTATGTTAAATATTTTATTCATGCCCAAAAACAAATTACTTATTGAAAAAAGTAACATAAGAAGACTGTGGACAAAACATGTAAGGGCACGTTCAGATTTTTGGTTACATTTACCAAGTTTTGCTACATAAAAAATTAAAAAAAAATTACAACAGGAACGAAAAATCCGAAAATCTTTAAAACATGATCTCAGCTTTGGGCAAGTAACCACAGATGTCAATTAAAATTAGTCTTATTTTGCTAACCTAATGCATTAGGTTTTATTGCATTTCAATTAGTTTTCGTAATTTATACTGCCAATTTTTCGCTTGAATATCTGGAAGTATCGGCTCTTTTAACAAATTAATATTTCGATGATATTAAATATTATGTCTAAAAGATCAAAATTATTAATATGATATATTGGTGACATAAAATAGGTTACCTATATGCTGTCCAGCAGAACTGTTATTGACGTATATTCTAGAAGGTACAGACTGCAGAGTCATTTGCAGGCCCGGAATTTAGGAAAATTATAAAGCAGACCATTTTTTTATTGTAGTTCTTTGAGACTTTTTCCGAACTACTCAAAATTTACATTGCTAGATCATTCACAAGTTAGAAAAATACAAAAAGGTGCAAATACTATTTTTGTCAATATCTGTCTAAATGATGTAGATCGAACAATTTGAACGTGCAGAAAGAATGTCAGGCTATCCTATACAAAAGTTGCGTCGATGAGTTTTTCTTAAATATGGTTTCTGAAGTATCGGAAATTATAGTTAATTCTCTCCCACTCACATATGTCAAGTTAACAATCCAAAATTGTGAATGCGTCGGGGGACTTTTGTAAAAATTATTCGAAGACTAATTACTTTTTATGTTTAAAAATGAGAATAAAAGGTAAAATACGTAGCGACATTACGTGCTAATTAGTTTCTACTTGCAAAATGAGCATAAACGGCAGTGGGCGAGTACATTTCGGCAGCTGCTGAAGCATTCTCCTCGTGATCTATTTTCAATTAAATCTCTGCTCCAAAAAATAATGCCGTTTATATACAAAATATTCTCATTTTTTAAAAATGGCACTCTCATTTTGTTATTGCTTTAGATCTAGTAGTAAAGCTACATGTGACCTAATCCAAAACTAAAGGTCCATACAGAGCGACTGCAGACATGGCACAGCAAAAAGTATTTGGTTGTTTTCTCATGACCGTCTACCCAATTGCCTTACTTTGAATAATTACCTTGCACATTGATTAATTATTAAAATACAACTTTTTCAAATAAGCTTACTCTTGGATCCACAGTCCATATAAATGTTACAAGCGCTTCTTCCGCCCACCAGAATAACCCGACTTCTACGTAGGCGAACTGGCTTTCTTTCTTCACAGAGCTGTGCTGTGAGGGCTTAACAAATTCTAATTCTTTGTAAAAATAAATGAATTTGTTATTTATGGAATTAACTCTATTTACCTTTTACCAGGTGTTTGATAGAAACTGCAGGAAAACGCAAAATATTTAAAAAATATTTAACATTAAAAGAAATCTGAACCATAAATTTAACGATAGCAGCATGGCTTCTTTTGAGTAATTATCGCTGGCCGATCAATATTTAAATTTTGTTTTAACTAATAAAATATAATTATAATAAGTTCGAAATATTCGAACTTGATGATCAGACCGCTATTATAGTCATGGAGTCCTCCTCCAAGAAAACATGGTTAAATAGTATGAAATTTTTATACCGTTTTTGTTTTTACACAACGAGTCCAGTCAACGTTATAGTGCTGGAAGGAGAAAGTTGCAAGAAGTGGGATGTATATCGACTCATATACTACATAGACTGCGGCTCTGATATTCTGGATTACATATCCCTAAATCCAAGTTGCTACGTAGGTAATTCTTCCTTTCCAGTGATCAGTTTACAAACGATTTCGCAACAACAGCTTCTTTGCTACGTAACGGATAACAATTCAACGAACGTGGAAGGTTAACATTGAATTTTTAGAATATAAGAATTAGACTGAATGTCAGTTTTAATTGGACCGAATAAATCTAAATATTTCTTTTGGAAAGCTGAAGTAGCTGTGGTGGTTTTTGTCATTGTTTGCTTATTGTATTTATTGTACTTATGCCTGTGCCACTCAATGACGAAAACCTCAACATATCTCTTCAATCCAGAACAAAAATAGATTTTTTTAATATTACTGTCCATGGGATTTATACTTGCATGACCCCCTGTGGGCAAATTATGGAAATCGTTTAAAATTAATTGTCTCAATTCCTGGTTTTCGACACGTTTTACGTCCTTGACAATATTTAT